>JARUPZ010000003.1:1200000-1597500 GCA_031213475.1 Nereocystis luetkeana | reverse complement strand
ATTATCATTTTTTTTTTTTAGTATTGTTATTATTATTAATATTATTTTTTTTTTTATTATTATTCTTCTTATTATCATCAATATTGTTTTTATTATATTATTATTCATAATATTAATTTTATTATTATTATCATTATTATTATTATTAGTATTATTTTTTTTATTTTTTTATTAATAATAATATCATTACTATTTTTTTTATTATTTTTATTAGTAATTTTATTATTATTATTATTATTATTATTATTATATTTATTATTTTTATTATTATTGTTCTTCTTCTTCTTCTTATTATTTTTTTCATTCTTAGTATTATTTTATTTTCATATCGGCGTTCCTGTAGCCCCTCACCTCTCTTATTAACCTCTAGTCAAGCTCCGCTGCAGTTCCTGACCCCACTCGAAGCACGGCAGTCTATGCGTACGACCAGCGAAAACCTTCCTGATGGATGAGGGACGATACTCGTAGTAACGGAATAAACCGTTGGAAGATAAATGAAAAACTATATACTGGTATAGAAGAAGGAGGCTCGTCCAGCCGCTAGGAAATCGGTTGATACCTCGATAGATACACGACGACTTCCGGTGCATCGTGTTTCGTGTCGTTATGTCTCCCCAGTGTTATCCTCACCCTACTCGAAGCTTCTCCCACACGAACTTAGAGCACCTCTCGAAATGCTTTAGGCAGGCGAACCGTAGCACAAATGAGTTTATCACCGGCTTCCAATCGGCTGCTGCTGCTGTCTATCGTTTGCCCGTGCGTTTTCTTTTACGAAGACCGAAGAAAAGACTCGAAGACGATAATATACATTTTTTCTCGAAAATAAAATCAAAAATAAGAAAGGATCCCCACTTGGTATACGCTGCCCGAATACAGCTGTGCCCACGAGTTTTCGTGGGGCCCAAACTGGGCTGGCGCACCGTAGCACAGACAGGTTGGTTTACGACCGACCACCTACGGACTGCTGCTGCTGCAGATTTTCCTTTCCCCCCGTCCTCCTCCCATTTTGCGCTTCAAGTTGTATTTATTAGAGCCCGAGCTCGTCGTACCTGATAATATTCGTATCCTCGTGCTCGTATCTTTCAGCCCTTCCTTGTTGGAAGTTGCTTCACTCGGCCGTTCGTACGAGTTTATCTCACCACCTCATCTCCTCACGTCACGTTGTATTATTGATCCCTAACGCAATTCAGAGCTCAAGTCCAGAGAGCACAGGTATTAAGGGTTCATGGCGCATAAGCGACTAGGTATGGCGATTGGCGTGTGTACCAGCTCGTAGCTGGTGTGTACGCCTAGACTCGATTGCCGATGGCCGGCAATACACAGTCAAAATGTTCGAGGCAAACACGTAGTCACTGTCAGGTGACTTGTACGTGAAGCTTCAACATAGAAGAGAAGAAGATGGTGTGGTGACCCCAAGCCACATTGTTGATTGATTGCTCAGCTGGAAGCTGATGATGGTGAGCAAAAGTAGAGTGAGCTCAAAGGGGAGGGCAATGCGCGTGTGCGCTCGCAGCTCGCAACAAAGGACGACCCTTGCACTTCGGTCAAACAAAAACAAAATGAGGGAATACCCTCGTATTCCGTTCAAAAAAAAAACAACGAAGAGAACCCCCAGATTTACTGTAAAGAACAATATATCTTGGGGTACATATCCATGACCCCAGTGTAGCCTGGTGTTTCTCCAACCAGAACTACATTGTAACAGTAAAACTATGCTACCGGTCTCGGAGGGATACTGAAGATATCCTGTCCATTATGCACCAATGATAGCACGTACTAAATGTGCTGTCTACCGTAGATCATGTACGTACGTACCACAACAGTAGATCCATGGCACTACTCGTCATTGGGACTTTATTCTGTGCGTACGGGTGCACAGCAGTATATATATGCGTAAAAAGACAACAGTAGCTGCTGCTATCCTACTATAATAACTCAGACTGGAAAATTGTCTGTCGTACATATAATGCGTAAATGTATACCAGATGACGTAAGTGTAATCGAGTAACGAATATGATGGTTACTGACAAGTATCATCTCTAATAACAGGAACCGAGGTGGCTCACTGCCGCCGGGTCGAGGGATCGGACCCCGAGCTCGTCGTACCTGATATTATACGTATCTTTGTGCTGGTATATTTCAATCCTTGCTCGAAGTTGCTTCACTCGGCCGTTCGTACGAGTTTATCTCACCACCTCATCTATCTCCTAACGTGCCGTGAGCATCGATACGGGGCAGGGGGCCAACCTACGCCAGCTCTGGCCTCTGGCCTCCAGAGTGCGGGGGAGCTTGTGTGCGCTTTCCGTGTATCGTTGATGGTGGATGATAGCCCTCACTTATACTAAGGAGGTAAACTCATCAAAACTCCGAAAATCCAAAACCAGCTCCGCAAATCTCAGAAAATAAAAAACGAACTACTATTTCTACGAAGATTAACCTCTCCATCTCAAGCAAACACGAACTACCCCCCCATGTAGGCTCGCTACAGGAAAGACACTATATCCAGTCAAACGGCACTGAGAAACCAGACTTCAGACCCCTGAATTAACGCCCCAGCAATTAATTTTGCGGTCGAACTCGCATACAACAGATATATTATTATATCCTCGTCAGGTACGTGCGTACCTATAAATAACACGTACGTACTCAGTATACTGTAATTCAAATTGTCAATTATACATACCGTCCTTCTTGAATACGTAGGTATGCCTTCCTTCTACCTGTACCAGCTTTTCTGATCTCCTGGCGTCATTTGTATTATCATTTCAGATTGTTGTAGTATTTTTTTCGTCGTCTTTCTTGCTTTGTGTTGTGTTCTCGTAACCGGTACGCTGGCATTTCACTTGCTTCACCATTTAATTTGCGTTTTTTTTTTTTGCTTTGGCGCCTTCTCTGTCTCAGTCTATGTCCACGCACTTGGCGTCTCTTTAGGATAGGGAATCAGGACCGACGATTTTGTTTGAAGACAACACACACACAATTCCAAAAACTCCATTTTTCAGCATCCCTGCTACACTATCAATAGTCTTCCACTCCCACGTGACCGGGATAAATGGCATCACTCACGAATCACGATGCAAGAAGCCCGGTACGAGTAAAGTATAACACTACATGGTACCCTTTACCCGTACTTGGCATTGAAACGGCAGGAAGGGGGGTTGTGCTCGATATCATTGCATGACCGTTCCTCTACCATGACTATAGGCCCTTGCGTCGCTACAATGCCGGGACGGAGCACGCCGGATTGTCACCGACGACATGACGTGATGGGCATGAAACACCCCGTGCTACGTACAATTGTTCTGTTTATCTGTTAATTTTCCTGCAGTCGTGAAATCACGTACGAAGTATTAGCAGAAAAAAACAAAAACAGAAGTACAGAAAGGTTGCTTTCAGCTATCAACCATTATGTCATTAACCACCAATCTGCAGGTAAATCACTCATCAAATGGAATCACCCATCTGACGTCAACCAGTGGCATTTTTTTTTTTTACATGTGAAAATATCATCACCGAGCGTTTTTTTATAGGGGTGTGTGGTTTCTAGGGTACCCCCAATGATAACTGTCATGCATACGAGCCCCGCAGCCGGGGCGCGTGATAAGAAGGTAGTGTGACGTCAGTTGTTATCGAGGGTAAACCGGCCAGGCCAGATGACACGGGGTATGATAACTACGTGGTACGAGGTGTGGTAGCGATATCTTAGATCACCAACGAGCGTTACCAGACCCCGGCCAGATTGCAGATCCTGTGGCCGAAGTGTTGGGCGCTTCTGCCAGAGCTTTTGGCACTTCACCGGTACTGGCACCCGTCGTGGGGATTGAGCAGGGTTCTACACCATTGGACTTCTTCGTGGTACGCCGTGGCGTTGACATGGTACCACCCACGACATACCATAGCATCCCCACGCCATCCCATGGCGTGGCAAAGGATTCCATGGCACGCCGTGGGGGGTGCCTTGGCATGCCATGGGTGGTACCATGGCCACCCCCGCGGCAACTGCCACGGTACTCCATGGTAGCCCCACGGCCTATCATGGCAGGTCTGGGTTAGGGTTAGGGCTCCATGATATGCCGTGGAGGACCGTGGGAGGTTCCGTGGTATGCCGTGAATGGCTCCGCGGTAAGCCGTGCAAGGTTTCGCCGCAGGTGGTGCCACGGCAATGCCACGGTATGGCGCGAAAAAGGACCGTAATGATACCCCCCATGTTTGAGCCTCGGCAAAAGTGGCAGTACCAATACCGGTACCTGTACGGCGGGGAAGACCCGGAACAAATGACGTCATCCCCGCTCGAGGCGCGGCAGCAGCAGTTGCCGGTGGCGTCCGCCCCCAGGCTCGATCGGCCCACTGTGATGCCCCGCAGCAGTCGTCTCCGCGCTGGTACCGGTATCCATACTGTACTCTGGTGTGTGCGTGATATAGGTGAAGGGTGCTTACCAGGTGTGATACTTTAGATTTGGATATGTTATCAGGCGTACGCCCGAACGGGGTGTGGTATTCAACGTACCCCCGGTGTTAAAGTGTCGGTCTGAAATATATTCGAATTCTTTACCCCCCCGTCAGCTTTCATAGGGGGCGGGGTGCAATTTTCAAGGGGGGTGTGCTATCATCCATGTGATACGGTATAGCTCCTGCGGAAATGAGCCTCCTCCATGTCATACCCACGACCCGACAGATCCCCCCCGCCCCCGACGTGGTGAGGCCCAAAATAAAGAAGAGATGCCAGAACTCCGGGCGAAACGCGTCCGGCTCATCGTAAACTCTCCGCCAGAAGAAGGCGGTCATGCTCCCAATGAACTTCCGACATCGGTGTGGATTACTTGGCTGCCGGTTTAAGACTCATTTACCGTCGTTTGCGGGGCCCGATTGGGCGCAGCTGGTCTTGGAGCTGATGACGTCGAAGAGCGCATCTGAAGCGTATTCATCGTCGAGGCGCTACGGGGGGGGATTTTCGCCCTGTATGTCCGCAGTGCTCGCCTCTTCTGGGACCGCGATGGCCGCAGAAGAGGTGGTGAGGTCTTCGGACGGAAGTGTGGACACCAGCAAGAGGAATACTTGATATCTCCTGTTAAAGTAGTTAAATCAAATATATGAGGCAGCCAAATAGAACCAACAACAAGACAACATCACGTTCTAAAGGCGCGACAGTGCGTGTGGGGTGTGTTATTGTTGTCGTTGTTCTCACAATCACCCTCGACGTGGAGTCCGTCGTCATCACACAAAGGTGCTGGAGCGCTATTACGGGGGACATATTAAATTTGACCTACGGTACAGACAAAAACCTACATATTTCGCATTTTTTACAACTCATATTTGACCCTATTTACTATGGTCCCCCGTAAACGGAAGATCCGGGAAGCCAGATCAATACCTCGGCTGGGAAGCAGCACGTTTCCCCCCCGAAAACACATGAAACGAACAAGGAGAACGGATGAAAATAAATCAATGCGCAAACTGAGATAACACGGCCACTGGTATCCACCCAACTACGGCATAGTGTTACCCCCGTTTCCACAACTAACGAACTCGCCCCACTGACTACAGCGGTTGCTGTCTGGAGTGATGCCTACACCGCACGACTCTCACGGTAGTCGTCTACACAGAAACGCGCCTGTTGTTTGGGATGCTGCCAGAGTAACGACTCGCGGACATGCAGTGAAAAACATCAACATATAAAAAACACCATAAAAAATCAACGATCGTCACGTCCTTCCGGACTGTCTGACAAGGTGCAGCACAGCAAATATACCACGCCCCAGATGATTGCCGACGGTTATTCCCCACGACGGCTATACAATTCCACCAACCACACAAAAATCAGAGATATAAATAACAGGCATCATTACTGCCTCTTAACAAAACAACCCAGAAAACCAATGGTTGCTGCCCTTGCTTTGGTGAGCGCGCTGGTCGTGGTCTCTGTGCGTGCCGTCCTTCAGACGTTCTACATGCTGTCTCATCTCCTTAATCAACTCTTCCCGGTCCTTTGCACGTGCTCCTGCTACCACTCCCTTCCAGTCGGTTCCCCTTCTCCCCCGTCCCGAAAACAAATGCTCCTCGCAAGTTGCGGTTCTGATCTGAAGACGAAAATTCTCGTGCAGGTTGAGTACAATCAGTCTCTTCCCCGCTCGTCGAATCCCAATCCCCCCGTCCTTCGTCATGGAATACAGTCTGCTGCCGGTGCGCAGTTAGACTGTGTCGCAGTTAGGCTCGTAGTGCCACCTGCCTCCGCGCACGGACAGCCCAATTGTGCATTGCAGCGGTGCCGCTGCTGCCTAAAAACAACGCGCGAATCGTAGGTGTCCGTGCCTGACGCACTACGTACGACCCAACTGTGCTGCCACGTCTAGGCCTCGCGGCCACACGCAGCAGCAAGAAGGTGTCACTCCTTAGGGATGAGTCCGGCCTTGCCCCAGCCAGCAAGACCTACCCCACTCGCTATGAGCATGATAGGGCGTTGTTATTGAGTAGCACATCCACCGCATAGGAACGCACATATACATGTATGCGAATCGTTTATGGTCGCACGTAGCGCTTTGGGAATATTTCGTGAAATTCGTCTAGAACTCCCTTGCGAGAAGAATATTATGCCTTATACTTAGGGAATCTTCTTTACGGGAACGCCCCTGTAGACTCGAACCTGCATACAGGTTTGTTTTGGTCCAACATCCGGGCTGGGTTGTATCCCCGGCTAAGCCCACCTCGCTCACTCGGGCTCTCTCTTCCTCCACTCACTTGAGGAGCAATAATGAAAACATCGCTATCTACAAACAGCATACCCTATCCAGCACGGTGTCTTTTACCAGCTCGATTTCTTCGCCTCTCACTTCACATTAAGCGTCATCGGCAGGACTGGTCACCGCTGGCCTAGGTGCCCCTGCTTCTTCAGCTTTTGTTTTACACTCTCCGATTCCGGTCCACCCTGTGAGCATCATGCTGAGAGGTTTCCTTTTTGAGGTCCTATTCATTTATGTTTTATGTCTGGAAATTCTAGGGCTGCACCCGAAGCAACATTCTAGTCTCGTCACAGCAGTAGCCTCAGTCACATGCTGCCATCTGTCCGTAGCCCGGCTTTCTTTCCGTCTCCACCGGTGCGATCGCCCATCTGACGAAATCGACCTCTCACGATGGTCCACGAAAGGCGGACTTTGTACAGTAGAAAAATTAGAGTCTAATCTCATACTGTAGTATTTATACGAGTAGTAAATTAGCCCTTCCTGGGAGCGGGAATTAGACCTACAACACTCCAGACGCCACATCCTACTCTACTGGTCTGGCACCCCAACACAACACCGACCCGGGCAAACCGCCTCTACCCACAGGTAAACATTGGTACTGGACGGCGCGAGCTCGCTCGAAATACCATTTTTTCCTCGCCTCCGGCTACGCCCTCGTTCCCCGCGATCTCTGGCTACGCTCCTTCAGCTCCATTGTAATTCCACCAGGAGAGCACCTTTGGTATAAGGCTCACGATGGCCTATGGTGGCTGGGCAACAATATCAATCGCGATCCCTCGGGCTCCTCTTCGGACAACACCTACCTGGTACATCTTACGGCTCCTCAACGACCTTGGACCGGTCAAGATCAATCTCGGCTGGCAATCTGTACAACCTCCAGCGTCGCCATCGACGGAGGGTGGTGGTTACAACGCCACAAGAATAGGAGCATAGCTCGCGGGGTATTCCGGGGGCCCGACGGGCCTAGCGGGCTTCTGATTGCTCTTCTTGCCCCCCACGAGTAGCCTCCTTTAGTAGTGAGCATTTCTTCGGATCGTTTGGGTGAGTTTACCTTCGTTTTGAGATCCAAGTGCGCCGCCCTCTCTCGGGCTTAGTTTGGACTAATTCAGGTGTAGCACTATGTGTGCGTTTTTCTGTGTTGTTTCTGCTTCATGATGTTTCATTTGCTCCTTCCGTCTGCTCTCGCCAGTTCCACTCGCCTTTTTCAAAAGCCGCCGAACTGTCATGGTATTGCTCGTTCGGGCGCATTGGTTTATTCGTTCGGTTTACATTCGGGCATTGGGCTGTTCGTTCAACAAGTGGTATTGTACTTTCGGGTGTGTTGGGCTGCTATTTTTTATCTACATCTACCAGTCAGTTCTGATCGCGTTCTATAGCGAAAGTAGCCTAATTGTCGGGCTGTTGTATTTTCGGGCGTGCTAATGTCTTCCTCCCAATCTACCACTACAATTTCCGCCTGCCTCCTTAGCGAAGGCCGCCGACCTGTTTTGGTATTGTACCTTCGGGAATATGGGCTTCGATTGTGTACCTTGCCTCTTCAAGCGAAAGCCACCGACTATTGTGGTATCGTACATTCGGGATTGTTTGCGATCCCATCTTAAACTTCACCCTACCCCCGCAAAATTGTGGTATCATTAGTGATTCTCCTTTCTACTTTCTGCTCAACCTAAGTACCACAATAATATCGTGGTATCGCACTTCCGGAAGCATTTGAGTTCTGCATCAACTTTCCACCACCGTTTCCACCGGCCTCCTCTTCGTGAAGGCCGCCGGACCGTCGCGCTACAGCATTTCTACGTTGGCTTTTGTCTACTGTTTTTCTGCTTCTTTTTTTTTCTTGTCCTACGTATCTGTTTGACAGGTGCTTTCTTACCTCTTACTTTTTTTTCAGTGTGCGAGACTTGCTTTAGATTCCCTGCTTCTGTGGTAGCAGTTTACCAGGCGTTTCTTTTCACCTCCATTCGTTGGCGTACCCGTTTTCGCCACGACTAGCCTCGCTACAACCTCCATCTTTTTGCTCGCTTTGCAGTATACGAGGCATCCCCAAATGCCTTCGTTTTTCATAGCGTTTGTCTTTTTGGAAGAAGGACCCCATCGCATTCTAGCTTGTGCTAGTGTGTTTACTAGCTGGCCGTCTCGAGTAGCACGACTTGCTCCATTGGCTTGACGTTATCTTCAGCCTCAAGACTCCACGTTATAGACCCCGCTATATTTTCTTTCCAGCTTTGCGGCGAATTTCCCAATCACGTATCGTCTTTCGCCTTCGTTTTTTTTCGAGCCCTTGAGCCTTGTCTAGTTTCTTGAGTTTGTTTATGCTCCCTCCGGCTTGTTGCTTATTTCTTGAGTGAGGCGTCGAAGCCTTACTACGAAGTGTTGGGTGGACCTATCACCTGATTGCTTCGTTGAATAGCACTTCGACCCCTTTTCCTGATTTTGGGATGATATGGCTATCAGCCATTTATTTACCGTCGAGTGATCTGCACCTACGTCTATTCAGTGTGGGCAGATGTGATGGGGGAACACATCCACTGTATAGCAACGTACACACCCGCACACGAATATTATACGGTGGTACGCAGCGCCTTGAGTACATTCAGCGAAACTCGTCTAGAAACCCCCTTGTGAGCAGAATATTACGTCATACAGTAGAATGTTTGCCACAGAGGTGAAAAAAAAAAACTTTCCTTGCGCTAACTAAAGTGAATTTCCTTTCCTTCCTGATTTCGGTGTGTTTGTGAGTGATGTAAATCAAATCCTGCAGGCGACGCCTCCGAAAATAAGAAGGGAAGGGGGGAGGGAATGCAAACGCGCGCGTAAAAAAAACGAAAAACTAAAAAACAGCTTGAGAGTAGCAACGGCGACCCAGCAACGTTTCGGCGGCAGAGTTGACAGCGGTGCCACCACTGCCAGCCCACGACTGCAAGCAGCAGCACAGCAAGCGACTGCTAGCAAGTGCTAGCCGCAGCTAGAGGCAGCTTGAGCAACAAAAATAAACAGCGTCAGCTCCAGCACCAGCTGCTGCTGATGCTGCTGCTGCTGTTGCTGCTGCTGTTGCTCCTGCTGCGCTCAGCCTACGCACGCCACAGCGCCACAGCGCCGGCGGGCTCCGCTTCGCCCCAACCTCCACCGCCACTGTCGCGGCCACTGCTGCCGCCGGCGCTGCTGCTGCTGCTGCTCCAGGGTGGTGGGATCGAAATGATACACGAGCTGTCGCGCTCTGTGCGAGCACGAGTACGAGTAAGAGTACGAGTACGAGTGTGATTGCGATTCCTTTTTTGGAACGAAGCATCCTCCACGTCGTCACCAAATAGGCGAAAGCGTGTACCCTACATAGCAGCGGCGGCGGCCCGCTGGCACAATCCAACGCTGCTGGTGCGCGCTATATTCAAGCTACACCTCTCGAGCCTCTGTGGTCCCAGCGGTTGTCGTGATGCGTACAGCAAGCAGCGTGGTGGCATGGAAGATGCTCGGTGTTTTGATCCTTCGAGATTTGAGATGATGCGTTCTGCGTCGAGATAATGCTCGGTGTGTGTAGGCCAATGAGACAGAGAGCCAAAAGTTACCGCAACTTTTGATGAAATCCTGACTTCGCTGAAGTACGTTTTCGCGTTTTTTTCAGAAATTTGCCTTAAAAAGTTACCTCGGGAGATTTTTAGGAGAAGTGAAAGTAAAACAACAAAATTCGCAAACACTCCAGTGTAGGAAACGGTTTCAGAAAAAAAAAAAACTGAAGTCACTGCGAACACTGTACTGCTGTACCTGGTACGTATCAATATTTTGCAGTTGATAATTTTAGTTTTTTATGATGTGCATTGCCGGTCAGCCGCTGCAGAAGCGGTACTACTGCTGTGGAGTACGGTACCTGACACGGGTGTTTCCTGTTGAGCTCAAGATAAAGGTGAAAATTACCTGTTTCTTAGTGAACCTCAGACCGTATGTCGCTCTTTCTTGTATCGATATTTCTTACCTTGCTCGCCAAACCCAGGCCTCTTTCTTGGGGCTAGTTTCTTAGGTTCGGCCCAAAAGTGAGCTTTAGTTTCTTCTTGTGCACTTTCTTATAGGCGGGGCCTATACTGACTGTACCTTGTTTCAAAGTAGTTTGGGTCAAGTCCCACACTACACGGGGGATGTGATTCTCCCGGGTGTCTATCTCCACCGCACCTGCCCCTTTCGGGGGTCAGGTCGGGTGAACGTGCCCAAGCGCCAGTAGCAACGGCAGCCTGTGCTGTGTTCTGATGTTGTAACGGGAGCTATATATAGGTTAAATTGACACACGACACGAGGACGTGGAAGAGTGGTTATTTTTACCAATCCGCCGGAGGATAAAAAAAATGCCAACGTCTACGCAGGCTGAGTTTTGTGTTCCCGGCGAAGCCCACCTCCCTCACTCGAGCTCTCCCCCTCTGGACTCACTTGACCGAGTAGCAGTACCAAGAAAATGGCTATCTCCAAGCAGCGTGCCCTATCCAGCATCGACATGCCGGTGTCTCTTACGACCCATATATTTTGCTGTTTACTTCACAGCATACCCATACCACAGCTAGCTGCGCCCTACGCTCGTACATCGGTACGAGTACTCTTCTTTTTTTCTCCGATCTCCGACGTCGGATAAGGGATAGCGGTTGTCGGTCATCGGATTTGTATCGAATATCTGGCCACTATATATAACGTTATCCAATCATTTAACCGATAACCCGATTTATCCGAACTTACAGCAGTACAGGCTTGAGCTGCGCCTGAGACACCTATCGACCTCATATAAGTGGCGTGATTATTGGCGAAAAGTTGTTAACGAGGATATCATATTACGTTTAAAATAAATAAATATATTCATCACTTTCACTTTCCAGACTAACTCGTGCCTGGTTGGAGGTTTTACCCTTGACGACTTTCGGGACAAGCCGTGGTCACAGGTGCCTACCCTTCCCCCCCCCGGTACGTGGCTTTATTTTTTGTCGTGCATAGAGTTCAACATTCCCACTGCTCGTCGATTTTCATCGAGTGTAGCTAACTCACGCTCTCGCGCTTTCCGCTAATCAGCTTATTTCATGCAAGAAAAAGCCCTTACGAGTATGCACTCGGTGGGACTTGATTCCGCGAAATTGATCTTGATAGGACCACCTACCAAGCCACCGGGGACGGCGGCTTGCTTTACTTAGACATCAACAACCCCAAACAGCTTGAATTTGGAGTTCGAAGAAGAGCGAGAGAGACCAAGATCGCCAAAATCACGTCATGCGTCACGATGAGTGTCTTCATACTCCGCAAAAAGATCGTAAATGTACCAGGTATGTTTTAGGATTGGTACGTACTCGAATATAAGTTGGAGTATGGTTGGTTCACCCGCTTCCTGGCGACTTCGACAATACCTGCAAACGAGTGATTTCATATATATACCAGATATATATATTTTCCTTCATTCATCACTTTTTCATTATAAAAATACCTACTATTAATGAGAAGAGGTTTTGACCCTCAGCGGTCTTCTTCTGGACAAGCCGTGGTCACAGGTGTCGCCCCCCCCCCTCCCGCCGGCCCCCGATACGAGCCTTCATTTTTTGCATTGGGTTCAGTGTTCCCACTGCTCGTTGATTTTCATCGAATGTAGCTAACTCACGCTTTCGCGCTTTCCGCTTACGTTCCAATTTATTATGCAAGAAAAACTCCATACATACGTAGGAGTATGCACTCACTCGGTGAGACTTGAACCCACGAAATTTATCTTTGTAAGCACTTGAACCATTTTTTTTTTCTTTTCTCATCCCATTCATTATCTTCGCACATCTTCTCCTCTCTCTCCTTCCAACTCGTAACTCAGATCCGGGGTCACATAGCAGGTTCTTCTCCCCCCTTCTCGCTACGGTACGTGCCTTCATTTTTATCGCGAGAAGATTTCAGCCTTTTCTTCTCTCGTGGACTCGCATCGAATTGTGCCTACCCACGCTGCAAGGCGCTCTCAACAATTGAATCCTTTTTTTTTTTTTGCAAATAAAGTCAAAGTCCGACCCACCTGGGGCTCGAACCCAGGACTCAAACAAGTAGAATTCGAGGTTAATCACTTGAACCACCGGGGCGACCGGCTTATCTACTGCCGTATGGCCAAACAAAACGCAGTATAGATATGTAAAAGGTGAAAGAGACAAAACGACGAAAAATACACCCACCCTAATTTTTCAATATGTCGTTTTTGTCAATTCTTGCCACTTTTTTTTTCATCACTTTTACTTTCTAGCCTAGCTCGTAGGAGGTTTTACCCTCGGCCATCTTCTGAACAAGCCGTGGTCACAGGTGTAGTCCCTTCTCCCCCCCGGGACGTGCCTTTATTTTTTGTCGCGCATAGGGTTCAGCATTCCCACTGCTCGTCGAGTTTCATCGAATGTAGCTAACTCACGCTCTCGAGCTTTTCGCTAATCAATTCTTCATGCCAGAAAAAGCCACGAGCATGCACTCGGTGAGACTTGAACCCACGAAATTGATCTTGATAGGCACGCGGGCCACCTACCAAGCCACCAACGTTGCTGAAGGCTAGTGACGTCTGGGCGTTTCGTTTCCTGTTCTCAGGGCAATGAATGTAGGGACCTCTGCTACCAGGTATGTTTCAGCTTGATTGCGATTGGATTCAAATATAAAATTCCACCTGGTCGTACTCACAATAACCAGGGATACAAAAAGTAGAGCCAAACTAAAAACTCGGGCGCAGGTCTAACTTTTTTTTCCTACATATCGTACGCAGCATTGCCTCACAACCATTTTCTCCTTTTGAACTTCCTCGCGATATCAGACTTGACTCAAAAAAAGGGCGTGTCTAGTGTGGGATCTTGCGACCGTGATATCTGTAGTTGGTGGAGGAGTATCCGTACGTTCAAATGCAGCGGAGACTCCGGCGATGAGACGAACTCCAAAATTTGAACTGACGCAATAGACGCGAGCAATCGAAAACGAAATACGCACGCACTCTGCGACCACAGAACTATTATCTCTTCTAGGATTGAAGAATCGGCATGGACACTGGGTGTGCTGGATGTCGACGGGTAGAAGAACGGTTTAATGTGATTTGGCACACACACGCACACACTCCACTCTGTAGTTCAGCCTGACGCTTGCTTGTTGGGGCAACCATTTAAGGTGCTAAATAGAGGCCAGTAATGAACTAATGTAAGTAAGATGGCAAATATCCCCCGGAGTATAGTTTGATCACACAAGGTTGCGAGGAGTAAGAGCACCACCCCTCCACCCCCGCCCACTCTCACACTCATCAAACCTACACCTAACTCTTCTATCGGTCATCATACTACAGCAGGACTCCACCAAAAAAGTGTCCGACGGTCGGTGAGTCCCCGAACAACTTCGGCGGGTGCACGATGCACGCAGTTCACTCTTGGACAGCGGGCGGTATTGCACTGCAGGCAGTGCGGGGTTACTGTAGAAGTACGCTAGGTTAAACTGATAAAATACTATTTCGGGGGACCATAGTAAATAGGATCATTTTTTTCAGTAAACATAAATATTTACCAGGTAAGTTTTTCGTGTTTACCGTAGGTCCTATTTACTATAGCCCCCCGTAATAGTGGATACTACTATTTCTTTATTCGGTGCGGCAGTATCCATGTAGTGCATGCAGTATCTGCTTGCACTGCTGAACTATCAATGTGTCGTTGGTGTGAGGCTACATATATTGAGTCTCTACTATTATTAATAATAATAGGACGATGAATCAGTGCAAACACTTGGTATGCTGGCTGCCGGCGGTTAGACATAACGGTTTAATTCGAAACACCCACCCACAAAAGAACGAGGCGCAATCGAGTAGGGAGAGTCACGCATCCATCCGTTTTTGCTGGCATCCAAGGGAATGTGGAGGGGGGGGTCGACGTTCGCAGGGAAGTCGCCGTTGATGAGCACATCAAGGAGATAGCAGGCGAAGTCGCAATGTACCAGCCCAACCGTCATCAGTACTCGTAGGAAGAACCTGTCTGTGCTACTCGTTCAATTCATCTCAATGGCTTCAGGTCGATCTGCCCGTTCAGTCAAAGTTCCTCGCAGCACTATATGTGTCTGAATGGAAAATAGAGCCCTTCCAAGCACACGGACCACGGGCTGGCACGCCAAACAAGCGAGCCTTTGATCAGGGTGAGGGTTAGGGTTAGGCTTAGGGTTAGGGTTAGACTTCCGGGACAGGGTGGTGGCCGCGGATAGGTGAAACCGAAAACAGACTCACCGTCCAGAATGTAACCATAACCCTGTTAGACAGTTTTGCGACAAAAAGTTACCTCATTCCGTACAGCAGTAGACCAGCATTATATTATTCGGGTCCGTCTGAGCAAGTGCGCATAAACGGGCAGACTTACGCCAGATGCTGTTTGTGTCACAGTTTTTCGATGTACTACGAACAACACTACAGTTTCTCTGTGTCGTCGACGTGTGACCATAGGCCGTGCGCTTTTTTATTAGGATGATGAACAACACGGACACTGGGTAATATGGACGTCGGCGGGAAGGAAGAACCTTACGGTTTACAGTCGAATGTGAATAACACACACACAAACACTGCTGCCGCTGCTGCTCTGGCATCACGAGGTTTGCTTGCTGCGTTCATCACTTTTTTGTTACTATTTTTGTTATCGCCAGATCCTCTTAATATTCATTCTGCTTCATCTAAAAATTAATATTCGCATACAACAGTAAAAATGCGAGCCTTTTGCTCTCTCTTGCCCTCGCGATGTTTTGATGTGTACACGATCCGGGGTCTCAATGTTGGGACCACCCTCGTGCTCCAAGCTGCATCACGTACTGCGCTCTACTACAGATACAGGTAGATAGATGGGTATCGCACGATTTGCGATCAACATTATTTTGTTTTGTCTCTCTTCGTATCGCTCTTGGATTCATCGCGTCCCTGAGGGCCCTTTCCAATCCATTTTTTTTTTTTTTTTTTTTTTCATCCCATGCATTATCTTCGCACATCTTCTCCTCTCTCTCCTTCCAACTCGTAACTCAGATCCGGGGTCACATAGAAGGCTCTTCTCCCCCCTTCCCGCTACGGTACGTGCCTTCATTTTTTATCGCGAGAAGATTTCAGCCTTTTCTTCCCTCGTCGACTCGCATCGAATTGTGCCTACCCACGCTGCAAGGCGCTCTCAACAATTGAATCCCTTTTTTTTTTTTTTTTTTGCAAATAAAGTCAAAGTCCGACCCTCCTGGGGCTCGAACCGAGGACTCAAACAAGTAGAATTCGAGGTTAATCACTTGAACCACCGGGGCGACCGGCTCATACGGTCTGGCCACCTCTAAAAAATATTGAAATCACCCGTTGTGACTTGCTCGTGAAGAACCCCCCGTCCTCAGTCTATCAATAGATGTACCGTAGATATTGTCATTTTGCTCAAGTCATCCGAAACAGCAGTTTTGCCTTGTCGTCACTAGTAGTAGTCTTCACCCAGGCGCCTACTCCAGCACCGATCATTCCTGTTCTTTTTTCATCTCCAAACCAATCCCACCGCTGAAAAATAACCACATCACCCGTTGTGACTATTAATAGCTTGTGGAAAACCCCGTCCTCGGCATATAGATGTATTAATAGTATGAATATGGTCATTTTGCCTCAAGTCAGCCGAAACAGCGGTTGCCGTGTCTTCACCCAGGCCCCACCCACCCCAGCGCCGATCATTGCTGTTTTCAAAACATCCCAAACCCATCCCACACTGCTATCTTCAATTCCTATCATTTAGGATTGAGTACCCAAATGTGCGGGTGCGGCTTCCCTGATTTATGATCTTTGTGTTTGATGTATTTGTTTCATTTCTTAGATGGAATGTGTATATCTAGCCTGTCACATCCAACATGATGAGATGGCATTGCATTGTCTACCATCATTACTGCATACCATCAATTTGGCGTAGTTTTTTTTGTAATTTACGCCCTCCACGTGGTATGAAGTAAGAGGATTTTTTTTAGTGTCTTGTAGTGTGCTGTATTCAAAACGACCGGCTTCAAAACATGAACAGGCCTCGAAGACTTCAGCCTCGGCAACCTGCGACCTGTTAGACTAGTCATATAACACCCTCCATGTTGTTGTCAGTCACCGAGAAATGCCCGTGTTCGAGGTAAATACATCTCCGACAAAATACATGCCCACGAGCTGATAACACAGCAGTACGGCGTTGTGTAATTGCAGGGTTAGCGTTACTGCTGTTAATGGATCGGTATTGGTCCTACGCAATTATTTATTCGATTTTTTTCGTGAACCTCTTTGCATACCTCGTACATCCCTTGGAGTACGGCAGTACTACAGCAGCTGGAACCGGCTGGTTCCGAAATAAAGTAAACGGGTTTATTCGTACGAACACCTGGTCAATACATTTTCGCCGCTGTCGCCCGCCGCACGACCTCAACAAAAACACTGACTACATCGCTCTCTTCCGCTCTCCATGGCGGTCGGTACGATACGAAACATATATATGTGTGTGTGTTCTTCACATTAAACCGTTCTTTCTATCTATCCATCGACATCCAGCACAACCAGTGTCCGTGCCGATTCTCTAATCCTAGAAGAGAAACAAGTTCTGTGGTCACAAAGCTACGCCACAGAGATACTTTTTTTTTTTTTTTTTTTTTTTCCATCCCATTTATTATCTTCGCACATCTTCTTCTCTCTCTCCTTCCAACTCGTAACTCAGATCCGGGGTCACACAGCAGGCTCTTCTCCCCCCTTCCCGCTACGGTACGTGCCTTCATTTTTTATCGCGAGAAGATTTCAGCCTTTTCTTCCCTCGTCGACTCGCATCGAATTGTGCCTACCCACGCTGCAAGGCGCTCTCAACAATTGAATCCCTTTTTTTTTATTTTTGCAAATAAAGTCAAAGTCCGACCCTCCTGGGGCTCGAACCCAGGACTCAAACAAGTAGAATTCGAGGTTAACCACTTGAACCACCGGGGCGACCGGCTCTGCATCTACGTTGCCACGTGTGCAGTATGCACTGCAGTGGGCAATGCAAAGCCATGTCATCATACTAGATACGACAGGCACGACATACACAATCTATGAAATAGTGAAACGAAAAGAAACAATCAAAGAGAACAAAAACAAAGTAGACAAATCGAAAGAGAAAAAGAAAAGATAATGAAATAAAAAACTGGGATAAACAATCTGTCGTGCCCCCCCCCGCAGGCGAGGTGGCCAACACTTGAAAAAGAACGAGCTGGAATAAAGGAAAAAAATAACAAAAACACCACTGCGTGTAAACAGAGAGAGTAAGGTTCATTCTTATCAGTGGGCGTTTTTTCAATAATTTCCAGAGTTTGGAAATAGTTGGAGATATGCATCAATATACGGAGGCGTTCTGTCACTATTCGTGAAATTCTCTAGAACCAAAAATATCACGTTCGTTAACATTCCAATATTTGGAAAAAAAACAGGATAATATGGAAGATTGAAAAATTGCCGAAAAAATGTCGATAATTTGGAAAAAAAACTCTCCGATAAGAATGGCCCCAAGACAAAGAACCAAGGAAAAAAATAACAAAGGGAAAATAACAAAGGGGAAATAACAGGCCGAACAAAGCCCAAAGCACCTTCCAGGTGGCGGCAGCAGTTTGTGGTGCGAGTAGTATAGCCAGGTTCTCCCTGCTAATCCGTCGGGTACCTTGCTACCCAGACTGCCGTCTCCGCCCTGCGTTCGTCAACTATGCCCAGCCCCTTGGCGTCAGACAGTACGAAACGAGCAGAGCAGGTTCGTCATACAACCACGCCACACGGCTCCTTCGGTACGGCTTGCTTATCAATCAGAAAAAGAAGAGAAAAAAATATAATGAAAATCACGGAGAGTCAGCGCAAGAAAGAAAGAAAAAAAACAACGCAACAAAAAGAGGAGACAAGGGAACACCACGTTCGAACCAGCTGCACCAGTTGGTAGCACTAGTAGTATGGTCATGTTCTACTTCCTAGTCGACTTGGCGCCTTGCTACCCTGTCTGCCATCTCCTTCCTACTTCCGTCTACCGCCGTTTCCCTTCTACCCCTCCTGTTCCCCCCCCTCTCCGCATTCCCTTGGTCGGGCTTTCTGCCACTTCTCCTGTTGCCCCCTCCACCCCCGTTCCTTTGGACACCATTCACGGCGGATGCGCGGCGCTGCCTACCCATCTCTGCCTCAGCCTCGTGCCACCTCACCATGAACCGTTCGGCTGCTTCAAGGATCCCCCGGTACCATTTCCCCACCTTTCTGGCTGCAGTGGACCCCAACGCGGTCTCAACTCCGAACACCACGGGGGCAACTTACGTTGACCCTTCGGTGGCTCGGAACTCCCTAAGGTCTTCGACTATGCATCTATGCCAAGTCTTACACTGTCCGCCTGGTCTCGGGTTCTCCCCACCAGCTATCGTCCCGAACATTACCCGACTGTGTAATCGCTCCTTGCTTTGCCGTGCCGCGCCCCCCGCAAAGAAGAGCCGCCTTTTACAAATGTTCGTTTCGATGCTCTCGCAAAGTGTCATCTTGAGGGCCTTCGCGTACGAGAGGATGGCATGGTCAGTGCGAAGTCGGCGCTGGAAGCCAATGACTCGCAACAGGACTTGGTGGTGAGCCGTTCGAAGCTTGGCAAAGTGTTCCGCTCCGAGGGTCCACGTCACACACCCGTACAGCAGGGTCTCAATCACCTCGGCCTTCAGCATTCGGATTTTAAGGCTAAGGGGGGTGGACGTCCTAGCATACAACTCCGGGCCGAACCGTTTCAGGCATGCTCGCATGAGGCGGATCCGTCGGTCGATTTCGAGCGAGAGTGCAGCGTTTTCGTGGATAATGCCGCCTAGGTATAAGAACCTTGTCGTCTGCTTATACCTCTGGCCTGCCGCTTCGATGACGAGCGGTGGTGCGAGGGTTGTCTGGTCTGGTGTTTGTAGGGCCATTGTCTCTGTCTTCTTTTCCTACACCGTGAGGCCTGCTGCTTCGAAGACAGTCACGATGACTGCCATCATTTTCGCGAGCCCTTCAGCCGACTTCGAGACAATTCCTGCATCATTGGCGTACAACATGCCCCATACAGACCTTCGCACGCACGCTAATGGCTCCTCCTTCCCTGTTCGAACTACTCCAGCATCACTGAGTTGGACCAAATCCCTTATGATGGCTTCGTCTTGGCTGGAGCGTACAAGTACGATGTGTAACGCAGCAGCGAAGAACACGTTGAACAGTAACGGTGATAGTACACAGCCTTGCCGCAGCCCCTGCGTGACATCAAACCATTTCGAGTGCTCGCCGTCATTAGTACGCACGCGAGCCCGCATGCCATCGTGGAAATTACGGATAATTCTCAGCATCTTGGTTGGTACGCCAAAGCGTGTGAGTACCTTCCATAACAGGTCTCGGTCGACAGAGTCGTATGCTTTCTGCAGATCGACGAAGCACACGAATAAGGGGATTTTCCTCTGTCGTCCGAGCTCTTGCAGCCGGCGCACGACGAACAACATATCAATCGTTGATCGTGCGGGGCGGAAGCCGCACTGTTCCTCAGGGAGTAGTTCGTAGGTCTCGCAGTAGTCGCTGAGGCGGGACGCGTCGATTTTCAACAACACATTGCCTGCGTGGGCAACAAGCGAAACCCCTCTGTTGTTGTTGCAGTCAGTTCGATCCTTCTTTTTTGCGAAGGACCTTGATGATCGCATCTTTCCATTGCTGAAGGACTTCTCCTGTTAACCAAACATTGACAAGGATGTTGTGAAAGCACTGGGCGAATGCCGGGTGGTCAATTTTTAGGAGTTCGACCGGGAGACCATCTGGCCCGACATCTTTCCAATTCGACATCCCCTTAAGTGCGTCTGTCATCTCGTCTATGGATAGGTCATCTTCAAGTGACAGTTTAGGCGGTCGCGGTGACAAGAGGTCGATGATCGTGGGATCGAGTTTCAGCGACTTCGTGTTCAAGAGTTTGTGGAAAAACGCCGCCCATCGTTCACGAATTCGCACCTTATCCCGTAAGAGCGTGCCATCCTCGTCCCTAATGAACTGTTCGCTCCTCGCTTTGGTCCCTTCCAATCCTACCGAACTCTAAAGGTGCTTGTAAAAGCCTCTCTGGTCCTTGTTCGCTAGGAGTCGTTCGGTTTCGGCAAGGTACGCTTCGAACTACGCATGCAGTCCTGCGGCAATCACCTTCTGCAGATTCGCACGCGCAGATTTCAGGGTCTTCCACGCGGTTCTGTCCCGGGGGTGGGCAGGCAAGAATTGTCGTGCATCCTCCCTCGCTGTCCATGCTGGTATGAATGCGGCCAAGGTTTCGGCAGACTCACAACATCCATGTCTGCGGTGGCGGCGTGCAGGGGGTGGTACCTCGTTTTCGACCCCATCAATAACAGCCATAGTGAAAAAATCAACCATACCAGACGTATTACGGGGCTGGATAGGGTGGTTGAGAGTGGAGATGACCCTGGCGACTACTCGTTCACGACACGTTCCATCGGACATAAAAAGCTGCCTGTCGAACTCTCGGCGTTTTGTCTGTCTACCGATTTGTCTGTTGGGCGCAAAACGACCACCGAGTTGGACTTTGATATACAAGATGTTGTGGTCTGAGTGAGCCTTAGCTGGGGCAGGAGGCTGTGGGACGACTTTCGCATATTGTACTCTAGGTCGATGGACTTGACGGGTTAGGATGTAGTCGATGCGCTTAGGGTCATTCGGGCTGGTGGCGTTGTGAGTATGCGATATCCCACCCTTGCGCGTGCTGAAAAACGTGTTGGTGAGAGCTAACTTGCATTGGTGGCGAACGACAGGAGCCGTCGGCCATTATCGTTACGAGCATCACGTCCATACGCTCCCAGCACTCTGCTTTCATCATCACCGCACCCTTCCTTCCTCTGTCCAGTTCGCGCGTTGGCATCTATCAGTACAAACAGACACTCTTTCGTTGGGGTTTTTTCCACCAAGTACTCCAGCTTCTGCCAGAAAATAAGTTTCAGTTCGGCGTCCTTGGTACAATCAGTTGGAGCATACGCAACGACGAAATTGACTGCCTCGCATTTGCCAGCCAGCTCAAAGCGCATAGACATTAGCCGCTCGTCAACGAACTGATGAGTATACACATACTTCCTGCACAACGATTCCTTGAGAGCTAGGCCTACTCCGTACAGCCCTTGCCTGGTGGCTGTTGTTTCCTGTCCTGAACAGAAAACACGATACCCTGCCGCACGGAACGTCGTGCTGCCGGACCTCCGAGTTTTCTGCAGGCCGATGAAGTCACAGCCGAGTTGCCGTCCCTTCGACAGTACACGCTCGTCATGTCCGTACCCGTTCTTCCCCTATACAGCCAGGGTGCGCACATTGTAGGTCGCTACCGCCACAAGTGCCTCCTCCTTCTGTCTCTTACGAGCCTCACGTGCTGCTTTCTTTGCCAGCCGACGTGAGGCTCGTCCCCGCCTCCTTTTTTTCTTCTTTTGTTTATTTTTCTTCTCTTATGGCGAAAGTGGCTCTCCGTTTCGTAGCCCGGTACGCGCGCCTTGTTTTCCGTTGGCTGGGTGCAGCCGTCCCAACCCACGCCGACAATCCCATCCTTCATGTCGTGCATGCATACCCACGTTGTGGCCAGCCTCTCCACTCCACCGGCTGCCCACGTAGCGCTCTCTGCTGTGGTGATGTACCCGTCCCGCCTGAGGGATGAACTCCTCGGCGTCGGGGTTAAGAAGAACAAACATTCACCACCACCCCACGCGGTCCTTGAAGCGAGCAGGCCACCAGCCGGACCGCGCAAGGTTCCCTACCTACCTAGTCCGAAGCTCGATGTTCGTGTGACTGCCGCTAAGGAGCTGTAGCGGCCTGCAAGCAAGTGCAGTACAAACGTTAAGTTGGGGGTTGGTTTTTCGGCTCATTTTTGTACCCCAATTTTCGACTTTTTTCGACCGCTGCAGCACCTCTAAGTCGAGGTGTAGTGTGTAGGCCTCTGTTGAGAACCTGCGGAAGATCAATCTCGAGAGAAACACAAGCTGCTGTGACGAACTTCTTGGAAGTCGCGGTCGCTCTCTGGCAAGCAAGAACCAGCCGGAGTTGAACGAAACGTGTGAAGTAGCACCGATTTTTGCCGTTCCTATAAAATTTCTAGACGTTGGAGGAACTGAAAAACACGAGGACCAGGAGACGCTTGGGTGCCCGCTCGGCCTCAATCGCGCTCGTGGGTCAAAAATTTGCTATCATGATCGCCAGAAAGCGCGATTACATCGAGATCGCAAACGCGATTAACAATGCTGCTCACGCTCTAACAGGCGCTCTCGGCAAGTGGTGTCACATAATAATACAAATCTCCATACGGAGACTTGAACCTCCGATCTCAACTCCAGCGGCAGTACTAGTAGTGTCATTGTTGTGCCAGTGAGTTAAGACATCTTTTGCAACATGCTGTTCGTTTGTGAACGACGCCTCGTCATCCGGTTTTTGTTTTTCTCCCTCTACAAACAGTAGGTGCCCATCTATGGTTGGAGACCCAGCAAGCTTTTTCTGATATCGTTTGCAGCTTTTAGGAGAGGTGGGTGAGGGATATCGCACCGGGGGCACTTAAAATTTCCAGGTACCTGGGTACCCGGGGGACATCGCACCAGCGGCATGTAAATCACCGGGGTATCCGGGTACCCGGGTCAAAATACCCGGGGGGCAGTATGTCCTACCTGTACCCGAACGGGTGATGACAAGTGCGGTTACTACCCTTTGGGTACCCGGCGGGTGATAAATGAATGGAGTACAACTTTACACCACACACACAACATAAAAAGAAGCCCAAGAAATCAACGATTTCCAGTTTCCTTTGTCCGGAAAAAATCGCAATCCCAAAATACGGAACGTAATTAAATGCCAGATATTAGAAAAATTATTAAACTTAGGCTTTGCGTGTGTTATTTTACATTAAACCGTTCTGTCCACCCGGTGACATCCAGCACAACCAGTACCCATAGTGATAATTCAGTCCTAGAGAGAGGTACAAGCTCTGGTCAATAATACGACAATGGAGATAGTAGGTAGAGCAGGCACTTCAATCCCATGCCATTGTACTGGAATCGGCGGCAGCATGGCATACACATTCGAGAAAAATATCGAACGGAACAAAGAAAAATGAATCGGGAAACCAATTAAACTAAAAAGTGCCGTGCCCTCCCGAAGATGTGGAAGACAAGCAAAATCAAGCAAATTGAACAAAACCCCCAACACATATATAACAGAGAGTTTTTGTACCAACCGAGGGAAATAACAGGCAAGCTGAAGCACGACGAAACAAATCAAAGCACCCTCCAGGCAGCAGCAGCAGTTTGTGATACGAATAGCATAGACAGGTTCTACCTATAGTTGTCGATTTGGCACCTTGCTATCCTGTCTGTCCTCTGCTTCGTGGTTTTGTCACCCCCGCCCCACTCCCCGGAGAGGATGAGTCAAGTAATAAAAAAAAAACAGGACAGGGTCGTCGTCCAGCCGCGTAATAACGCTTCCTTTGAAAAGGGGCAGGACGAAAGGCAGATAACATTACGACGAAATAGCAATAAACATATTCGAAACAAGAAAAATAAATTCACGTAGGGAAGGACAGACGACAAAGGCAAGAGGCGACCCCAACGAAACGAAATTAAATACAAGTAACACGAAAGGGTTGTATCATTGTAGCATCGCTGTCGTGACCCCTGGGGTAGGTGCTACGGACAATACAGTAAACAAAGGGATTCAAAACAAAACATTAATATAGAACCATCCCGAAAAACGCCTAGAAAGGAAAACGAAAAGGAAAATCGAAACATAACCGCACCGCGTTCAACTCGGCCGCAAGAGGTTGCGGTACGAGTGGCCTAGACAGGTTCTCCCTGCAAGTAGTCTGTCTGGTACGTTGCTACCGTGTCGTCAATCGCGGTTTCCTTACGAGTGTGGCCGCCCCCTTTCTCATGTCCTGGGATTCAACCCAAAGCGGATGACTTGCGCTCTCTGCTCAGCTCCGACTCATCCATTCGCCGCTTGGCCCTAAAACGTGCGGCTGCTTCGAGGACTCCCCGGTACCACTTACCCGCCTTCTTTGGTGCAACGGTCCGCACCACGGTCTCTACTCCAAACGCTAATGGGGTATGCACCGTCGACCCTTCGGTGGCTCGAAACACTTTGAGGTCTTCGAAAAGGAATCCATGCCAAGTCTCCGCTGCCCGACCGATCTCCGGCCCTCCCCGCCGATCGTCGTCGCAAACATCACCCGACTCAATACTCGCGTCTTGTGTTGGCGCACCACGCCCCCCGCGAAGAAGATCCTTCGTTTACGGATGATAGTCATTTTGATGCCCTCGTAGCGTGTGTTTTCGAGGGCCTTTGGGTTTGAGAGGGTCTTCTAAGCCGATGTCCCACAGGAGGACGTGGTGGCGCACGGATGGGGGTCTGGTGAAGTGTGGCGCACTGAGAGTTCACAGTTTACGTCACACATATCTGTACAGCAGGGTATCAATCACCTCAGCCTTAAACATACGGAGTTCGAGACCTAGCGTGTCCGTCTTCAGATCGGAAAGCTCCGGGTCGAACTGTTTGAGGCATGTCCATTTGAGATGGAGGCATCGATTCCGAGCGAGAGGTCAGCGTCTTCGTCGATAATGCCGCCGATTAGAATAAATGGGTCGTCTGTCTATACCTCTGGCCAGCTGCTTCAATCACGAGCGATGAAGCAGTTGATGCCTGGTCTCGTGTTTGCAGGACCATCGTCTTCGCAGTCTATTCCGAAACCATAAGGCCTGCGGCTTCGAAGGCAGCCACGTTGACGGTCATCATTTGAGATCGAATACTCCTCAATAAACCATTCTTGATTGCTACTGCTTGCTACAGGGAGGCGTTGGACTTCGATCGCGCGCTCTACTCCTACGGAGTGTATATATCTAGTACACGGGCGGCATTCATATACAGTACAATCCCCTATAATATTACCAGAAAGGTAACTACGATTCATGGGCATTGTGAGTACTCCGAATCCGTACTACGTTTTTTCTCTTTGGACTTGTTTTTTTTGTTTTCTGTTATTGTTTTGGGGGTTTTGCTTCTTTCATAGAAAGTGTATTTCGTGCCTGTCGTATCCTTTGTGATGACGTGCATTTTCTACTCTGCTACTTTATACGCAACACTGCTGTAGTATCTCTGGTGTAGTCTTACGACCACATAATTTGCATATCTGTAGAAGTGAAGAATCGGCACGGACACTGGTGTGTGTGTGTTCTTCACATTAAACCGTTCTTTCTACCCGTCGACATCCAGCACAACCAGTGTCCGTGCCGATTCTTCAATCCTAGAAGAGATACAAGTTCTGTGGTCACAAGGCTACGCCACAGAGATACTACGTTGCCACGTGTGCAGTGTGAACTGCAGTGGGCAATGCAAAGCCATGTCATCATACTAGATACGACAGGCACGACATACGCAATCTATGAAATAGTGAAACGAAAAGAAACAATCAAAGAGAAAACAAAAACAAGGTAGGCAAATCGAAAAAGAAAAAAAAGAAAAGTGAAAGCAAAATCTAAGAGAAACAATCTGTCGTGCCCCCCCCCCCGCAGTGGCCAACACTTGAAAAATAACGAGCTGGAAAAAAGAAGAAATAACAAAAAACACCACTGCTTGTGAACAGAGTAAGACAAAGAACCAAGGAGAAAGTAACAAGGAAAAATAACCAAGGGGAAATAACAGGCAGACCAAAGCCCAAAGCACCTTCCAGGTGGCGGCAGCAGCTTGTGGTACGAGTAGTATAGCCAGGTTCTCCCTGCTAATCCGCCTGGTACCTTGCTACCCAGACTGCCGTCTCCGCCCTGCGTTCGTCAACTATGCCCAGCCCCTTGGCGTCAGACAATACGAGCCGAGCAGAGCAGGTTCGTCTTCCAACCACGCCACACGGCTCCTTGAGTACGGCTTATCAACCAGAAAAGGAAGAGGAAGAAAAAAAATGAAATGAAAATCACGGAGAGTCAGCGCAAGAAAGAAAAAAAAACAAAACTAAAAGAGAAGACAAGGGAAGACCACGTTCGAGCCAGCTGCACCAGTTGGTAGCACTAGTAGTATGGTCATATTCTACTTCCTAGTCGACTTGGTGCCTTGCTACCCTGTCTGCCATCTCCTTCCTACTTTCGTCTACCGCCGTTTCCCTTCTACCCCCCCTGTTCCCCCCCCTCTCCGCATTCCCTCGGTCGGGCTTTATGCCACTTCTCCTGTTGCCCCCTCCCCCCCCGTTCCTTTGGGCACCATCCACGGCGGATGCGCGGCGCTGTCTACTCATCTCAGCCTCAGCCTCGTGCCACCTCACCATGAACCGTTCGGCTGCTTCAAGGATCCCCCGGTACCACTTCCCCACCTTTCTGGCTGCAGTGGACCACAACGCGGTCTCAACTCCAAACACCAAGGGTGCAACTTCCGTTGACCCTTCGGTGGCTCGGAACTCCCTAAGGTCTTCGACTATGCATCTATGCCAAGTCTTACACTGTCCGCCTGGTCTCGGGTTCTCCCCACCAGCTATCGTCCCGAGCATTACCCGATTGGGTAATCGCTCCTTGTTTTGCCGTGCCACGCCCCCCGGTTGTGGGAGAAGTCGACGGGTAGAAAGAACGGTTCAATGCGAAAACACACACCAAATATATCCTGGCTTGTCTAAACCATTCCGGAGACAGATACCGCATGACAACGTACCGTATATTATATTTGTAACATACTCCACAACCATGTCATATGTTCAACCTATCTCGTACGTATACGTGTCGTGTTACGAGCTACCCTGGTATGTTATTAGACTTCCAAAAGTGACGTACGTCGGTACGTTGGCGCCTATTATGCAACAAAAGACAGCGGCCGCGAACGAACCTACAGCTTTATCATACCTGGTATCCTTTATTTCCCGTTGTAACCTCTCTCGCTTACCGCAAACATATCCTGCACACGTATATATATGCGGATACTGCTACAGCAGTACTACTGCCGTCTGGCTTGTTGTGGACACAGGGTCTGCTCAAATCCCAGACTCTTCTCCCACCTTATTACGCACCTGTCTCGACGGAATTTTAAGTATTTAGTATTCGTATGGATCAAGATCACACTCGAGAAATGTTGTCCTTTTGAGGTGCGATAATTAATAGCTGGCGACAGACAACGACCCTCTTCAGAAGTGTGTGTGCGTGTGTCCTTCACACCAAACCGTTTTTCGTACCCGTCGACATCCAGCACAAGGTTATGGTATCCCCTCTCCCCTGTTGCGGCATTTCGGTTTGCAGAAATTTCCCCCTCATCACACCTGGCAGGCGTTATCGCCTGCTTTTCAGATGAGCACCTCGCTCCTTCGTTCAGAAGCCATCTCGCGAGGCAATCAGCAACTACTACAAAAGCTTATAACATCTAACGTAGTCGGTCCCCAGGTCCATACTGCCTTACATTTAACACTGGCGTGGTCGACTAGACGCTTTTGGCACCTGTCCGAGGTCTGTTTTTTTTTTCTCCGCCGGTAATTTTTGGTTTTCGCTCTTGTAGTTCATTTTTCGGCTTCTTGCTGTTTTTCGATGCCTTTTTATTGGTGAATGCGTTCGAGAAGATGATTTTCCCCGTTTTCCCGGAGCGTCGCGCGGTGAGACAGATGCAACAGCCGCCATAGGTTCATGCCCTGTTGGTCCGCGCGGCACAGGGGATTTCTCGTATTCTCCAGGTCCGCCTGGTTATTTGCCTGTTGGTAACATGAGCATCTGTGCCATTGCTTCTGTTTTTCAGGAGTGCAGCAGCCCCTCCGTCACTGCTTGCAACAGGTAGGCCCTCTTTCCTTTCACCCATGCTTGCCGCCGGTTCGACTGCAGTCCGCTGCAAGGCCGGACACAGCGACAAGCACGCTGGCCCCAGAACGGGACTCCGGGCAGCCGGTTACGATGTGGACGCAGCGGGATGGTCGGCAAAGCTTCTCTAGGGTGTATGATGCCCGTCACGCTAGATATCCGACTATTTTTATTGTGTTCCCGTGTAATCGGTTACAACCTTGCAAGTTAGAGGTGTTGAGGTGGGTTGCGATTTGCCGCATCTTCGATCTAATCTAGGAATTCTCTGGATTGGTTTATGTTCGTGCCAGATTTTTATATAATTCTGCATATACGGCCCTTTAGGGCAAGTTAGGGCTATGATGTTATGATATCCGCTCACCATTCTGGTTTGGAGCAATCGTCCCCTCGTCATACCTGGCAGGAGTTATCGCCTGCGTTTCTGATGAGTACCTCTCCCCTTCGTTCAGAAGGCATCTCGAGAGGCATTCAGCCACTAGTAGAAGCGCTTATGACATGGTCAAGCACCTCGTATGAGTGACCAGAGCAGAGAGGCAAATGCATAAACCTGCCAGCAGTATCCGTTCCCAATGTCCACACTGCCATATACTTGATGACAACCAGTGTTCTTGCCGATTCTTCAGTCCTAGAGAGAACAACATCTGTGGTCACAAAACTATGCTATGTTGTTCCGTATGTAGTGAGCACAGTAGACGATGCAACAATATGTCATCATGCTGGATATGACAGGGACGACATACCAGGTACACTTTTATCAAGGAGAGAAAACGAAATAAAACAAAGAAAAACAGTAACAAAATAACTAATCGAAACAGAAAAAAAAAAAACCCGGCAAAATTGTCGTGCCTCCCCGCAGGGTTTTTTTTTAAAATTTTTAATTTGTTTTTGCTCATCCCATTTATTATGGTCGCACATCTTCTTCTCTCTCTCCTTCAAACTCGTAACTCAGATCCGGGGTCACATAGCAGGCTCTCCCGCTACGGAACGTGCCTTCATTTTTATCGCGAGAAGATTTCAGCCTTTTCTTCCCTCGTCGACTGGCATCGAATTGTGCATACCCACGCTGCAAGGCGCTCTCAACAATTGAATCTTTTTTATTTTTTATTTTTGCAAATAAAGTCAAAGTCCGACCCACCTGGGGCTCGAACCCAGGACGCAAACAAGTAGACTACGAGGTTAACCACTTGAACCACCGGGGCGACCGGCTTTGGCAGACACCTGCACATCGTATTATATGTCTGATATGTCTGGGTTGTTCCTCGCATTAAATCAATATTTCTTTCGGTCGACATCTAGCACAACCAGTGTTCGTGCCGATTCTTCGATTCTATCCCAGTAAAGCGATACAAGGCTCGTTTGTGTCACCAAACGACGGTACGGAGACACTACATCGTCGTGCTGTAAGCAGAGTAGACAATGAAATGCCGTGTGGGTCATGCATACTAACCAACGGAATACCTGGTACATGTACAACCAGCCCCCCTCCTCTCTAAGCGCTCTCTTCACCCAAAGCTATTTGCGATGGAAATGGTAAGCGTTTCGCGACAAAGCTATTTGCGATGGAAATGGCATGCGTTTCGCGATGAACATGTCAAGCTATTATTGGTATTAAACGTGGTATTTCGTTGCTTAGGGCTATGCTGCATTACGAGGTACAAAATCAATATTAAGACCTATGCCAATGGTACAGCGAAGTTGCAATAAAAAGTTCGAATTTCAAAGATATCCGCCAAAAAAAATCAGAACACGCTTCCTGTGGGCCACGTGAAAAAAAAAAGTTCCTAACTTTTGGAAAAGCCCCAAAAAAGCAAATCTGGGGCCGATGTTGGGCCAACATCGGCTTGAGAAAAACTCAGGCCGATCTTTGGTTCGAAGCGGCGAGATTCCGAGTCATCGACAGACATCGATCAACAAAACCAACGATTGCGTCATGAATTCTGAACGGAGTGCGCTCGTTAGGGGCTCCGACCCACCCTAGGGTCACCGTCTTGACACCATGGCCGGTGTCATGTGGCGGGAGCTGACCAGGCGTGTGATAAAAACACATTTGGCCGCTGTTTTGCACAAAACAGAAGACAAAACTTCTCAATCCGTCTCGAATGGCAAAACATAGTTTTTTTTTCAGGTTTGGGAGGATACCGTAGGACGCCGCCGGCAAGCTCTCGCCCCCTAGACCATGGGTCCACCTGATATCTTCGAGGCCGTCATCTATATTCGTTGGCCTTGCCAGATCCCGAGCCGGTTGGCCGTGGGCTGAGTCTCTGTCGAGATCGAGCGTCGATCGTCGTACGAGCTGGTTTCTATCACCGTGCTGACAATTTGCAACCAAAAACAAACAAATTGCGCCGCCTGCAGCAGTTGGGGGCAAACAAAAAAAAAAAATCAAACTTTTTTCTCTTTTTTTCCCACAGCGGCGGTACGAGAAAATTTCCGGCTGTTTTTTTAAAGCCATACCTGGTATATTTGAAACAAAACTTTTGAACTTCGCTGTACCATTGGCATAGGTCCTAGTAATTGTATCTTTGTGACTTGGCTTCGTGACCACTGCAGAACTTGTATCTCTCCGGGATGAGGAATAGGGGGGGTATTCTTTGAAATTTGTGTCTTGTGCCTGAACCATTGTTTATCGAGTGTGAAATTGTTTATCTTGAAGAGAGCCCTTCGGAATGCCTATCGAAAACGCTATTTTGTGAGGATAGCACTATGTCGGGGACAGAACGGAATTCGTCGAGGAAGGGAGCGGTCTGCCCTATTCTAGAGTTTTTGGTGAACACGGCGAGTGAATTGTTGTGTTGGTTCTTGCTATATAACAATTCGCAGAGTCTGAAAACAAAAATTCACATCCCCGAATGAATACTCCTATCTCCCTCCAACGTTGGCCACTGTAGGCAGTAAAGTCTAGAGCACCGTACTGTACCATAGTTGCGAACTACCTGGTATACTTTTGCGGAGCTCGCGTTTTGGCCTCTGACTATCACAGCATGTTTGCGGCTTGAGATGCGATTCTTTTTTTGGTTGCAGTCCCGAGTAGGATACTAACGTAATGTTAAGAGTTGGCTTACTTGATTTTGTATTACCAGCCGCCCCCGTGATCGACCGTACGAGTGGTACTCTCGAAAGCTGCTACAGCAGGATTAATAGTGGCAGCACTGATTTCAGGAGTTTGTTGACATCCCACCGTGATGAGACGATGTGAGAAAATGAACCTACCTGGTATCAATAAAATAATCAACCAACTGTCGAAAGAGCCTATTAATAGCGTCAGTAGGCGCAGTTCAGTTAGCCGCGAGTCGATGAGGGAAGAAAAGGGTTGGAGGTTGGGGAGGGGGAACGAGAGCCTGTTATGTGGCCCTGGATTTGAGTTACCACTCACTGGTGTTGAGGGGCGGAATACCGGCCGAGTTAAAACTACCGTGCGTAATATATATTATGCAGCTGCAGTAGGTTCGGAAATTACTATAATAGTCCCGTATTTGGAGGGTATACATTACGCTTCGCTAACCCCCGGAGGCGTTCGTCAGAAAGGACGGAAAATTGTTAAATAAAGCTCATCATGCAGAAGATGTCAGTAGCGAGATAAGTGTAGTGGTCGGCTCTGTTTCATCCCAAGAGACCCAATGCAATATTCGCATTATCAACAAGAAAACACGCCCCGACTACCCGTGAACTTTCATCTGGAAGCAGCCAATATTGACCACTTGGTTATAATGGCATTTTACGGGGGCTCCCAATCTTGCGTTGTTCTAATATTAGCTCACGTTGCCAAGAAGAACATGTTGCCGAAGTAGTCTGAGCCTCTAATGGGACCCTAGGCTCACGGACTACCTTGGGAAAAGCGGCGTCCATTCTTTCTGGGGGGTCTGTAGGAAGCCAGACTAAGCACTTGAAAAAGTTGCGACATGACGCCCGGCAGATAAAAGTACGACAGCCGCGTCTCACGATCTCCTCGGTCTATACTGATAGCTCGCGCCTCAGAGAATATAAAACAGTCGATTAGCACCAGCAGCCAGTGTTCTTCTTGCCATGCCCGTGTGGAATCCATGGCTCCGACGTTGTCTCCCTCTTGCACACGATGATACCACCAAGCTTAGCCACTCCATCCGTAGTAAGCAGTACGTTTTGTTTCGCCGCATGAAACGCCAGTCAGTACCAAAATAGGATTTCACCGGTGCGGCCCCTCAGCAGGAGGAGAGAAAGAGAGGAAAGTGAGGCGAATATACCAAGAGGGATTACGGGAACAAATCAGCCTTTTCGTTCTTAGTGGTCTGCTTTGATGTGTTCTCGTACGCCGTACTTTGGTATTTTACGTTTCTCTTGCTGTGCCAGGGGAAATATGTAAGTTATCGCAAAAACCAGACGCGGGTTACCTGCAATGCGCGATTATCGAACGTCGTCAATCATTACCGCTATTATTCGGAAAACGCGAACAATGTGGCTCCCAACAGGGATCTGAATCTTCATACCTATTCGACCAACAGCCTTCGAACTCAACCCACTCCCGCGGACGCCGTCGGACATGACGAATTCTGGACCCCAGGCAACATACAGTAGGATCGCTCACAGCAGGGGGATGTCTGATGGTTGGGCATTAAAAATATATATCGAGGATAGGTAATTGTATATAACCGTGTTTTTTTTCTTCGCACCCTCAACGTCAATAGCTTCTAAACGTACATCCTCGGCTTTACTTTTCCATTTGCAATTGTGCTTGGGTGTTCCCTGTTTTTGTCTGTGACCACCACACCCTGGAGAATAGACAATGACCCCTGCAATAGCAATAGAATATGGTGCAATGGACGGGACTATTGTCGTCGGCGATGTCGGTCGATTGGCACGTTCCTCGATCCATTGTCGTCGAAAATGTCTATCGATAGGTTACGTCCCCAACATATTGTTCAGGCAGGAGCGTGCTGAAGAACCTGGGTTAAAAGCTATTATCTTCGTCAATGGCTATCGACGGGTAGTTTGAAGAATCTATTACGGTCGACAGTGTCTATCGATAAAACCATTGCTTGATCTATCGTCGCCGGCAATGGCTATCGATAGATGCAGTCCTTAATCTATTGTGACGGCAATGGCTTTCGATATATATATACGTTTCTGAATATATTGTGACCAGCAATGGCTATCGATATAGATACTTCTAATCTATTGTGACCTGCAATTGCTATCGATAGACACCGATGAGAATCTATTGTGGTGGGCAATGTCTACCGATGGACACCATTACCCGTCTATTTGCACACCTGCAATGCACTCTGATTCAATTAAGCACCGCAATATTTTGTGCCGCAGCAATGCCATAATTTCATCTTGTGATCACCACCAGTCAGTGCATGGTGTATGATGATGAGTAGCAATCAATGTGGGTGCATGACAGAGCGTGAAGGAGGGCTGCAACGTTGTGTGTCTCAACAAGGCAGTGGGCATCATGGGGGTTAAGTGTGTTGCATTGTCGGCTGTGATGTTGTGGTTGGTCCTAGGTGATACTAATAGTGATCCCTTGGGATAGATGAGGTAGTAATGTGCATGCATATACCCTGGACAATAGAAAGGAACTAGAACATGGCCGCTACAGTAGCCCCGAAAAAGCGTGTATCAATGGATATTCTTAACAACAGACTGGCAAGGCTGGCTCACGATATCATAGACATTGGGAACCACAATAGACTAGCAGCACTGTCTATCGATATACACTGTTAACCACAAGGAACTGGCAACGCTGTCTATCGATAGATGTTGTTAACGGCATTAGACTGGCAACGTTGTATATCGATATATATTGTCGGGGAACAATATACGTTCGGCAGTGGGCACAATATGCCTCTGCACTAGCAATGGCTTCACAAGGTTGTTCATAGATGGCCATTGTCCTGAACAAAATATGCTGGATAAACAACCGCGATAGATATTGTTTGAACAATATACCCAAACGTTTTTTGCCTATTGCCGCCAACGACATACACGCAATCGTATCCATCAACAGCTATCGTCCACCACAATAGACTGTTGGGCGTGATTTCGCAATAACCTATTACTGCCTAAACCTATTATATACCGTGGAATGATGCATGCCGATGGCCATTCTTGACGACCGCCGAAGCTTCTATTGCCGCCAACAATAGGGACGCGGTTGTGCCCAACAATAGTCATCGCCACCCACAATAGATTGTGAATCTGACTTACTTCATTTGAGTGACACAAAAACTCGAGTTAAGAAATGGAAAGCTGAGGACTTTCTTGTAAAGTTGACCCGCATCCGAACAAAAAACTGATTTACTTCATTTTAGTAGGGGAGAAAAATCTCGGGTTAAGAAACGGAAAGCTGAGAATTTTCTTGCCAAGATGGTTCTATTTTAAATATCCAAAAAAAAATTCAAGTGCGGTTGATATTGTTATTATGTGCGGGTAGTACCTGGTACTTGGTATGGTATAAGACAACGTAAGGCCACTTCTTAATGTGTCGGATTTGCAGTCATTTTATTTTGGAAATGGTGCTATCGGCACGTTCACACGAGCTTTAGTCCCGAAATGCCCCGAAAATGTGCGAAGTTACGGTTTCTCGCCTCAGAATGACTTTGACTTTTCTCCCAAGGCCTATGTAGAGCTGTTTCCCGCTTCTCGAGGTGCCCAGTTGCAGGAATTCACCTCCGGCACTTTTCCGATCCAACTGGGTCAATTAAGATTACCAACTGCGATTGGATCGGATCGAAAAAAACGTTTTTTCCGATCCGATTCGATCCATGATGATCGTAGTCGTATTTGACCCAGTTGGATCGGAAAAGTACCGAAGGGGATTTCGTGCAACTGGGTGCCTGGAGAAGCGGGAAACAGCTCTAGGTAGGTCTTGGAGAACAGTCCAAGTCATTCTGAGGCGAGAAACTGCAGTTTCGCACAGTTTCGGGGCAAAAGCTCGTGCGAAGGTGCTGATAGCACTATTTCCAACTGACTGCAAATCCGACTGCATAAGAGGTGGCGTAAGGGTAATAAAGCGTTTTTCTTCCGAAAACAAAAACGAAAATAAAGGTGACCAGTATCGAAAATATTGACTGTTACTTGGTTTCAGTAAAAAAGGACAAAAAACTCGAGATGAGAAACGGAAAGATGATAATTTTCAGCACAAGGTGGTTTTAGTTTGATGATCCACGTTTTATTCGAAGTGGAGTTAATATAGGACAAAGTAAAGGTACTAAATCGGATCAATTTCTGAAATTTCCAGCGAACACAAGCTGACGGCAGTTACCAATATCCTGGTGCGCGAGATCCTAGCGACATCTAAATATAATGTCTTCTGCAAAGGAGTTTGAGAGCGTGTATGGTCTCCACAACACGATGTCGGTTCACATTACCACAAACATACAGAACAGGATATACCTGATACATATTTGTCAACTTGTTTTGTTCCATAAGATAAAAATCTCATTTATCATCGGGAAGTAAATTATAAATTATTATTAGGAAAATCGGGTATGCAATTGTGTCCAACAGTAACCGTCGCCATCCGCAATAGATTTTTGGACGAGCTTCCAAAATAGACGATTGACCCGCGTATATCGTGGGATGGCTATCGAAGGATAGTTTGTACAATCTGTTGTGCCCGGCAATGGCCATCGATAGACATCTCGCACAATCTATTGTGGCCGGCAATGGCCATAAATAGACATCTCGCACAATCTATTGTGGCGGGCAATGACCCTCGATAGACGTACCCCATAATCTATTGTGGCCAACAATGGACATCGGTAGGCATCTCGCACAATCTATTGTGGCCGGCAACGGCCATCGATAAACATCTCGCACAATCTACCCAGTTTATTGGCGCCGACAATACGTATCGATTCATCCCTTCCACAACACATTGTCGCAGACAATATACATCGATAGGTTCCCCCCCTCGTCTATTGTTGAAGCAATAGACTATTGTTGGGTCCATTGTCCATGGTGTGGTTGACCACACGCTTATTAGCTGTCGAGGATATACCATCAGGACGGACGACACTCTGTGTCACTGATGCCGTTGGGTAGGAACATCGGCTTCATTCCAAGGCAACGCTCACAGTTGAGTGTTATCGAAAATCCAATACCTCGCCGTGAGTCCAGCCAGCACACGATAATTGTTTCTGGTCGCTTTCTGTATTTCTTTCTTCGTGTTTCCTTTTCTCTCTCAGTGTATCTGGGTTGCTGGCGTGTGTATGCTGTGCCTAGCGCATCAAGGCACGACAACTTGCCATTGCATTGTATACGCAACATTCCTCTCAGCATCACATAATGCAGTATTATGCACGACTATACGTACGCACCAGTCTGTGTAGAGCTTTGTGACCATAGAGCTTGTTTCTTTCTAGGATGGAGAATCCGCACGCACATTAGGCGCGCCAGATGTCAACACGTAAAAGGAATGATTCCATATGAAGGTCACGCAAAACCCTATTATTACGCCTCTCCCAGTGGTTGGTTCGGTTGTTTAATGTACTTGTGTAATATGTTGTGCTAATAATGTGAACCACAGCAGGGTAGTACAGGACCCCTACACTCGTTGCAAGAAGAAGAATCCTGCATGCAGTATATTGTAATGCTAATGATTTTTAGCCCTTTTCTCAGTATGAGCCTCTTTCCTGTTCTAGCCATGAAGAAATAGAACTGCACGGTAGGCTGTAGCTGTATGGTTTGAAAAAAGCTAAACATGCAACCCGATAAGCACTCCCAAGGCCTATATAGGTACTGTATATGCACTACGAAAAAAAGTGCTCAACACTGCTGTTGGTGTTCGAGCTATATTGAGTTAAAACGCCCGGAGAGTCAGAACTAGTTTGGCAAGGAAGTGCCATCCTTATCGTAGTACGCCTCTTCGGCCGGGTCGGCGCATGAAATTAAAATCAACAATACCAAACCCAACTACATCTGATAGTGTCCAGCCCAAATCTAATGGGTTCAGACGGCCCCTTACCGCGCGTCAGCGATCTATCCTTATACACAAACTTTCTTGACGCCAAGAACGGTTCACGTACACGACCGGGCCATCCGCTGTCTAGTGCCTACCTGGGGGGCCTCCGATCTAAAATACCTTGCGTGTGGGTTCGCCTCGATGACTCTGCAAAAACGCGCATAGCCAATATTGTGCGAATCATTGGACGTTGCACCTACAGTAGGGCGTGACCTGAGAAGGCTATGGTTCCCCCTTGCCCAAGGATCGAACCGAAAAAGGAGAAAAATTCTCCAGTTTACAACTTCCCTCTCAAATAAGTGCCAAGGGGCTGAGTGCAAAGATGGCCGTCCAACGCTTTGGCATTGCACCGTTGTGAGGCTCCTACACTACAACACAACGTAACAGGTTCGTTGTCGGAGATTCAACGCTGGCATTCACAGGGAAGGCGTGAACTGAGGGTACGCAATGAACTACATCCTATAGTTCATATTTAGACTTTTTATAATGTTTTAAAATGATACAACTACACGTACAACAGTGCGGTGTGAAGCAGGCATCATCAACCTTTTTAGCCCGCGCACACAGTTTAGAGAGGATAGAGGAAATCGCCAGCAAATCATCGAACATGAAGCACGACAGCTGCCTGCACAATTTACGTTCTGCATCCCGTTCCTTCCCACCCCAGTTGCAATCATGAGGGTATCAAGTGCGGTGCCAGCATCGCTTCTTCTTGTGCTGATAGGGGGATGTTTTGTGGTGGAGGCGGCCAGACACAGATTCGCTGTCAGGAAGAATAGGACCACGTACCGGATCGATTGGTGGGACGATGGAAGAGTGGAGCCGTACCGAGTCATCTACAGAAAAAGACGTCTGAAGTCGATCTACACCTTCGAAGAATTGGGCCGCCTGAAGACACTCACTGTCGGTACCACAAGGTACACATTCTCCTACGACATTGAAGCTGCCAACGGCACGCCGGAGGTTCAGGCGTCAACCACCGAATCCCGGATGCTTTTTACGTCTGATGAAGATGAGGCCGTAGAGGAGGTTCACTCCGGTCACCGCCGTCTTTATGACTGCGCTGACTGTGAGGAGACGTGGGACACCCTTTGCGGCGTTGGTATTGTCGACGTTTGCTCATGGGTGCCGTTCCTACCGAGCGTTTTTAACGAGGATGCGCAAAGCTCGTTGACGATCATGTGCACTGGGCTAGGAACAGCTTGCGAAATGTCTGCGTTCGACGCTTGCGAAGGGAAGTGCCTTGCAGGTGAGTTACATGTTACGTGGCGCCTCCCTCGGGATGTTAAAAATATGTTACAAGTACGGCGAAGCACGATATGCGTTGGTTTTTTCACAACAGTGGATCTGTTGGAGTAATCTCGGGCGTTGCCCCGAACCAAATACCGCTGAGGATCTGTTCCCCCCACCCGCGATTTTTTTCATAACTTACCTTTTTTCGTAACGACTACTTGGAACGTCTTCTCAAAAGGGCCTGCTCCCGAGCCGACTCCAGCTCCGGTCCCCGCACCGACACCAGCTCCGGTCCCGGAACCGACTCCAGCTCCGGTCCCCGCACCGACTCCAGCTCCGGTCCCGGAACCGACTCCAGCTCCGGTCCCCGCACCGACTCCAGCTCCGGTCCCGGAACCGACTCCAGCTCCGGTCCCCGCACCGACTCCAGCTCCGGTCCCCGCACCGACTCCAGCTCCGGTCCCGGAACCGACTCCAGCTCCGGTCCCCGCACCGACTCCAGCTCCGGTCCCGGAACCGACTCCAGCTCCGGTCCCCGCACCGACTCCAGCTCCGGTCCCGGAACCGACTCCAGCTCCGGTCCCGGAACCGACTCCAGCTCCGGTCCCCGCACCGACTCCAGCTCCGGTCCCGGAACCGACTCCAGCTCCCGTCCCCGCACCGACTCCAGCTCCGGTCCCCGCACCGACTCCAGCTCCGGTCCCGGAACCGACTCCAGCTCCGGTCCCGGAACCAACTCCAGCTCCGGTCCCGGAACCGACTCCAGCTCCGGTCCCCGCACCGACTCCAGCTCCGGTCCCAGAACCTCCCGCTCCAACACCAGAACCAACCCAGGCGTCGTCGAACGCTGAAGAAGGTAAATGGAGGGTATTGACATGCAGATAGGACGAAGTTGTGCTCTTGATGAAGATGCGTCAGAATACCCCCGCTTTCGATCTCAGATGGAAGCCCAGGGGTGTACCTTGGCAGCATGCCACCAACGTCGCCATCAAGAGGAGGACGGCCGCAGCTGCTCCGTTGTACCTGATATCCTGTGACTCGTCAGCTCGAAAGCAACCGCATGTACGCATGTAATTTACACACATGTCGTCCCCTCTTTCCCTCCGATCAAACTTCCTGGCCGTTTGGGCCGGCAGGCGCGTGCAACCCAACCCCCTGCCAGAACGGAGGATCGTGTTCCCTTGACCCCGCCGGCGGGCATGTATGCTCCTGCGCATCCGGCTACGGAGGCATGGCCTGCCAGACCGAGACATCATGTGAGCCCCGTCGGTGTTAAATACAGAATATAAATGCTGTGTTTAGGGTAGGGTGATGAAGAGGTAGATTTTTGCTGTATGGAAACGGTAACCGGTAGCTCAGTTTAATTCCAATACGACGCCATACCCAGCGAGCGCGCCTGTACAGCCCGAGCACTCCGACTTCATTTTTGCCTTCCTGGTGTACGCGTGTATCACTCTCGCCGCACCGTCCCTAGCCTTGGCCTCATTCTACATCGAGATCGACTTTTTGGGGACTTGGACGGATGCTCGCAGGGCCGTCTTCCAATCAGCTGCTGACAGGTAACGATCAGCACGAGTAAAACGTGTGGCAACGGCAAGCAGTCCCAACCAAGGCTATGCGCACGGTACCGCACTCGTTACTGTAGACGCTCCCTAGGATTGTTGGTTCTTGAAAACATCGGCGTATGAACTCGAGCTGCGCCTGAACTTGGTAGCTCATTAAATACACCAGGACGTCGAGGCCTGTCCCTTGCAGCGCTTTTCATACCTGGTACGTTGTTAGCAACGACGCCTAGCTCATTTACCACACCAGAAAATATATTGAACTGCAACAGCGTAGCGGCGGGAGGTTCAGCGGGCCTCAGTAGTGAACATGCGCAAGTGAAGGGGGAGAAGCAGAGGGTACCTGTTTATTTTAAAATATTGAAACTTCGTATACGCTGTGCATTCGGGGCGTTACATAGTTTTGTCCTGCTGCTGTAAGAATAGACCATTTCGTTGTCTTTTAGTTAGAACCTGAGCACCTTGACCGTTTGTGCAGGTGGTCCGAGGTTATTACCCATGTGCCCTGCGGAGGATCCCCCGGCAACCCAGCTGGCCGTCTCCTGATCAGCGCTACGCTTGAAGAGATAGACGGGCCAGGATCAGTTCTCGGCTCCGCTGGTCCAAGCTTTGTTTGGAGTGCGTGCCGAACCATCAGCTTCCAAGGGACCATGCGGTTTGACATCGATGACATCACCAGCATGGAGAACCAGGGCATATTCGAAGGAGTTATCCTGCACGAAATGGGACACGTCATCGGTGTAGGGTAAGTTGCCCGAGGACTCCCGAGTGCAATACGTAAGCGGTTATCGTTGAGCAACCTTAACGCTTGCGTTGCTGGGTACAGGTATTGCCCGTGAAATGTTGGGTAACGTGGGGATGAAAGACCACCCTCACATCAGTGTTTAGTGTGTGTAATGCGCACAATAATTTTAGATAAACTGAAAACTGGTGTTGACCTTGTACTGAGCGCTTTTCTGCTGTATCAGCTTGTCGTTCAAACCTACTAAACACAAGGGGGAGTAATGGATATCGTGTATGGCCGTAGTTGCATGACGGTAGACCCTAGCATCCCTACAATGTCGGGACGGAGCACGTCGGGCTTTTACCGACCAACCCAACAGCGCTTGCACCAAGCCCGAAGCGCCGTGAGGTGTTCGTCGAATGGCATGAAGAGTGAGCTGCGTCCTACTAGAAACCATGTGTGAGGTGGACTTGAACATGGATGGCGGCTTCATATGCCCCCTCCCCCCTAAATATAGTTGGGTTGGTGTTGATTGGCAACGACACTGTAAAACATGCGACTCACTACGTCAGCTAGACAACCAGGGTACCTATTGTTTTGTTTTTGGCGGTCGCCAACAGCTTGTTGTCGAGTTATAGATCATTTGTGCGAGGTAAATAGCCTTTACTCCGCACAAGGGAATTGATCGTATCACGTAGTGTTCAAGGTAAGGCACTCAAGAGGCAGTTAGATAGTACTCCCATTGCTGTCTCTGGAAATGCCTACACCGGAAATTAAATCAACTCGTTGAACCTGTCATACATATGCAAGTCCGCCTCACATGCGGTTCTTAGTAGGATGCAGCTCACCCTTCATGCGACTCGCCAGACAACTCACGGCGCTTCGCGCTTGGTGCTAGCAATGTCTGTCTGGTCGGTGAAAACCCGACATGCTCCGTCCCGGCATTGTAGGGATGCGAGGGTCTATGGTCATACGATTACGGCCATGCATGATATCGAGTACATCTCTCTTATCGAGTACACCCCCCCCCCTCCCCCGGCCACTACCAGAGACTGCAACACGGGTATTATGCAAGCACCTCATGGGAGCCTTACCATAAACACTACGTGATGCGATTGCCCTCCTTTATCGAGGTAAAGGTTCTCTACCCCGCAAAAAGGATGTATAACCCGATCGCCAGCTATGCCTGGCAGATTAAAAAAAACAAAAACAAACAAAAACGGCACCCTGGTTGTCTAGCTCAGGTAGTGAGCGGCATATTATACTGTGTCGTTCCCAACCAACGCCAACCCAGTCTACATGCAACATAAAGGTCTTCCTCCACTTAGGATCCCCATTTTGAGGGGCGTTTGCGGATTGTTCTAGTCCCTGCATCTGCACGGTTTCTTCGGATATACGTATTGTATATACATATATTTATATATATATATATTATGGTCAGTGTGCTCGTGTACACACAAAATACACGCACGCAGGGGCGACTTTCTATCTCTCCATGAGGATAGGTTGGCACAATCAAATGGTGCAGTCGGCCTACTATTATTAATATATAAGGACGTTTCCCGTAGACCAAGCATGATCGCCACGTCTGATAATGTATCCTTCACTATGAAAACACTATACTGTATGTGCCGGGTTTGCCATTGCGCAAAGCAGTGCGTTCTGCAATCGGTTAGATAGACACCTCTCATGTACGCGTTGCGTACACTTCTAATGTATTACAAGCTCTCATTTTCTGGGGGAACAGCGCGACACATGGTTGTCTGCGACATGCTACGCAATTCAACAGTTGAAAAAACATTCTGATGTCTGCGCATTGTCCACCTGGCGTGTGTTTCCATCGTGTGAGTGTTCAGAACTCTGTGGGGAAATGGTTTTGGCAACTGCGCAACTTGCCGGGTAAACGGAAACCCTGAGTGGGCGTGTCCGGCCGCCGTGAACGCCTATAATGATCTAGGAGGTCTCGGTGCTGACATTCTGGAGCTGGACGGGGGATCTGGTGAGCCACAGCATGTACCCTCCAAGAACACTGCAGTAATCCTGGGCTGACGTTCCTGATACCGTGGAGAATGTAAACGCAAAGTGACACGCCTACAGAAGTGTCTCGATAACATCTGTCAACGCTTCCATTTTCGTTTCGTGTGCCCGCCCGTGTTTTGAAATAAATCTCCTTTTGAAAATCGGCCTGCGGTAAGCGATTTGTACGAAACAGTTTGCGTAGATTATAGCTTGCGAGAGCGGACTTTACAACAAACTGTTCTACGTAAAACAGCTTCCTGTGTGTTTAAATAAGTTGCCGGCAACATCATGATTGAGATATTCTGTCGGGATAATACTTGCAGATGATTCGCACGAGCTGAGAGTCACGCACTCCCCTTCGAGCAATCTGAGCGAGCAACTCAAATATCTCACAAACCCGGAACGCAACTAAATCGTTTTCCTGCTCGCAGGGACGACCTGTGGCCATCTGGACGAAATCATATTCACCGATGAGCTGATGACCGGATACGTCGACAGCGTAAGAGGGTGCCACTGGTTGACTCGTCGCTTACCCTCGATCTTGCCACGTACACATCGCTAGCTCTCTGTGGGGAGTCTCTCGCGCAGCAGGAGACGGGAGGGGGGGGAGGGTGTGTGTGTGTGTGCTCGATTTCATGCTTGGCCGTCGTCGTATGACCATAAGGGGAAGTACTTATCACTTATCTGCCATACACGTCTGAATATGCGCCAGGGTTTCCGCCAAACAGGGATGGTGACAGAAGCGTCAGGCACAGCTTTGAAATGTATCTACGTAAATCTGTTGTAAAATGTTAGGTTCGGTGCGAAATACCAATTGCAATACGGACAACCTCCTGTATACAGTATTAATATAGTCATGTTTTTATGTAATCTCGTGTTTTATCTAGCCGCTAGAACTGGTCGAGATAAACGTGGACTCGTTCGTCACTCTAACCTCATAACCTCGCAGAGAATGCACCTGTCCAAGATGACAGCGGCTGTTCTTGACGACCTGAATTACATCGTCGACCCAAGCACGGTAAGGTTTGATGCTGTCTTTGCAGTAAATATTTGACGTGTACTAACACGCTCAACACGCGTTGCCATGGATCACGTAGCTAGTACCTGGGGCGAGTCCTGCCTCCCCGGCATAGCTGATCTCGTGTTTCGGGGTAGTATCCACCGTCGGCATTCAACAGTAAGTGGGGTTGAACAAATCGGCACACACTACATATGTGGTTGGCACAAGCAAGAATCAAGCCTGGAGGTCGACGCTGCCAATACCTATGCATACATCGTACATGTTCGCGGTGTTTTGCAATAACCGGACTAATCCTGAAGCGAAACATTGTCAGTCTCACCACACCTTCCACCTTCCCGTGGTCATCGCGGACGGCTTTGTATGCTTCGTCTCCTCTGTTATCACCTCAGGTGGATGCATACACTCTGCCTTCCGAACGCGGTAAGTCTCGCCTGAGCGAGTTCAGGCCGTGCATACTCGAGGCGGAGGGTACTCTCGCACTTGTGTCATACTCCCGGGATATTTGAGCGAAACAAGTGTTGGTCCTTGTCAAGACTTTGACGGTTACATTGTAGATACAGTGGTACCCATTTCGTCGTAGCCGATTTGCATGGAAATGGTCGATCGTATTTGGTACCATCGAAGTCACATCGGAGAAAAACCACACCACAAGGTGCGGCAGCGCGAAAGAGGCGTTCTACGATAAAGGTTCACCCTGATTTTTCTGAGGCCCCTCACTTAAGGAGCTCCGTACCTCGCGAGCAACAAGCAAATGGCATCCCGACAAGTAATCCCATGGCCCAAGTATACAAAAGCGTCAGTTTTCGCAACAAGAATGGCATATCGACGATTTTGGTTTAAGAAACCCCGTCATTCAGAAACAAAATCTGCGGAAAGGTGCTACCTCTATCGTAGAACGCGTCGAAAGTACCATGGTACCAATGCCTAGGGGTATGTGACACTTTTCTATCCAACACAGTCTGACTGACGGAGCTTCTCCCTGAATATAGAACCTGCCAAAATAGATGCACTCGGATATGACATTATGCCGCGCGTGGAACCAGTATTCCAGGTGTGTCCACGTAGCCATCGGGCCTATGAACATTTAGTGTCAGACTCGGGTTTCGGGTGCGGCGTAAAACTGCTCAAGCACTACAGTGGGGAACTTGATGGCTTGGCCCAAATGTGGAAATATTATTCTATTGGCTCTAGTCGGACGTCTTGTGGTTGGTTCGATCTGTTCGAGGAGAGCACGTGTGGCACGTTCACGGAGGCAACTCACGAACGCGGGCCGCTATATATTATCAAAGCTATCCGTTCAGACACGCCATCGGTATACGCGCATACCCTTCTGTAGTGTTGATATTTTCAAAGCACATCTCCGCTGTCGTCCGTTCATCCTTTCTTTCAGGCCCTTCGATCAGAGCGGGGTCAGGGCCGTCGGTATTCATGAATGACACCGCTGTGGAAGCCATCATACGTAGTGCCGACGACGACGGTAACGTGGTGGATGAACTCAACGGCGTTGTGATGGTGTTCTAAGCGGCAAGCACAAAGGTCAAGGCCTGTGACACAGCACACTCTGCTGCATTGCACAGAACCTACGATCCCGACTTTGTACGCAATCTTGCGGATAGAGGCTTATTATTTAGAACTGGACATAGAAACTTGGGAGTGGGGCTGGTGGGTCGTAAAGTATGTCGGCTTCCTAGGTCCCGCGATCAACCGCCGAAGTTAACGTATACCAGGTATGGTGTAAGGTGGCATTATAGGACACCATATATGTCTCCACTATAGGGTGCAGATAAACTAGACGGAAGAGAGCCCTCGACCAGGGAGGGGGGGGTTGGGAGTTTGTTGACCCTGTGCATCGCTCCCGCACGGGACCAACTGTCCTATTCGAGGTGTCTTCAGCAACTTGACTACAGGCTCACTTGGGTTTTACTGTAGTTGCTTGTGTGTATCATTTTCACTGACGCGATGTCTGAAAAAACGCAGCAGCAGCGAAAGGAATATGAGTATGCGAGGGTGTACTACCACTGACGTGTGCTGGGACTGAATTCAAGTGATATCAATATACGAGGGCGTGTTCAAACGGCCGATGCGCTTATGCTGTGGAGTGCGATGCAGGGGGGTTATATTCGTGGGTCACGATGCATGTCAACTCCACGATTATATGTTAACATTTTGGCAGGGATATGTTGTTTTGATACCAGACATGTCGCCTCGTGTCAGTCCTGCTAGATACCTGGGCGGTGGATATATACTCATATAGGGTTACAGTAGGGTTGAGGTTTCTGATCCGGATGGTACATATCGGGTTGGGACGTCTGGTTGCGTAAACATAAACGGCATCCAATGGCATCTGGGGCGATCCAGGCGGAACCTGAAGGAACTTCGAATCCTGCTGCATACGCACGCATGCTGAGGTGTTACTCAACCGTATCACGTAGCCGAAATCGAGACGTGGGACGCCAATGTATCTCGGACGTATTCAACATAACGCTATACTCGGAAGTACAGTATACAATAGCACTCTGGGTTTTCCTACCTTAGCCTGTCTCCGGGGTTCAACCTATCTAGCTGGGTGTACAGCGATGCTGTCCCCGGGCTCCTGGTGCGTTCAGGGGAATGCATAGTCGTTGTCACAGTGGCTCGCCAGTGTCTCGCGCTCTTTCCGCGCCCAGCGGCACGGATTTTGTTTGTCGTTGTGGCTGGGATTCCTTGTGTTTGTGTTCGAGCAGTCGCCTCGCTCTCAGTCCTGCCAGTGACTGTATCTACACCGGGGTGGTGTTGAGGGGACGAGTCCTTGACGTACATATCAGATTGGCGAATGGAATTTTTCCGATCACAAACGAAGCACAGCAGCTGCTAGCAGTGGCGCCTTGGATCATCCAGGGGTATCATGGAGTTTACTGCTGTATAGGCATATATTGTGACACCGTCCGTATCTGGTGTCAGGATTAGTGTCCATGCTAGGTAAATAATGTCACCCTGGCCTTTGCTACCTAATCTTGTCTCGAGGGTCGCAGCCTATCTAGCCGGGTGTACAGCGACGTTAGCCCCAGAAATTTGCTGTGTTTTGGGGTACCTGGTGTGTATTACATATAAATACATATGGTTGCGGCTGGCACCTATACATTTGATGGCCGACCGGTCGCCTCGCTCCTCGTCTTGCTGGCGTCCATGTTAACGCAGGGTTGGCTTCGAGGGTCCAGTCGGGTTCGGGTGGTATTCATCGGGTTGTAAAAATGAGTGAAAACATACACGGAATTCAATGCAGTCCGAGGCCATCGCCATCTACCCTCGGATGTACTGCCGGTATAGCCATGCATGCTGTTCCTTGTACCGCCCCAAGCATACGCAAAAAAAAACTGGGAAGACAGCTGACGAACGAGTGCCTGGTCTGGAGTTTAATACTTTCCAGCGGTACTACAACAGCTCCGCCCGTGGCGCGAGACCTTGTGTGTATTTACCTGGTATATATGGTTATACCCGTATTGTGAATGCCACTCTGAACGGAAAGGTGTGCATAACTGTAAAGGGTCGTATAGGCCCAGGGAATGAGTGGTTTTCGAGTTACTGGAGTTGAACATGTGCAGAATGATTCATGCCCCGGAGATGGAACCACCAAATCTCCGGGTGTGGAGGGACATCGAACATGAGCGTCAGTCAAACCTTAAATCAGCGAGTGAGGTGGGGCGGCATCGAGGGTTGGGGATGCTCGTTTTCGTCCCCGGGTTGTTGTGTTTTGAGATATGTCACAGGATGTCTGGTCCAGGGTTGGGGTCTTACCGTCCCCGGGTGTGGCGGTACCTCAACGTTGTCGCGAAGGGAACCTCTGGCCGTGTGATGGCTTCATGAGCCCCAGCCAATCATGGAATCAACGATGGGGTCGCGGTTTCCACAACTTGCGGGGCGGTAGCGACGGGGGGGCTGACAGGTTTTTATGAATGAAAATAATTTTATCCTATTGCCGCCGTGTGAGGTGGGACCTCGACGTAGTCCGATGAGTCAACTCTCGCCTCGCGCTGGCTGCATGAGTCTGAACCAATCAGATTTCTGCCCGTCGGACTAGGGTTTCCACCCCTTTTGGGGGTGGTATCGGCCCGGGAAATGTCCGTTTTCTTCCCCGGGTGGTTGGCGCTGCAGGTATATGGAAGTATTTCTGGCGTTGTTGTCCTGGGTACCGTTGGTTGTATCGACTTTAACCAATCAGTCATCAGCCCACCGGGGTGAGATTTTCCACGACGTGCCGGGCGATGTCCGTCGGGGGGATTATAGACTTCGTCCTCGGTTGAACGGAGGTTTAAATGTATTGAGGGTTTTCTGATCCGGGGATGTAGCCCGCTATTCCTTGAGTGTAGCGGAATCTCGATGATTCCATTCAGCACCAATCTTCAAACAGTAACCAGCCATCTCTGGCTAAGATTACGCCAACTACTCAACTGCCAAAATTATAATTCAAAACAGCAATCTAGCAGCTAGGCACTCTGCTGTATATTGCTGTCGGTACTGCCTCGGGATTGGGCCACGGCTTGCCACGGCATGGGACCCGGTGTCCTACTTGTTGTGGCATCCAGCTTCGCTACCCATAGTAGGGCAAGGCTGGGCTGAAGCGGTCTTGATCACGCGGCCTAATCAGAGACGGACAGACTGACACATTTAGACGACAACCAAACAGGCAGACAGACAGACCGAACAGAAAGACAAACAGAGAGAGTTGCAATTGCCGAAACAGAGACTCAATTTGACAAACTGAGAATATGCATGTGCAAGATTTCATTTCGGAGTCGTCGTGTCACAAGAAAAACGACGATGGCAACAAAGGCCCAAATCAATAAGACTGCACACTAGTGTGTCTATCTATACTGTACATATATATATAGTCGTAGTTGGTTCGTGCAAAGTCACGGTCAACATAAAATATTACCAATCGTATTATTAGTGGGACGCTGAAGTATCTCGGGGTGGGGCCGGTATAATGGGGGACATGAAACAACCATTACCAAAACGATGGCAGGGCCACCATCCACAGGCACGAAGAAATGACTCAACGACGAATGAATCGACCCACCCACCCACGAACACACGAACTCGCGAATCATCGGCAAACCCATCAACAGATCCATTCACCCACAACGGTTAGTGCAAGTGCTTGCTGTACGATGATATACGTATCACTCAAACTCATGCAATTGCTCTCACCGAAACGAGAAATAAAGGACTTAACACATACCAGGCATAACAAATCCCCACCCCCCCTCCCGAAAAAAACGCAGTGCAGGTGTGATTCGAACTCACGTGTCTGCGCTCGTCAGTCGAGCGCCGTACCGCGGAACTACCTCGTACACAAAACTAGGCTTTTTATTTTCGTATTTTCGTTTTTGCTTCGCCATTTTGATCTTTTAAAACTTTTCATCTTGAACTTCGCGTTGGAGCGGCAAACTTGGCGCTCAGTTCTGGGTGATAGTCGACCATGACTTGAGTTGAGGTGATCCAAATTTCGACCTCTTGTAGACTTCTTGAAGAAACATATATTTGACCGGTGTTCCCGGTGGCTTGGTAGGTGGTCCGCGTGCCTATCAATATCAATTTCGTGGGTTTTAAGTCTCACCGAGTGCATGCTCGCAGGGGATTTTCTTGCAAAACACAATTAATTGGATAGCGGAAAGCGCGAAAGCGTGAGTTATTATTAGCTACATTCGATGAAAATCGACGAGCTGTGGGAATGCTGAACCCTATGCACGACAAAAGTTATTGCACGTAACGGGGAGTAAAAGGGTAAATAACTGTGACCACAGCTTGTCCTGAAGCTCGTTAAGGGTAAAACCCTCCTACGAGTTAGGCTGGAAAGTAAACGTGATGAATAAAACTAAAAAAAACAAGAGTAGAAAAATATATCAGAATTGGTGTGTTTTTGCTTGTTGAAAATAGTGTGGTTTGGTTAGTCAAAATTCCAGTGTCGAGGGATCCGCCCCCGCTCCCGGGGAGACAGCAAGCCGTCCCCGGGAGAGCTCCTCTTCGCGATTCCCGCTCGCCGAATTTGTCATCAGCACCTGTTCTTTCGCCCGGATCACCGAAGGCGTTGCTACATACCGACCACAGCAGCATCAGCAAATAAGCAGCGTCGAAAAACATATTCGACATGCTGGGGCCGAATGTATACGTAGACTTACTTACCTTCGTCTCTTTCCTGAACGCGTTCGGTAGGTACAATCCTGGCATTTCAGAGCTCCCACTTGGACACCACCCCTACTACTAGTTGCCGGCGAGAACATTATTTTCTTTCCTCTTTTATTGTTTTATGTGCGTGCGTGGAGCCAGAGTATGGCACCGCGGACGAGCCCGGGGCCGTCACCGGTGAGCGGGCGTTACCGAGTAGAGGGGGGGATCGGAAGGAGCGGGATCGCCGTTTCGTGGCTAGGCGTCCCGTGTCCATCGAGACTCGAGGAAAACATAAATAAACTCTGTCTGACTTCCTGTTGTGGGGTTGAGTTTAATGCGCACGAGTCCAGAACATTCGTTTGGGTATGCAAAAAACCATTCGCGCGATGCTTATTTTTGCGACTAAGCTGGATTTCACACATATAAACTCCGCAGTCTATGCACTAAAATTGTTGAGCTGGCAAGCAAGGGCCACGGCGAGCACTTAACTACACGTCAGGCGGGCGACGGGGCTTTCTGTGGCAGAGAGGAAAGAAAAATTCATTCGAACCCAATCGGTGATGAGGTGGTCGCGAGAGGGGTGGGCTGTGTACGGGGCTGAGAGAAGCTCTGGAGTTCGCTGATATAAATACAAGAATGAACTCGTTTGCTCTGGATGGTCGCGGTCAGGGCGTTTCGGTAGCCTTTCGGAAGATTGTCAACCATGATTCACGAGAGCATTGAACGTTTCGCGAGTAGACGTATTTTGTTTAATTGTTTCGGGAATAGTTTCAACAGGACTGTCAGTTTTCTGGCCAATTTAACGTTGATCTCAGTAGCTTTGGCGTGAAACGACCGGCCATGAGACGGCATACGACGCGGGTCATTGGATAATTTGCGTGCGTGCACACATGTAGGGAGCATACGACGCGCGTCACGCTGGTGCTTCTTCTTTGTATAGCGCTGGGCCTCCTTCTGGCGTTGCTCCTGCTCGTGCCGCTCCTGCTTGTGCCCCGTCTCTTGGTGCCGCTACTGCTCGTGCCGCTCCTTCTGGTGTGGCTCCTGCTGGTGCTGCTTTTGCTTGCGCTGCTTCTGCTGGTACCGGGTGCTCCTCCCGCTAGTGCTGTTCCTGCCGGGTAGGCGGCATCGCCTGCTCCTGGTGGTACTGCTTCTACGGAGTGGAGAGCGCTTTTTCCCGCTGCCGCTATTATTGGTGCTGCCTTCAATACAGTGCGAAAACTCCCCAAGGCTCATCTGCCTCTCCCTCGTCTGGCGGATCTTGGAAGCCCGTTTTGAACGGGCCTATCGACGTGTGCACCGTGTCCTTCACGCTCGAGACAGGAGGTGACGGTGAGTTGTGTTCTGTGCTTCTCTGTTGTTGTTGTTGTTGTTGTTGTTGTTGTTGTTGTTGTCCCCTATGTCTACCGCCGCGGCTGCTTTTGTTCAATTGTTTCCACACTACTTGCCATTTTTGTTTGTATTAATACGAGAACACGACTTTGTTCGTAGCCTCACGCAGCGGTAGCACAGACTGCATGGCAGTCTATGGATGGATGTTTCAGGCCATGTATTTGTACATGCGAATGGGCTGTGCTGTTTGAGCTGAAAATATTATCACCTCTCCCTTCTGCGTACTCTGACCATGTGGGTCCCCGTGCATGCATGGGGTGGCGGGGGGGCGGAGGAGGGGGGGGGGTGGATCATGCGAAGCTGGGTGGCACGATTGTTCGGACAATAGAAATCGATGAGCGAGCTAATTTAGCGGAGGGCGGGAGGGTTGGTGGGTCGAAAATTGCGAGGGTGGATGGGACAAGTATTCTGGCTTGCTGCTGCACTGTGCGCCTACGCGAATCACATTATCTTCTTGCCGTACGGCCTCTTGCCGGGGCGCTGTCTCGGGCGATCTGCTGCTTGATTCACTGCTTTTGTTTCTCGGTACGAGACTCTCACCGTGAAACAGGGCCGGAGACAGCGACCCGGGAGTGGGCGCGTGGAGAATTCCCACGGACCTCCTGGCGTCTGCGAAGATTGTCCATTCTTCCCTCGCCCCTTCCCCCCCTTCGGTCGGTCCTGCCAGATAGCAGAGCCCGTATCATCAGTCGCTGCCGGTCCCCCGACTCGCTCCTCTCCCGGCTGAAGCCCAGCCCCGACCGCCGGGCGCGTAGTTTCTGCTAAATCATGCGACGCTCGGCGGCCGAGAGACTCCGGCCTCTCCTCCTGCAGCCCCACCCCCTACTATGGCAGCCGCCCGGTACTGCGGCGGCCTCGGCGGAAGTGGCGGTGGTGGCGACAGTGCTTGCAGCTGTTGCTGCTGCTGGCCGAGGACCGACGGAGCTGTGGAGGCGGCGGGAAGGTGGGAGAACGAGCAGTTTACCCGCCATGCAAAATTGCATAAGCCCGGCAGTGTCCCCCGCTCCAGCGTGAGAGCCTTGAACGTGGACCGTTCTCCTCCTCCGGCCCTTGCTCGGCCTTGCGAGTAGCCAGTCCGCTGTCCTTCCGTGCTGGGAGCTTCTTTCCTCTTAGAGGCTGCTTTTTCGGGGCCCTGCCTTCAGAATGTCTGACGCCCCTTGATGCTGGATCCCGCGTCTTCCTCCAACAGCTCCCTCAGCCGCGTGCATTCCAGCATAGTCATGGGGATACCTGTGCCGGACGGGGGGGGCGCGTACTGGTAGGTCCGGTGCATGACGCCCCCCTGCTATTCGAGGTCGATCATACCCACCTTCAGACCGCCGTTCATTGTTGTGAGAAGAACCTCGCACACCTTGTCTTTGTGGTTCAGTAGTGTTGTGTAGTTACGGCGTAGATATACTTCCACCGTCTTTTGTAGTTCTTCGAACTCCTCTCGCAAGGTGCGAACCCGGTTTTGCAGACCACCTGTGCTCCTTCCATGCCGTATTCCAGGGATCTTCGAAAACGCCGCGACGAACTTGCCCAAGTGCACCTGAGCTGGCTTAGTCACCGGCGCATGCCCGGCTGGCTGAGGAGGGTAAAACGCTTCTACGGCGAATTCGGGCAACGTCTTCAGCTGGTTTGTCACAGCTTCTGACACATACGCCACCTCGTCGAGCGCGGGAAGCAGGAGAGGGCGGGTTATGGCCTCCTGCATTTTGTAGCCCCCGCGCGCGATGAAGAACTTGAGCCGTTCCAGAGCGTGCCATAGGTCTGCCGCCTGCTTTGCGGTAGCTTTTACGCCCGCTGAGATCGCGGCCTGGCGGTTCGCGTCTGACGGCGCGGGCAGCGGCGGCCCTCCCATGGCACCGCCCACCCACGGGGCCAACAGGACCCCCGCGATGGCGCCCTCGAGAGGCTGATGAGCCTGCAGAAGTGGTTGAGGTTGCTGTTGCTGCTGCTGCTGCTGCTGCTGTTGCTCCTGCTGCTGCGGGTGGGCCTACCTGTTTTCAAGACATGTGATCCGTGCCGCGATCGCGTGGTTGCTCGCCAACAACTGCCGCAGAACCGCCATCATTACAGGATCGGCTGGTGTTACAGCAAGGCCCAGGCCGATGCCCGCGGCCCCGCCTGGGCCGATGCCTCCGTCCGAAGCTACGGAGCCAGGCAGGCCAGCTCCTTCCCCTTGCTTGCCTCCCTCATCTAGAGGGGCGGCCTCACCTACCACCACACCCTGCAGGGCGTGCTCACCTCCCTCTTGGAGGGAAGGCTTGTCGGCCATGCCCAGAAAGTGAAAGTCGATCAATTGTCTGGGCACGCTACTTACGAGATTTGCTACGAGTTCTCGTTGTTGCCGCCGCTGCCGTCTATGCCCAAGCAGCTAGCTCTACTAACTAGACGCTTTCGGCAGTGGTCAGATCTCACCTCATCTCACGATTCTGCAAGCTTCTTCAAATTCCAAAACGCCTCCACAAACTCCACCTCCCTACGGGGAGTTACATTTTCTCTATTTTATAGAATGTGTATGTCGTGCCTGTCGCATCTAGTATGATGACATGGCATTGCATTGCCCACTGCTGTGCTTACTGCATACGTGGCAACGTAGTATTTCTGTGGCGTAGCGTTGTGACCATGTAACTTGTATATCTTCTAGGATTGAAGAATCGGCACGGACACTTGGTTGTGCTGGATGTCGACGGGTGTAGAAATAACGAAGAACACACACATTGGATTTACCTCAGCACTCTATTAATATGGGCAACTGCTCACCTGATAGGTTAGTTGTGGGAACGTGGGGACCTTTATGCAAAGTATGTGGCCAAAATCAGGTACACCCGGCCACTTTTGGGCCAAATATCAGTGAATAGTACTGTAGTTGTGACCATGTAAAAAACGCGCGCCACGAGCGGTGTTTTTCGTCCACATGGTAACCCTTGAAAAAACACTGCTGTACCTGAACATAGCGTACGGCCTCCAAAATCTGAATTGTTTCGATCGTTGTTTTGTGTATGGGCCGTAAAAAGCAACGGAGTACTCGTACACATCATATGGATTCAAATGTACTGGTATTTAGTAACTATCGAACATCAAAGGTATGAGGAGACATGTCAAGCAAGGCAAACGTGCGTTGTCAAGGGTGTGGGACCGAGCGTTCTAGAGTATAACTCAGTAGTTTGATGTTAGTCGAGGCATGTCGAGGTAAACGTTGCTGTCTGTCAAGGGGTCCAAATTCTATAATAATACCTCCTGTATCCTGACATATTTGTCGTACACCCCAAATAAGAAGTGTAATCACCGTACGACGTATGAATGCGAATAAATACGGACGTATTTCGTACATGTTATGTACGAAACCGTTCTACCTGCCCGTCGACATCCAGCACAACCAGTGTCCGTTGTTCAATCATGAAGAGGTGAAACGGAAAGCTGGCTGCCTGGGCTGAGGTCTTAAGTCATTGTCACAAGGCAACACATGTAGGGTTCTGCAATAGTTGGCAGGAGTGGCATCTGTGGACCACAGGTTACCACTCAGAGACGCATAACCCAAAAGGGGCACATAAAGACGAGACATCAATGACCAACCTCAGTGACAGAGCAGAGCTTGAGTCCGACCGCGTCGAGAGGTGCGCTCCTAGGTCTCCAGGAGAGTAGGGCGAGCTTGTGGTTCTTCTGTGAAGAGGCTCCAACTGGAGATGGCTAGATGGTAAGTGATTGCTTGTTCCGTGACCGTGGTGATGGTCGCGGGAACTGAGTGAGACGGAAGGGGGATGAAACCTTCCGTCCGGAACGGAGCTACAATATGAAAACGCCTCTATGTCATCATAACTCCTGAGACGGTCAACCGAACCGTAACATGCCCCCTGGCATAATGCGAATGACGGAATGAGCATTATGCTATCGCAATCTTGTGACTATAACCAAGTTTAAAGAGCCGCAAAGCCCTTTAACACAAATAACGGCCTCAGGGATAAACAACCAAACCGAAATCGCAAAGGCCATCAAAGGGAAATCCCCGAGAAAAACCCCTACCCTCGCTTTTTCACTGCGTGTTTGGTTGCCCGACCACTATTCCATGGCTAAAGTCCCCCCACGCGCATTCAGCGATGAAATAAGCGCAGTGTCCCCTAACGCCTACGCATATATATCGCTTCTATTGCGTCCTCAACAATTCAACGAAAATCGAACACAACAGAGAAGGCAACTCCGCCTCCTCGGTTAAAACTGCAGGCTAGTTTAAAGAGCCGCAAAGCCCTTTAACACAAATAACGGCCTCAGGGATAAACAACCAAACCGAAATCGCAAAGGCCATCAAAGGGAAATCCCCGAGAAAAACCCCTACCCTCGCTTTTTCACTGCGTGTTTGGTTGCCCGACCACTATTCCATGGCTAAAGTCCCCCCACGCTCATTCAGCGATGAAATAAGCGCAGTGTCCCCTAACGCCTAAGCATATAAATCGCTTCTATTGCGTCCTCAACAATTCAACGAAAATCGAACACAACAGAGAAGGCAACTCCGCCTCCTCGGTTAAAACTGTAGGCTAGCCTACACGGCAAGACTAAAATCGAAAACCACGAGAACAAAACGGAAAAGAACCAACACGGCCTCTTCGGTTGAAACACTGGATAAATAAAATCGAAAACCACGAGAACAAAACGGAAAAGAACCAACACGGCCTCTTCGGTTGAAACACTGGATAAATAAAATCGAAAACCACGAGAACAAAACGGAAAAGAACCAACACGGCCTCTTCGGTTGAAACACTGGATAAATAAAATCGAAAACCACGAGAACTAAACGGAAAAGAACCAACACGGCCTCTTCGGTTGAAACACTGGATAAGTAAAATCGAAAACCACGAGAACTAAACGGAAAAGAACCAACACGGCCTCTTCGGTTGAAACACTGGATAAATAAAATTGAAAACCACGAGAACTAAACGGAAAAGAACCAACACGGCCTCTTCGGTTGAAACACTGGATAAATAAAATCGAAAACCACGAGAACTAAACGGAAAAGAACCAACACGGCCTCTTCGGTTGAAACACTGGATAAATACAATCGAAAACCACGAGATCTAAACGGAAAAGAACCAACACGGCCTCTTCGGTTGAAACACTGGATAAATAAAATTGAAAACCACGAGAACTAAACGGAAAAGAACCAACACGGCCTCTTCGGTTGAAACACTGGATAAATACAATCGAAAACCACGAGAACAAAACGGAAAAGAACCAACACGGCCTCTTCGGTTGAAACACTGGATAAATAAAATCGAAAACCACGAGAACTAAACGGAAAAGAACCAACACGGCCTCTTCTGTTGAAACACTGCATAAATAAAATCGAAAACCACGAGAACTAAACGGAAAAGAACCAACACGGCCTCTTCGGTTGAAACACGAGATAAATAAAATCGAAAACCACGAGAACTAAACGGAAAAGAACCAACACGGCCTCTTCGGTTGAAACACGAGATAAATAATAAAATCGAAAACCACGAGAACTAAACGGAAAAGAACCAAGATCCTCCTTGATGTGTCCTTTTCACGGCCAACATTTAAAGAGAAAACAACAGAGCGGTAAGGAACAAAATAACTATGATGAACATGAACATACACAGCGAACACGGGACGCAGGTAAACTGCTGGACACATGCGACAGAGTACGGGTGTCAGTAACGGTCATACCCAGCGCAGTCGGGTGCACGGGCATGCGGGTTTGAAACAAACACACCAGCAACCAAACGACCGAACTATCCACTTTAGCGAACAGAATAAACAACAAGATCAAACATGACAGCCACAAAACGGACGAACGACAAAGAACTAAATAAAAACAGGCAGCAAGCCCCGTGGCAAGGCTCGGACCTAGAGGGGCGTGGTTGCTGTCTCCCTTCAGCATGGGCGACAGCAACAAAGGTCCCAATAGGCGCAGACCCAACCAATCTGGGCATCCACTCTCTATCCGAGAAATGAAGCGAACACAACGAACACAAAACATACAACAAGATGTGCTGCGTTCCCAGCGACGCAGAGCAAAGCGTCGCGGGTTTGACGAGCGGCGTACGGCGAGGGCAGCCGATACGCAGACAGGCAAATGATAAGCGAATGTCAAGATAAGATATAGGACGAGTACAGCAGCAGTGGAACACGGGACGTCAGCAGAATAGCTGCCGGTAAGCACATATATACATGTACGCGGTATACGAGAGTGTGTTAATCTCCTGCTGCCCGCACAGCGTGTTGAAATCGGCGGTACAGATCAGCCGAACATATTAGTATTCCAGAGAGACCTCGTTGTTACCTCTCTGCCGGATGGAGACGGCAACAATGGTCCTCTCAGGCTCAGACAAACCCATATATATGTTATGCATGCGCCAACAAGGTGAGATAGGAAAATCATAATGCATCCGGCCGTTTCTGTCTCCCGCTCGCCCTTCGTTGCAGGAACATGTTGCGATGACGGAGCATAGAAAATAGTACAAATATCAACTCCAATAAAAGCGGGAAAATCAGTACAACCAGCAGCAGAGCAGCATAATGAGATAAGCGCAGATATCAGCACCGATACAAGCGTGAAAATCAGTATAACCAACTGAAGCAGAGTAAGATGTTGAGTGCGGCTCACACCTGTAATGAATAAGCGGATCGACAACGAATTGTATTCCAGGTGGCAAGTGCATACACTGGATACGCTCAGCAGCTGTACGCCCACAAAATAAACGAAGTAAAATTGTAGTCAGCATACTAACAGACCGTGTAGGGAGGACAGGCACAGACCTCGTGGAACTTCGTCTCTGTCATCCACGACGGGTGAAGAGACAACACCGCTCCCACGAGGCACATATCTATCTCTTCAATACTATATTTGACAAATACAGGTAGGGGAGGCACAGACCCTATGGAGGCTCGGATCAGAGACGGTAACCACGTCCCCACAAGGCACAGACCCATCTCCAATAAAACAGAACGCATGCTAGGTAGTAGGTAGGATAGGGGCAGACCTTGTGGAGGCTCGGTTCAAGACCATAACGGCACAGCAGTACCGTAATGCATCCGGGAAAGGCGCAGACTCAAAAGACGTGGTCGTCCTTCGACCGCAGACCCATCCGGTTATTACGACAGTGGCGTAAAATCACGGCACAGTAGTACAGTAATGTAACCAGGACAGGCGCAGACTCAATAGACTTGGAGGTCGTTCAAGTGCAGACCCATTTATTACGACAAGAGTGAGGAAATTAGCATAGGATCAGCGAGAAATCTCCGCATAACCGTACTACCGTGGCGTGAAATCACGGCACAGTAGTACAGTGGCGAAAAATCAAAAGTGAACAAATAATAAAAGTGAACAAAAATAATAATGATCAGAGTAAAAAAAAATAACAACAGCGGCAAAACGTGCAGAAGACGAAAGAACATACCGTTAACAGACACACCGCAGTACAGCAGTACAGGAAATTAGCATAGGATCAGCGAGAAAACCACGCATACCCGTACTAAGGCAGTGGCGCGAAATCAAGGCACAGCAGTAGTCAGTCGGGCGGTAGCAAAATCGCAGTACAGCAGCAAAATCGCAGTACAGCAGCGCACACGTTTTTTTTGTTGAGACATTAAAATTAATAGCAAAAGTGAACAAAAATAAATAATGATCAGAGTAAAAAAAAATAACAACAGCGGCAAAACGTGCAGAAACCCGAGTTCGATTCTCGGATTGGACACCATGAAACGGAAAGCTGGCTGCCTGGGCTGAGGTCTTAAGTCATTGTCACAAGGCAACACATGTAGGGTTCTGCAATAGTTGGCAGGAGTGGCATCTGTGGACCACAGGTTACCACTCAGAGACGCATAACCCAAAAGGGGCACATAAAGACGAGACATCAATGACCAACCTCAGTGACAGAGCAGAGCTTGAGTCCGACCGAGTCGAGAGGTGCGCTCCTAGGTCTCCAGGAGAGTAGGGCGAGCTTGTGGTTCTTCTGTGAAGAGGCTCCAACTGGAGATGGCTAGATGGTAAGTGATTGCTTGTTCCGTGACCGTGGTGATGGTCGCGGGAACTGAGTGAGACGGAAGGGGGATGAAACCTTCCGTCCGGAACGGAGCTACAATATGAAAACGCCTCTATGTCATCATAACTCCTGAGACGGTCAACCGAACCGTAACAGAGGTTTATACATACATGTTTTGTGGTCCCAGAACTACGCTGCAGATATACTATTAATATGTACGTTGCCACGTATGCAGTAAGCACAGCAGCAGTGGACAATGCGATGCCATGTCATATTGTGTGCGCCTTCTTCGTCTGTCGTATTTATTTCGGCAGCCGAAGTTCGATTTTTATGCTTTTTCCGATCTTCCTACTTGCTCCAGCACCTTTGTGTGACCACGGATGCCTTCGTGTGAGAGATTGTGTGAGAGCAACAAATACAACAACAACAACAACAACAACAACAACTGGATAAGACATGCACGACAACCACATTCTATGAAATAGAAGAACGCAAGAAAACGTATGATGTATGGATAAATGGATAAATGCGCACGTGCTTACATTTTTTTTTTTTTTTTTATCATCCCATTCATTATCTTCGCACATCTTCTTCTCTCTCTCCTTCCAACTCGTAACTCAGATCCGGGGTCACATAGCAGGCTCTTCTCCCCCCTTCCCGCTACGGTACAATTACAAGCACATAGTTTACACAAAATGATTGAATTGTGCAACCGAGAGGGGCCGGGGATATATGTTATGCAGAGAAGAAACAGCAGTGTACGTACGGCCCCTCGAATGCTTCAGAACTGGGAAATAATCGGTTGAAAGCCAGGCAGCATAGACAATATCAGGCATACCCCGGCCGATTCGAGCCAAATTCGGTTACGATGTCAGTCTGGCCGTTAACAGGCCTCCTGGGGTGGGTGTGATTTGCATATACTTGTTTTTAGTATGTATGCAACTGCTTTTGGCCAAAAAGTGGCCAGCGAATCATTTTTAGGATCACGTTTAATTTCTAGCCTAACTCGTAGGAGGTTTTACCCTCAGCGATTTTCTGGGCAAGCCGTGGTCACAGGTCTCGCCCCTTCCCCCCCCGGTATACGTGCCTTCACTTTGTGAGGCGCAGAGGGTTCAATATTCCCACTGCTCGTCGATTATTATAGCTATTATTATTAAGTATTACCAACTCACGCTCTCGCGCTTTCCGCTAATCATTTTTATCTGCAAATATCTGATTTTAGCTGAAACCTTGTAGGTCCACTTATTATTAGTAAATGCCATGGTTTTGTCACGTTGAGTTTGTGTCCCCCTTTTTCGTCTCATCATTTTTCAGGTGGGAAGTTGGGAGCGTCGTGCTTCATATATACGAATTTTCATGCTCCATCTGATTTTCTTTGGGTTCCATAATAACAACCCCCGTGTGACCACGGACCCTTTTATTTTTTTATTTTATTTTTAATCATCACTTTCAGTTTCCAGCCTAACTCGTGGGAGGTTTTACCCTCGACGACCTTCTGGACAAGCCGTGGTCACAGGTGTCTACCCTTTTTCTCCCCCCCGGTACGTGCCTTTATTTCTTGTCGCGCATAGGGTTCAGCATTCCCACTGCTCGTCGATTTTCATCGAATGTAGCTAACTCACGCTCTCGCGCTTTCCGCTAATCAATTTCGTTTACGCAAGAAAAAACCGCTACGAGCATGCACTCGGTGAGACTTGAACCCACGAAATTCATCTTAATAGGCACGCGGACCACCTACCTAGCCACCGGGGACGCCGGCATTTAGGAGTCGTGAGACCAACAACAAGAACAACCTTGGTTGTACACGCGGACTCCCCCACACTGCTGTGTAATAAATACTATTAATAATAGGGTTTAGACCGCCTCTTGCAGCCGAGATGAACTGCAAGTGTGTGTGTTCTTCACGATAAACCGCTCCTTCTACCCGTCGACATCCAGCACAACCAGTGTCCGTGCCAATTCTTCGATCCTAGAAGAGATACCTGGTACCTGGTACAAGTTATGTGGTCACAAAGCTACGCCACAGAAGCCACGTATGCAGTAAGCACAGCAGTAGGCAATGCAATGCCATACCGTCATACTGCATAGGCTAAAACGGTCGCTTGAAGATGAGCCATCCATGGACGAGATGGCCGAGGAAGCAGTCCCGTTTAGGGGACACCCGATTCAAATTCTAAGAAATTTGTCCCTAAAACGGGACTGCGGTCCTAAAAGGGTAAAGAGCATTTGAAATTGAAAAGCTGTCCGGCCAGATGGTCTTCCAGCCGAACTTCCAAACTTCGACCGCCCCGCATTCGCCCAGTGCTTTCACAACATCCTTGTCAATGTTTGGTTAACAGGAGAAGTCCCCCAGCAATGAAAATATGCGATCACTACAGAGGGGTTTCGCTTGTTGCCCAGGAAGGCAAGTTTTGTTGAACATCCTCGCCTCCCGCCTCATAAACCACTACGAGACGGAGGAATTACTCCCGGAGGAACAGTGAGGCTTCCGTCCCGCACGATCAACTATTTATGTGTTCATCGGCGCACAAGAACTCGGCCGAAAGAGGAAAATCCGCTAGTACGTGTGCTTCATCGATCTGCAGAAAGCGTATGGCTCTGTCGACCGAGAGCAGAATTAGAGGTATTCACACGCTTTGGCATACCATACAATGCTGATAATTTTTTCATCACTTCCACGATGGCATGCGGGCTGACGTGGGTACTGATGACGGCCAGAACTCGGAAATGTTTTGATGTCGCGCAGCGGCTGAGGCAAGGCAGTGAGCTATCACCGTTACTACTGTTCAACGTATTTTTCGCTGCTGCGTTAGACGTTGTTCTAGAACACTTAAGCCAGGACGAAGCCATCGTAAGGGATTTGGTCTAACTCAGTGATGCTGGAGTAGTTTAAACAGAAGAGCAGGAGCCGTTGGCGTGCGTGCGAAGTGTTGTATGGTGCACGTTGTACGCCGATCACGCAGGAATTGTCTTGAGGTCGGTCGAAGGGCTCGCGAAAATGATGACACAGTCACGTGACTGTCTTCGAAGCAGCAGGCCTCACGGTGTCGGAAATGAAGACAGAGACAATGCTTCCACTAATAATACCAGACCAGACAATCCTCAAACCACCGCTCGTCATCGAAGCAGCAGGCTAGAGGAATAAGCAGACCGCCCAGTGGTTATACCTAGACGGCACTATGCACGAAAACGCTGCTCTAGCTCCAAATCGATCGACAGATACGTCTCATGCGAGCATGCCTCGAACGGTTCGGTTCGGAGTTGTATGGTAGGACGACCGCCCACCTCATCCTGAAAGTCCGAATGCTGAAAGCCGAGGAGATTGAGACCCTGCTGTATACGGGTGTGTAACGCGGACCCTCAGAACGGAACACTTTGCCAAGCTTCGAACGGTTCACTACCAATAATTCCTGTTGGGAGTCTTTGGCTTCGAGCGCCGACCTCGTACTGACCATGCCACCCTCTTGTACGCGAAGTCCCTCAAGATGACACGTTTCGAGAGCATCGCAACGACCATTCGTAAACGGCGGCTCTTCTTTGCGGGGGGCGTGGCACGGCAAAGCGGGGAGTCGGGTATTGCTGGGGACGATGGCCGGTGGGGGGAACCCGAGCCCAGGCGGACAATCTAAGACTTGACATAGAGGCATAGTCGAAGATCTTAGCGAGTTCCGAGCCACCAAAGGGTCAACGGAACAAGCCCCCTTGGTGTTGAAAGTTGAGACCGCGTTGTTGTTCACTGCAGCAAAAATCGGGGAGGTGGTACCGGGGGATTCTTAAAGCAGCCGAACGGTTCATGGTGAGGTGGCACAAGGCTGAGGCTGAGATGAGTAGACCGCGCCGTGCACCCGCCGTGGGAAGTGTACAAGGGAATGGGGGAGGGGGGGGGGCAATAGGAGATGTGGCAGAAACCCCTAGACCAAGGGAATGCTGAGAGGGGGGGCAACAGGAGGAGTAAAAGGGAAACTGCGGTGGATGAAAGTAGGAAGGAGATGGCAAGATGGGTAGCAAGGCACCAGGCCTACTAGGAAGTTGAACCTGACCATACTACTAGTGCCACCAACTGGTGCGGCTGGTTCGCACGTGGTCTTCCTTTGTCTTTTCATTTTTCCCTATTTTTTATTATTTCTTCCGCTGATTCCCCGAGATTTTCAAACATAAATTTGCTCTTCCTCTTCGATTGATATGCCGTGTTGAAGGAGTCCTGCATACGTGGCAACGTAGTATCTCTGTGGCGTAGATTTGTACTTGGTACCACCGAACTTGTATCTCTTCTAGGATTGAAGAATCGCCACGGACACTGGCTCTGCTGGATGTCGACGAGTAGAAAGAGCGGTTTTACGTGAAGAACACACACTGAATACGACAGGCACGATATACACATTCTGTATAAATAGAGAAGAAAAAACAAAAACGGAGAAGGGAAATCGCAAGAGAAAATAACACGACTACCGACAAATAAAAAATGCCTATCGCACCTGGTGTACGTATACGTTCTAAAACAAAGCGGCTGATGGCGATGTAGAGCGAGCTTGAACAATTTCAATCAAACGGAAGCGACACCCTACACAGAGGGATGAAAACCTTGATGGAATCTAACTTGTTGGCGGGTCTGTCAATAATATTACACCTACAGTAGATAGTGTTGAAACGGCGAGATACCAGCAGTACAATGACCGGCAATTTACCTCGCATTACACTCCACGAGGTCGTCGTTGTTCGTCCGTATAATGCCGTCTGTGATTTCGAGGTGAAGAGTACCCCCCCTCAATCACCCACCCCCCCTCTTCTCACAATCACCTGTTGTTCAACTCATCACTTTATCAGTCCTTTCCAAGAGCTGCAGGAGTACCACTACACGATGAACGTGTCCGACCTTTGGCAAGCCCGCGAATTACAACGGTCAGTGCACGGCGCGACCGCTCAGTTGATGGTGATGATGATGATGATCGTACTTAGCTGTCTTCTTGCTGCCCAACGGATCAGGGTATACTACACTGCTGTTGTTTCTAGCTGTACGGTAGTACATGGTAGGTTCTATAGCATGAAAACAAAGGGAATACCCAGCTAAAAGCTCTCGGAGTTGCAATCGTGTGTAGCCCTGTTAATTGTGTTTTTATCCTACCCATCTGCTACCCTATTTATCTACCGCCATCCCTTTCGTACGGATAGCTTACACTGTAGACAAGATTCGAACGTACTCAATCGATCAGCAGATACACGAGGTCAAACAACTACCTAGCCGGCCGCCCCGATGATCTAGTAGTTCCCCTCGGTTCCTGCTCTTTCTTATAGAGTTGGTCCTGGATCTCGAATCGAACCGTGGTGAGACTTCTAAAATATTTGCCAATTAATTTGTGTTTGAAGTAGTCCGCTGCTGAAAGCGCCTAGGAGCGTGGGTGGGCGCAATTCGACTCGAGTCGACGAGGAAAGAAAGGGCGAGGAAAATCTGCCACAAACTACCTGATTCTAGTGTACGGTACTCGTCGGCCCTACGCCCTTGACATCACATTTTTTGCCTTGCTCGATGTCTACTGATATAGTTTGGTGTACGATGTACTTGACTTCTCTTCTATGCCCTATATATATCCTTAATATAGATGAACGTTTAACCAGACTATGTCTCCACTACAAGCAACACCGTGTCGGTCGTGCGTCGATATGTTTTCATCGCAGACGGCGGTACTGCTTCCACAGCGCACCGACTCAAATTAGTATAGTGGCCGATCCTTCGTCGTGTTTCCAAGAGTATCAGGCCCAGAGCTTGCAGCCCGACTGTGTCTCCACAGCAAGCAATACCGTGTCAGTCGTGCGTCAACATGTTTTCATCGCACACATCGGTACTGCCTCCACAGCGCACCGACTCAAACTATCATTATTATAAGTAAGACTATTGTAGTGGCCAATACTTTGGCATGTTTCCATGCGTATCGTGCCCAGAGCTTGCAGCCAGACTGCGTCTCCACAACAAGCAACACTGTGTCGATCTTGCCACGGCATGTTTTTATCGCATACAGCAATACTGTCTCCACCGACTCAAAGTATACTACAACAGTAGTGCGGCCAATACTTCGACATGTTTCCATGCGTATCATGCCCAAAACTAGTACTTGGCTTCTCGGTCACGATTTCGTGTACAGCAGTGATCACTCGCGGCCGAGCAGACAAACGCCCTGAACAACATATTCGCCTGATTGAGAGCGTAGTATCTGATTGAGAGCGAGATTACGCGATACGCTGTAGCCGGACTACCGCTGAGAGGTGGAGCTTGCTGTGTAGCTTGAATTGAAGGGCTAGCCCGTAGCTTCAAGCCGCTACCCTGGTCATCGTGTGGGAGTCTCTCGTTGTGGAGCTACAGCCGGGAGCAGAAGCTACAGTAGAGCCCACCGCCCGAGGCGAAACAGTTTGAGGCAGGAATAGCCAATCTGGGGAAATCTAGCAACTTGTCTAGCTCCTAGCTGCAGCATCCGATGACGATGACACGCATATGCTCGCGACGCTGCTGACGAGACCTTCAATTTGCGCCGCTTCTTGGAATAGCCCGTCCCCTACTTACCAAGTAATAAATGGCAAGAGGCGTCTGGACCCGAAATTTCAATTTATTTGGCTCTCGCTCTCAATCAGATACTTCGCTCTCAATCAGGCGAATATGTTGTTCCTGATAAACCAACGACCATTCGATCGGTCGTGCTCACAACGGACGCCTTCCTTCTCCCCCTTTTCTTTTTTTTGATGAAAAACATGAACTGACTGTACACAGCACCAGTACTGTAGCAGCGCTACAACAGTACACAGGCGTCCTGGGACCTCTCCAGGCTTAACTGGGTGGTCTGGGGTGTATTTTGTGGGATGTGCGCATAGATCAATCTATATATATATTTCTTTCTCTCTCTTGTACACTGGCGCGCCCGTTGTCTACACAAAGCGTGCTCCCTCTGCCGCCTTCAGGAATGTATCATAGCGGGTTTTCGATGTGCATGTATGCACCTCGAGACATACCTTCGTGCGAATAAAATAATCTGCGTCGCGCTGCCACCCACCCGTACAGTCACGTCTATGCTCATGCTCTCGTGTGAGCGGGTGCCCCAACCCGTACGGGTTCTTTCTTCTCTAAACGCCCCGCCTCCCGTTACTGGGACACCGTCGCCGCTCCCACTCGTCGTTTTTTCGCGTATCGTTAGATAGTACATTATCGTCAGTCGACAATCCCTACACATATATCATGAAATACCATGTTATGTTTCTGGAACTCGCTGAATCCAGTCCTCCCAGCAAATCCCCCCTGATCAACAACATCGCGTCAGCTCGTCCCCGCGCTCAGTTCGTGGTCCCACAGCGGGGCCGGAGTAGAGACGGGAAGAAAATATCAGAGGGCACAAATTCCTGGCTTGAATCGACAAACCAGCGACCACCTCACGTCTGCCCGTGCTCGTCACAAGACCACGTGCTTGCTCGTGGCCGGCGTGGGGATGCTAACCTACGCTCGATGCCTTGCTTGCAAGGATTGCGTTCGAGGCCTTCCCTTCCAAACCAAAAATGCTCTATCCCAGTTCCCGATACAGACCTGCCATATTTTCTCTACCCATAAACCCTGCTTTGTTCGTTACTTCGTTTGCGGAGGCCGTTACGTCGTCTACCGTCACACCTACCCTATATACAATAAAGATAGGTGACGAAAGAACCCTTTCGGAGGACCATATTTAATACCAGGTAGGACTTATGGCACACACAAAAACCTACATATTTCGCCATTTTTACTAACAACATTTGGGTCAATTTACTATGGTCCCCCGTAGTAGGATTTTGGAGTTAACACGCCACTTTCAGGTGCAGTTGTTTTAAATGCATTTTCATGGACAAAACACCGCTCCTGGCGCGCGTTTTTTACTTGTTTTCTATGTACCTGACGTTGCCCCAAACGTGGCCAGATACACCTGAGTTTGGCCACAACATTTATCTATATACCCAAACACCCGTTGATAACTTTACTTTTGAAGGTCACGCTCTTCGGCCATCACGCCACCTAAACAATGTGTCCTCAAGCCTCTCACCAAATAAATCAGTGGCCGCCGCGAATTCACCGATGCCACAGCATAACGACAGTTTCACCGGGGCAAGTCCATTCCCTACTCAAGAAGTATCTTCTGTCGTCAAGCATGTGAGTGCTCTGCGAGATAGGCGGTGGAGGTGGTAAATCGCTCGGTGCTAACACTGACGACGACGTATATACTTCGATGCTTTGCGAAAAAAAAGGAAGTTTGTCAGGAAACAGCGCTTTTACCGCTTGACAGACAGCACCTTTGCATGGGCATGTCACACCGGACACCATACACATAGGTTTTAGAGTGGGGCTCTGGGCCCTATACCCTTTGCAGCGAACGTTTTGCAGTGGTCGAAATGTCTCCTGACACATTTGACAGTGGGTGGTCACTATTTGTATGTATGTGCGAGCGTATGTAAGGTGGTAGTGTTCCACTCCAGAGTTCTTGGAGCCATTCCTGTGACCACGAACTGCATTGTGGCGATGCGCTAATGGATGCGAAAACAATGACGGCAAGAACAATAACACGACGAAATCACACGAGCTGGGCCAAGGCAAAGCTCTGCGACTTCTTCCTGTAGCACGGTTGATTGGCTATGCCCTTCTAAAAAAATGTTTGTTTTGACGTGTGTCCACGATCTTATCTCTCCAGTGTTGTGAATCTAAAACCGAAAGTCCACTAACACGGTCGTTTTTTTGTCGTTTTTTCCAACCGAAAATTGACTTCAATATTTTGGTTTTTCGGTTGGAGGAACAAACCGAAACCGGAAAACCGACTCAGTTCATATCGGTCGGTTCTGTTCCTGTTCCCTACCCCAGTAACGTTTTACATCTGTATTGATTCCCCTTGATGATGCGTGGATACGCCACACGCGACACAGCCAACACACAGCCATGCCGAGCCCATAGCCAGCACGCAGCCCACATCCCGCCACAGCATAACAGTATAGTGGCACGGCACACAGAAGCAGCAGTGGCCGCAGGCATCAACAGTCGCACAGGGCATATGGCAAAGTGCGCCGCGAGACTGCGAGGGATGAATCATGTCGAGTGTCGCCGTAGATCCGGGGCGGGCGTTTTTTCCACAGCGGTAATCCGGGCGGCGCCGGAGCCACCGGAGCCTCTCCCGGACAGGCAGGTCCAGGTCCTCTCGCAGCGATCCCGGGAGGGCGGGGCTACGGGGGTGTTTCGGGCGGTACCGGGGCCACCGTGGTCCCAGCGGGAGGGGTTGGCGTCGGTGGCGTTTCGGCCGGTACCGCAAACGCCCGCGCTGCGATGGGTTGCTCGGCTACGGGGATTGTGCGGGCAGCGCCGGTGGTGCCGGCGCCTTCTCCGGACAGGCGGGCGGGCAAGCCGCCGACTCGGCCACGTCCCGGGCGGGGCAGGAGCCAACGGCGCGCCATCGGTTGCACTCGGCCACGCGACACACGACCGGTCGGGTGGGGCTGAGGTCGGCTCGGATATTTACGGGAACTGCAGCGCCGACCACCCGTTTACCGCCATGGGCGGGCAGGTCAATACTATAATGACCAACCGCGCAACGGCATCTTGGTACAGCCCAAGACTCGGCTATGGCGGATTATCGGCGGCGGCCGCCTGGCGTCGATGCAGAGGGCTCGTAGATCACAGCCCCCTCGAGCAACGTAGGTTTCTTCATGGCATTAGCTGTATGCTGCAAGTTGTGTCGTCACAATCCTACAAAATGTAAATGTTGCAGCAACTAAGACCTATGCCAATGGAAACGCGAAGTTGATTTTTTTTTTTCGAATATATGGCTTTAAAAACACAGCCGAAAAATTTCTCGTACCGCCGCTGTGGAAAAAAAGAGAAAAATGTTTGATTTTTTCTTTTTTTTTCCCCAACAGCTGCAGGCGGCGCAATTTGTGTTTTTCTGGTCGCAAATTGTCCACACGGTGATCGAAACCAGCTCGTGCGACGATCGACCCTCGATCTCGACACAGACCCAGCCCACGGCTAACCCCCTCGGTATTTGGCAAGCCCAACGAGTCTAGATGACGGCCTCGAAGATATCAGGCGGATCCATGTTGTAGGGGGCGAGAGATTGCCGGCGGCGTCGTACGGTATCCTCCCAAGCCTGAAAAAAAGACTCTTTTTTGCCATTCGAGACGGATGGAGAAGTTTTGTCTTCTGCTTTGTGCAAACCAGCGGCCAAATGTTTTATTATCACACGCCTGGTCAGCTCCCCCCACATGACACCGGCCATGGTGTGAAGACGGTGACCCTAGGGTGGGTCGGAGCCCCTAACGAGCGCACTCCGTTCAGAATTCGTGACGCAATCGTTGGTTTTGTTGATCGATGTCTGTCGAGGACTCGGAATCTCGCCGCTTTGAACCAAAGATCGGCCTGAGTTTTTCTCAAGCCGATGTTGGCCCAACATCGGCCCCAGATTTGCTTTTTTCGGGCTTTTCCAAAAGTTAGGAACTTTTTTTTTTTTTAGGTGGCCCTTAGGAAGCGTGTTCTGATTTTTTTTGGCGGGTATCTTTGATATTCAAACTTTTTATTGCAACTTCGCTGTACCATCGGCATAGATAGGTCTAACTGCTGTATCTGTAGTTATTGCTTGCTACGGAATATGAGCACGTCTGACGCACCAGCATGACAGCTTAAGTCGGCCTGCACCGTGTGGCGCAGCTGACACAGGTACTGCAGGGGGGTATATGATGATATGATACCAAATATATTGCTTTAAAAAAACAATTGAAAAATTTCTCGTACCTCCGCTGTGGGAAAAAAGGGGAAAATGTGTGTGTGTGTGTGTGTGTGTGTGTGTGTGTGTGTGTTTTTTTTGTCCCCCAACCAACGGCTGCAGGCGGCGCAATTTGTTTTTCCTGGTTGCAAATTGTCAACACGGTGATCGAAGCCAGCTCGTCCGACGATCGACGCTCGATCTTGACATAGAATCAGCCCACGGCCAATCCGCTCTGTATCTGGCAAGGCCAACGAATATAGATGACGGCCTCGAAGATATCCGGTGGATGTATGGTCTAGGGGGCGAGAGCTTGCGGGCGGCGTCCTACGGTATCCTCCCAAACAGCATAAAAACTCTATTTTTGGCCATTCGAGACGGATGGAGAAGATTTGTCTTCTGTTTTGTGCAATCCAGCGGTCAAATGTTTTGTTTATCATACGCCTGGTCAGCTCCCGCCACATGACACCGGCCATGGTGGTGTGAAGACGGTGACCCTAGGGTGGATCGGAGCCCCTAACGAGCGCACTCCGTTCAGAATTCGTGACGCAATCGTTGGTTATGCTGATCGATGTATGTCGACGACTCGGAATCTCGCCACTTCGAACCAAAGATCGGCCTGAGTTTTTCTCAAGCCGATGTTGGCCCAACATCGGCCCCAGATTTGCTTTTTTCGGGCTTTCCCAAAAGATAGGGACTTTTTTGCTTTATATACGTGGCCCATAAGAAGCGTGTTTTGATTTTGTTTGGCGGGTATCTTTGAAATTCAACCTTTTGATTGAAACTTCGCTGTCCCATTGGCATAGGTCCTAGTAGATACCATGATTTTTGCACGTTGATTTTTTGTGCACCTTCTTCGTCTCGTCGTTTTTCAGGTGGGATGTTGGGAGCGTCGTGCTTCCTACGAATTTCCATTCTTCATCATATTTCCCTTGGGCGCCAGAACCTCCGTGTAACCACGGCCTCCGTGATTTCGGGAGTTGTGGGACCAACAACAACAACCTTGGTTTGATATGCGACCCCCCCACACACTATTATGGTTGGCTGTTGTTGTTGTTGTTGTTGTTGTTGTTGTTGTTGTTGTTGTTGTTGTTGTTGTTGTTGTTGTTGTCGTTCTGACATTAACTCATCGCCACAATACACTGTATGAAATACTACAGGGTTTATACTGTCTCTTACAGCCGGGATTAACAACAAGTGTGTGTGTCCTTCACACATTAAACCGTTCTTTCTACCCGTCGAGATCCAGCACAACCGGTTTCCGTGCCGGTTTTTCAATCGTAGAAGAGATAAAAGTTTTGTGATCACAAAGCTACGCCACAGATATACTACGATGCCACGTATGCAGTAAGCACAGCAGTTGGCATTGCAATGCCATACATATTCTATAAAAAAGGGAAACGAAAGGAAAACAAATACGAAGGAGACAAATCGAAAGAGTAAAAAAAAAAAAGTGAAGACAGACAAAATTTAAATACGTATCGCACCTGCTGTATACGTTCTAAAACAAAGCGGCTGATGATGGCGATCGATGTGAAACGAGCTTGAACAATATCAATCAAACGGAAGCGACGCCCAATACAGAGTGATCAAAACCTTGATGGAATCTAACGGGGTGCCGGGCCCTTCATTAATATTACAGTAGTTTCAAAATGTTGAGATAGCAGTAAAAAAATGGTCGGCAATTTTCCCGGGCAGTTACACTCCAAGAGTTCGTCATTGTGCGTCGGTATAATAATGCCGTCGGACGGTCCCTGATTTCGATGTGACGAGTACCCCCCCTCCACCACCCACCCCCCCTCTTCTCACAACAACCTGGTCACCTCATCACTTTATCAATCCTTTCCATCAGCTGCAGGAGTACCGCTACACGATAAACGTGTCCGACCCTTCTTTGGTAAGCCCGCGAATAACAACGGTCAGTGCACGGCGCGACCGCTCAGTTGATGGTGATGATAATGATGATAACACTTAGCCGTCTTCTTGCTGCCCAACCGATCAGGGTATACTACACTGCTGTTGTTTCTAGCTGTACGGTAGTACACGGTAGGCTCTATAGCATGAAAACAAACTGAATACCCAGCTAAAAGCTGTTGCAGTTGCAATCCTGTACAGCACTGTGAATAATTGTATTTTATCCTACACATCCATCTGTTTTTTTACCCAAGTTATCTACCCCCATCCCTTTCGTACGGATAGCCTACATACAGTAGACGAGATTCGAACGCATCCGACAGATCATCAGATGCACGAACTGCAACAAGTACCTTTTAATAGCGGTGGCCGCCTCGATGCTCCTGTGGTTCCCTTCGAATCCTGTAAAAATATTGAGTTGGCCCTGGGCTTCGAATCAAACCGCGGTGAGAATTCTAAAACATTTACAATTTTGTTTTCGAAGAAGTCCGCTACTGAGAGCCCCTAGGAGCGTGGGTAGGCGCAATTCGACTCGAGTCGACGAGGAAGGAAAGGGTTAGGGAAATCTCGCCACAACCTACTTAATTTTTGTGTACCGCACTCGTTGGCCGTACGCATTGACAGCGCACATTTTTGTTTTCCTTGCTCGATGTCTGCTGATACATTTTTTTGGTGTACGATGTACCTCAGTTGTTTTCTATAACCTTTAGATACCCTAAAGATAGATGACGAAACGGTTGGGGTTCTGGAGTTCACACGCCACGTTCAGGTGCAGCTTTTTTGTTGGAGTTTCATGGGCAAAACACCACTCGCGGCGCTCGTTTATTACTTGTTTCTAGTACGTACCTGACTTTGGCCCAAACGGGGCCAGATATATCTGGTATCTATATACCGAAAAACCCGTTGATTACCTCACTTGTCAAGGGCACGCTCTTCGGCCATCACGCCACCACAGCAATGTTTCCTCGAGCCGCTCACCGAATAAATCAGTTGCCGCCGCGAATTCACCGATGCCACAGCATAACGACGGTTTCACCCGGGCAAGTCCTTTTCCTGCTCAGCAAATACCTTCTATCTTCAAATATGTAGGTGCTGTCCGAGATAGGCGGTGGAGGTAGGTGCCAAATCGCTGGGGGTTAGCACTGACGGCGACATCTATACTTCGAATATTTGCTGCAACGAAGCAAATATGTCAGAAAACAGCGATTTCACCGCTGGTCAGACAGCACCTTTGCCTGGACATGCCATACCGGATACCAAACTAATAGTTGTAGTATAGAACACCCGGCCTATCACCCCTTGCAGCGAACGTTTTACTTCGGTCACCATGTCTCCCAACACGTTTGACAGGAAGTGCGTGGTCACTATTTGTATGTGCGAGCGTGTGTGAGGTGGTAGTGTTCCACTCCAAAGTTCTTACCAAACTAATAGGTTGTAGTATAGAACACCCGGCCTATCACCCTTTGCAGCGAACGTTTTACTTCGGTCACAATGTCTCCCAACACGTTGGACAGACAGTGCGTGGTCACTATTTGTATGTGCGAGCGTGTGTGAGGTGGTAGTGTTCCACTCCAAAGTTCTTACCAAACTAATAGGTTGTAGTATAGAACACCCGGCCTATCACCCTTTGCAGCGAACGTTTTACTTCGGTCACAATGTCTCCCAACACGTTTGACAGACAGTGCGTGGTCACTATTTATTTGTATGTGCGAGCGTGTGTGAGGTGGTAGTGTTCCACTCCAAAGTTCTTACCAAACTAATAGGTTGTAGTATAGAACACCCGGCCTATCACCCTTTGCAGCGAACGTTTTACTTCGGTCACAATGTCTCCCAACACGTTGGACAGACAGTGCGTGGTCACTATTTGTATGTGCGAGCGTGTGTGAGGTGGTAGTGTTCCACTCCAAAGTTCTTGGAGCTATTCCTGTGACCACGAATTGCATTGGGGCGATGCGTGTGGATGCGAAAAGAATGACGGCAACAAGAATAACTATGAAATTATACGAGCTGGGCCAGGCAAGGCTCTGCGACATCTTGCTGTAGAACGGTTAATTGGCTATGGCCTTCTGAAAAAATGTGTGTTTTAACGTGTGTCCACGATATTTTCTCTCCAGTCAGTGTTGTGGATCTGAGACCGAAACTCGGCAGGTTTTATTATACGGTCAGTTTTTGGTCGGTTTTTCCAACCGGCAACTGACTTTAATATTTCGGTTTTCGTTTGGAGGAAAAAACCCAAACCGGAAAACCGACTCAGTTCATATCGGCCGGGGTTTTCTTTTCCCGTTCCCTACCCCAACAACCGTTTCATATCTGTATGGAAACCCCCTTCATGATGTATGGATACGCCACACGCGACACAGCCAGCACGCAGCCATGCAGAACCCATAGCCAGCGCGTACCCAACATCCCGCAACAGCAGCATAGCAGTATAGCACCACGACATAAGAAGCAGTGGCCGCAGGCATCAACAGTCGCACAGGGTACAGGGCATAGTGCTCCGCGAGAGTGCGAGCGACGAAACATGTCGAGTGCAGACGGCAGAGTGCTGGCTTCTTCGTTTGCTGAACTGTCGCACTGCTACCCTCTGCCTACAATAAATATGTTTGCTCATGCTCGTAGATCACAGCCCCCTCGAGCAACGTAGGTTTCCTCATGGCATTAATTAGCTGTATGCTGGAAGTTAGTTGTGTCTTCCCAATCCTACGAAACGTTTTGCAGCAACCAACTGCTATATCTGTGTGTGCGTTCTTCGTTCGTTCTACCCGTCGACATCCAGCACAACGTGCCGATTCTTCAATCCTATAAGAGATACCCTGGTACAAGTTATGTCGTCACAAAATTACGCCACAGAGATACTACGCAGTATGTACGTTGCCACGGTTATGCAGTAAGAACAGGAGTGAGTGGGCAATGCAATGCCACGTCATCATACCAGATACGACAGGCACGACATAAACATTCTACCTGGCATGAAATAGAGAAACGAAAGGAAACAACCCAAGAAAAAAAAAAAAAAAGTAGACAAATCGAAAGACAAAATGAAAAAACCAAATGAAAGAAAAATAGAAGAAATAATCTGTCGCGCCCCCCCCGCCCCCACCCCCCCCGCAGGCGAGGAGGCCAACACTTAGTTGAAAAATGAGGAGGTGGAAAAAAAAGAAAAAAAGAAGAAAAACATCATTGCTTGTAAACAGAGTGAGACAAAGAACCGAGGAAACAAAAACAAGGGAAAATAACAGGCAGACCAAAGCCCAAAGCACCGTCCGGGTGGCGGCAGCAGTTTGTGGTACGAGTAGTATAGCCAGGGTCTCCCTGCTAATCCGCCTGGTACCTTGCTACCCAGACTGCCGTCTCCGCCCTGCGTTCGTCAACTATGCCCTGCCCCTTTGCTTCAGACAGTACGAAACGAGCAGAGCAGGTTTGTCATCCAACCGCGCCACACGACTCTTTCAATACGTCTCATCAATCAAAAAAAGAAAAAAAGAAAATGAAAATCACGGAGAATCAGGGCAAGAAAGAAAAAAAAAAAAAAAAAAAACGAGAAGACTGTAGTCATAGTTTGCCGCAGAATATAAGCACGTCTGTCGCACCGGTATGATAGCTCCTGTCGGCCTGTACCGTGTGGCGCAGCAGACGTATGTACTGCAGGGGGGGCATCTGACACCATGTATGTGTGTGTTCTTCACATTAAACCGTTCTTTCTACCCGTCGACATCCAGCACAACCAGTGTCCGTGCCGATTCTTCAATCCTAGAAGAGATACAAGTTACGTGGTCACAAAGCTACGCCACAGAGATACTACGTTGCCACGTGTGTGTGCAGTATGCACTGCAGTGGGCAATGCAAAACCATGTCATCATACTAGATACGACAGGCACGACATACGCAATCTATCAACTAGTGAAGCGAAAAGAAACAATCAAAGAGCATCTGACACCATACGATCATAAGACACATTATGATTACGCGAACATATGCACACCGAACCCTTCGAAACAGACTAGCGACGGACCGAGAAATGTTCGGTTTCAGTTTCGGTTTCGTTCGGTTGAAACCGACCTACACCGACCGATTTTTTTAAAACAAAACGAAACACCGACCGAGCCACTTCGCACTTTCGGTTCACAAAATGATACATGTCAGTAGCCATCATATTCGTTACCTGGTACTTGATAATACTTACTTAGTTAGGTCATCTGGTATATATACATTCTCACATTCTAGGTACAACACACATTTTTCCAGTCTGAGTTATAGTGCGATAGCAGCAGCTAGCTGTCTTTTTGCACATACACCGCTGTGTGTGTTCTCCGCATTAAACCGTTGTTTCTACCCGTCGACATCCAGCACAACCATTGTCCGTGCCGATTCTTCAATCCTAGAAGATATACAAGTTCCGTGGTCATAAAACTACGCCACAGAGATATTACGTTGCCACGTACCAGGTATGCAGTGAGCACAGCAGTGTCAGTGGGCAACGCAATGTCATGTCATCATACCAGGGTATATGATACTAGAGGCAGGCACGACATACACTTTCTATGAAATAGAGAAACGAAAGGAAACAATCAAAAAGAAAACGAAAACAAAGTAGACAAGTCGAAAGAGAGAAAAAAAAAGAATGAAAGCAAAAACTTGAAGAAACAATCTGTTGTGCCCCGCAAGCGAGGTGGCCAACACTTGATAAAGAACGAGCTGGAAAAAAAAGGGAAAAAAAGCACCATTGCTTGTAAACAGGGTAAGACAAAGAACCAAGGAAAAAAAGAACAAGGGGGAAATAACAAAGGGAAAATAACAGGCAGACCAAAGCCAAAAGCACCCTCCAGGTAGAATAGTTTTACTGCTCTACTTCTGGTTGGAGTAACAACATACCAGGTAGGCTACACGGAGGTCATGGATATGTACCCCAAGATACATTGTTTTTTGCAGTAAACCTCGTCGTTTTTATTTTGAACGGAATACAAGGGTATTCCATTATTTCTGTTTTTGTTCGACCGAAATGTATGGGTCGTCCTTTTTGGCGAGCTGCGAACGCACACGCGCACCGCCTCCCCTTTGAGCTCACTCTACTTTTGCTCACCATCATCAGCTTCCAGCTGAGCAAATCAAGCAACAATGTGGCTTGGGGTCACCACACCATCTTCTTCTCTTCTATTTCGAGGCTTCACGTACAAGTCACCGGACAGTGGCTACGTGTTTACCTCGAACAGTTTGACTGTGTATTGCCAGCCATCGAATCGGCAATCGAGTCTAGGCGTACAAATCTGCTACGAGCTGGTACACACGCCAATCGCCATACATGCGTAATACACAACACTGCTCTATGGTCATGTTGGGGAGAAGCCGTGTTCACAGGTGTCGCCCCTTCTTTTCCGCGGTTCGCGCCTTCATTTTTTGTGTTGCACAGGGCTGCAGGGATTGGCATTATTACTGTATCCCCAGTGCTCTTTCCGTGAATATTGTTTTTCGCATGAAAAAGTTATGTTTCTGAGTATGTATGCAATCGGTTAGACTTAGACCAACGAAATTGATCTCAGTGGGCACGCGGACGACCTAATCGTACTAAGCCATCGGGGACGCCGGCGCTTTACATATTTTGCTTGTTTGCTATCGATATGGACCCTAGTAGCTCTACCCAGTGCAGTATATATATGCTGGCTGCGTCATAATATGTCAGTACGTTGGATCCGAACAGTGTTCTGGTGTTCGGGGCGAAGGCGCGACCCCCGCCTGCCCCCCGGCTGGTGAGGGGGCCCCTCCGGGGGCACTTCCGGAGGGGCCCGCTTGAGGCTCCTTGCCGCAGGTCCGTTTTGCGGGTCTCGGCTTCTATTGAGCTAAAAATCTTCCGTCGTTTTTGGATCATTTCGAATTCAATTTGGTGGTGGATCGACAAAGAAACAAAAGAAGCGAAAAACTAGTGAGGCGTATGATGGAAAGAGCATGTGCAAAAATATAACAATGCAGCACGCAGCCTAGGTACCGGATTCAAAAACAGTTTGAAGTGTGCAATACCGGATCGCTACAATTGGCGAAATCGCCGCAGAGACGTACATATTCACGTGCATACTGGTATCCATTTAGAAATTTTTACTGTTCCACACATGATGTTTACCCAGAGTCTACTTCGCGATGTCTCGAGCCTTGTGTGTTTCGCCTCCGGCTGTGACTGCTTCAGTTGGCCCCGACTTCCTTCTCGATTGGAAGCCGATGCAACCTCCACACCAGCAGCAGCAGCAGCAGCAGCAGCCGCACCAGCAGCTGTGGTGGGGCTCGACTCCACGAAGGGCTCCACACTGCCCAAGCCATCAGTAGTTGAGGCGGATTCGTCCGTCGTGCTCACGGTTCCCCACCCTGTCTCCCTCTCTCCCCTCTCTAGGTATTATGCGTGCTCTCTCTGCTCTGTACGCCGTTAATTTTGATGGGCTTCCGCTGTTTAATGATGCGATATTGTACGACGTACGTAAAAGTCACAAGTACAGGCACCCTGGCAGCTTCCTCAGCCAGTTCAGTAGTGCTGCAAGTACAGTAGCACTGGCAGCACATACTGGACCAGGGCCAAGCTATATTGTTTGCACAATTGATTGTTTTTGTTATACCATTAAATCCAAGGCCTATCACGGTATTTCAGCGGGACGGTAACGGCGGTAACGGCGGGACGGGACGGTAGAACCGCCGTCAAAATGGTCCCGCCGTCCCGTCCCGCCGACAAATTCCCTGACCGTCGTCACATACCGTCCCCCCCTGCCGATAAAATATCGCCTGTAAAAAATTACCGTCCCGTCCCGCCGTGTCATCGAACAATTACCGTCCCGTCCCGCCGCGACACCGGACAATTGCCGTCCCGTCCCGCCGTGACATCGAATAATTACCGTCCCGTCCCGCCGTGAAACCGAACAATTACCGTCCCGTCCCGCCGATAAAATCTCTCCCGCGAAATGATGGCCTCCGGCGGACACAACGTGCCTCTTCCCCTGCGAGATACATGCATTCGTGGTCGTCTGTTCCCATCCATTCCCACCACGAATCACGAACTTTATAAAATAAGACCGAGTTGTTGTACTAAAATTTAGTATTAAATAGTAATTCCTATATAACTACGAGGTACTACGAGTACATGTTATAATAAATTATACACAACTCCCATATACTACTATCATCAATGAAATACGTATATAACACAGCAGTAGTAGGAGTAAATACTGGTACAGCGCGTATTACGCAGCTTGCAGAATTGGAAATTGAGTGTATCAACTACTATAGAATTAATAACCAGTCGAACTCGATGATGACTTAAGACACATTTTCGTATTTTCATCACTTTAATCTTGGAAAACATGAATTTGCTCCGCACCACCTTTAGTTCTTTTTCTAGCACAAAAGGTGCTGGCGTTGATGATCAGCAGCTATTAATGAAATAGAGTCCAGCCATACAGCAGCTATTAATAGAGCTGCTGTATGGCTGGACTCTATTTGTATATATATGTTGAAATGAAAGTAAGTACTGCCACAGCAAGCAGTAGTAGCCGCAAGCTCGCCACTACACACGAATAGAACAGAGACCACTCAACTAACGGTCACACCAACCACCAGTATATACTGGTGTGGCCCAAAAAGATGTCAGGTGACCTGTCTTCAAGCGAGACGCAAAACGTGCGCTGTCAACGATGTAGGGCCGAGTGTTCCACACTAACCCTAGTTGTTTGGTCTTAATCAAAGCATGTATGTATGTATGTATGTATGTCAAGTATGATGTGTCACAAGGCAAACTTGCTGTCTGTCAAGGGGTAAGAATGCTGTCTCCTAGCATCTTTGGTATGCCTGGTACGGATGCCATGGATGCCTATCTCACGGACGGGGGGTCGGTCGATCAGCAGCGAGCGGCACTAGAATCACCGCCGCCGCCGCCACCACCTCCACCACACCTATCTCCACCTACCTCCACAACCACCAGTAACACAGCGCAAGCACAACAATCATCAGAACAACAGCCACCATTAGCTGGCACCGCATCTCTTCTAGGATTGAAGAATCGGCACGGACACTGGTTGTGCTGGATGTCAACGGGTAGAAAGAACGATTTAATGTGAAGAACACACACACCGCAACAAAGAGTACTTGGGGCAGGGGTGGGGAGAAATCAGAAAAAAACATCCCGTGTAATGGTAGCACTTCTCGGAGCTTGTGGGCCGCGGGTCGAGAAGAACAACGTCTGCGTCGGGCCGGCTCCCTTCGCGTAATCAGCAGTGCGGGAAAATCTTCACATACAACCGCGCCAAGACCTTACAGCAATAAAAAGAAATGTATATTTACCGTCCCGTTCAGCCAAGGAAAACATTTGCCGTCCCGCCCCGTCAAAGAAAAATAAAATTAATTACCGTCCCGTCCCGCGGTGAGGAAAAAATTTACCGTCCCGTCCCGGCGAGGGACACAATGTTTACCGTCCCGCCCCGCCGATGGAAAAAATATTTACCGTCCCGTCCCGCCGAGGAAAAAACTGAATACCGCCCCGTCCCGCCAGAGAAAAAAAAGATTAACGTCCCGTCCCGCCGTGAAAATCTGTCCCGTTGAATTTTACCGTCCCGTTCCGTCGAGAAATTGTGCACCCGCCGTCCCGTCCCGCCAGCTTTTTATCTCTTCATTTTACCGTCCCGTCCCGTCCCGGTGTCATTTTTTTTCCCGCCAATCAAGAAAAATCTCATCCGTCCCGTCCCGCCACGATTCTCAGTCACTGTGATAAACCTTGCAAAAAGTAGACTTCATACCAGCCACCCGATATATCATTCCGTTTCTGCATTCTTCGACAGCTGTATCAGAACAGCTGCCCCTCCCCCCTTCCCTGCTCCCCTTGTCGCCGTTCTTGGCGTCCTCTGCTGCGTGGCACAGCCGGCTCTTCTGGGCTTCGTCCCTGTGCCACATCGCCATGAAGCAGTCCGCCGCTTCGACGATCCCCCGGTACCACTTCCCGCTCTTCTTAGCCGCCCTCGGCCATAACAACGTCTCTATTCCGAACAGCACGGGGAGCTTTCCGTGGACCCCTCGGTGGCTTGAAAAACCCTGAGGTCGTCTGCTAGGTATTTGGCCCAGGTCTCTTCCGGTCGGCCTCGTCCCGGGTTTTCCCCACCAGCAATCGTCCCAAACATCACCCGGTGGGTCAGCCGCTCATTGGTCGTCCGCTGTACGGCCCCCGCAAAGAGGAGGCGTCGTTTGCGGATGGTCGCCTCAACGCTCTCGCATTGTGCCTTTTTGAGGGCCTTGGCGTACGACATGAGGTGGTCAATGCGTTGCCGGCGCTGGAAGGCAATGATCCGTAGGAGGAGTTTGTGGTGTGCCGTTCTGAGTTCAGCCAAGTGCTCCTGACCAAGAGTCCACGTCACGCACCCGTACAGCAGGGTCTCCATAACCTCGGCCTTTAGCATGCGCCCTTTTAGGGTGAGCGGGGCATCCTCCATATCGTACAGCTCCCGTTTAAACCGATTGTAGCTTTCCCATGCGAGTCGGATCCGTCGCATGATCTCTGGCATAATGTCAGCGCTAGCGATGACAAGGCCACCCAGGTACAGAAACTGCATCGTCTGCCTATACCTCTGTCCCGCTGCTTCGATGACGAGCGGTGAGGTCCGGGGTGCCTGATTCGGTGTCCGCAGCAGCATGGTCTCCGTCTTCTTTTCGGATACGGTGAGACCTGCTGCTTCGAAAACGGTCACAATCACGGTCATCATCTTCGCAAGGCCTTCCGCCGACTTGGACACAATGCCTGCATCGTCCGCGTACAGCCTACCCCACACTGCCCTCCGTACGTAAGTTAGTGGGTCAACATTCACCCCGTCCTTGCCGAGGTCCTCCTCGAGGTGAACCAAGTCCCTCAAAATATCTGGGTCTTCACTGAAGCGTATCAGCACGCTTGTATCACAGCAGCGAAGAAGATATTGAGCAGAAGTGGTGACAAGACACATCCTTGCCGCAGCCCCTGAGTGACGTCGAACCATTCCGAGTGCTCGCCGTCATCCGCACGCACGCGGGCTCACATGCCTCCGTGGAACTGGCGAAAAACGGTAAGCATCTTCTCTGGTACGCCGAAGCGTGCGAGCACCACCCACAGAAGTTCACGGACTAAACACCATGAAACGGAAAGCTGGCTACCTGGGCTGAGGTCTTAAGTCATTGTCACAAGGCAACACATGTAGGGTTCTGTAATAGTTGGCAGGAGTGGCATCTGTGGACCACAGGTTGCCACTCAGAGATGCATAACCCAAAAGGAGAACACAAAGACGAGACATCAATGACCAACCTCAGTGACAGAGCAGAGCTTGAGTCCGACCGAGTCGAGAGGTGCGCTCCTAGGTCTCCAGGAGAGTAGGGCGAGCTTGTGGTTCTTCTGTGAAGAGGCTCCAACTGGAGATGGCTAGATGGTAAGGGATTGCTTGTTCCGTGACCGTGGTGATGGTCGCGGGAACTGAGTGAGACGGAAGGGGGATGAAACTTTCCGTCCGGAACGGAGCTACAATATGAAAACGCCTCTATGTCATCATAACTCCTGAGACGGTCAACCGAACCGTAACAGGAGTCGTATGCTTTCTGCAGATATACAGGGGGATTTTTCTAGCTCGTCCGAGTTCTTGTAGTCGGCGCACAACGAACAGCATGTTGACCGTTGATCGTGCTGGGCGAAAGCCGCACTGTTTCTCGGGGAGTATCCCTTTGGCCTCGCAGTAGTTACTGAGGCGGGACGCGACCTTGTTCAGCAAAACTTTACCTGAATGGGCAACAAGCCAAATCCCTCGGTAATTGTTGCAATCAGAGCGATCCTTCTTGTTATGAAGGACCTTAATGGTCGCATCTTTCCATTGCTGGCGGACGTCACCCGTTCTCCACACGCTGGCAAGATGGTTGTGAAAACACCGGATGAACTCGGGGTGGTCGATTTTCAGTAACTCGGCCGGAAGGGAGTCTGGTCCCACCGTTTTCCAGTTTGGCATACATACCCCGAATTACCGCCGTCATATCATCCATGGTCGGTTCATCTCCAAGCGCTGGTGCCAACGGCCGTTGTGGAAATAGGGCGCAAATGGTTGGGTCAAGCTTAGACGACTTCGTGGTCAGGAGAGTGCCAAAAAACCTCGCCCACCGTTCAAGAATGCGTACCTTGTACCTTAGTAGCGTGTCCTCCTCGTCCCGGATGAACTGTTCGCTTCGTGGAAATATATATCCTACCCCACCGTGGCCTTCAGGTGTTTGAGAAACCCCGCTGGTCGTTGTCGGCGAGCAGTCTCTCCGTTTCAGCGAGGTACTCTTCGAAGTAGGCGTGCAACGCTGCATCAATCGCCCTTCGTAGATTCGCGCACGCCATCCTCTGCGTCTTCCAGGCGGCGTTGTCCTTTTGGATGCGCATGCCTAGTCGGGCATCCTCCCTCGCATCCCATGTTAGTTGTATGGCGGCTGAGGTTTCCGCGGTCTCGCACCACCCGGGTTTGTGTGAGTGCCGTGGTGGGGGAGGTACGTATTTTGTTACTGCATCAAGAATAGCATCAGCAAAGGATTCAGCCATCTCAGAGATACTGTTCGGTTGCGAGGGAAGGAAGGGCAGTTTTGAAAGGATCTGCGCCACGACTCGCTGCCTGCAATCTCCGTTGGATCGAAACCTCATGCCGGTCGAAAGGCCGAATTTTGTTTTTCGTTCGTACGTGTCTGTAGGGTGCGAAACGACCGCAGAGGCGGACCTTTGCATATATATACGATATTATGGTCTGAATCCGCCTTGGCTGGGGACGGAGGCTGGGGGTGGACCATAACATCATGCACGCGAGATCGGTGTGCTTGGCGGGTTAGGATGTAGTCAATCCGTTTTTGGTCGTTGTGGCTGCTGATGCCGTTGAACGTATGGGATATTCCTCCCTTGCGAGCGCTAAAAAACGTGTTCGTGAGAGCGAGCCTATTGTCTGAAGCGAATGCCAGCAGGCGTTTGCCGTTGCTGTTGAGCTCATCACGTCCGTACGCTCCTAGCACCCTACCGTCACCGCACCCTTCCATCCTCTTTCCAGTCCGTGCGTTTGCGTCTACCAGTACGAACAGGCATTCCTTCGTTGGAATCTGCTCAACCATGTTCCCTAATTTTTTCCAAAACTCCTCTTTCATCTGTGCGTTGAGGTTGGCTTCCGTTGGGGAATAGGCGACAACTAGGTTGACCGCAACGCTTCCACCAGTCAGCTCGAAGCGCATAGACATAAGGCGTTCGTCAATTAACTGGTGGGTAAAAACAGACTTACGGCATATCCCTTCCTTCACTGCCCATAGCAGAAAACCCGGTATCCTGCTGCAGAAAACTCGGTTTTCGCTGGAGTTGTCGGGCCTTCGCCAGCACACACTTGGCATGCCCGTACCCGTTCCTCCCTTTCACAGCCAGGGTACGCACATTGTAGGGTCGCTACCGTCATGAGTGCCGCCTTCTGTCTCGCTCAAGCCTTTCGTGCTGCAAACTTTGCTAACCGACGCGTGGTCCGACCCCTCCGTCGTTTTTGTCTTTTTCTCCTTTTTTTTCCTTGTATCACGATGTAGGCTCTCTGTGGAATAAATAAACGAAAGGAAAAAATCAAAGAGAAAACAAAAACTAATCGAAAGAAAAAACAAAAAAAAAATTGAAAGCAAAGAAAAGCAAAGGATAGAAGAAACACTCCGTCGTACCCCCCCCCCGCAGGCGAGGAGGCCAACACTTGAAAAACAACGAGCTGGAAAAAAAGAAGAAAAAAACAAACACCACTACTTGTAAACAGAGTAAAGGGAGAATAACAGGCAGACCAAGGCCCAAAGCACCCTCCAGATGGCGGCAGCAGTTTGTGGTACGAGTAGTATAGCCAGGTTCTCCCTGCTAGTCCGCCTGGTACCCTGCCACCCAGATTGCCGTCTCCGCCCTACGTTCGTCAACTATGCCCAGCCCCTTGGCGTCAGACAATACGAAACGAGCAGAGCAGGTTCGCCATCCAACCACGCCACACGACTCCTTCAGTACGGTTTATCAATCAGAAAAGGAAGAGAAATAATCTCTGGTAATGTATATATAGACCATTCAATGAATTAATTACAGTTGTCATTTCCCATGAAGAGGTTACGAGTACAACTCGCCAACCTTAATATTAATAGACTAGATACTGCCTCGTAAAAAGCAAAACCTGAAAAACACGATGATTACTGCCTGCCTCGTGATGGCGTGTTTGCCGGTCGTTGGTCTCCTCGTGCCGCCCTGCTGTCGTTCTACACGACCGCCTCATCGCCTCGGCCCAACCGGCCCGCTCCTTCGCATGTGCTATCGCTGCCACTTCCTTCCAGCCGGTTCCCCTTCTGCCTCGTCCCAAAAACAAAATGCTCCTCGAACTTGCAGTTTTGATCTGAAACACGAAAATTCTAGATCAGACATAGGCGTACGGCAGCAGTAGTTATTCCAATTTGTGTCTACAGTACGAGCACCTTTGAAAGTTTTCTCTGTTGTTTGTCTGGCCAGGCTCGTACGTACGTATGCATATCATATCGATATCTTATGTGTACCACGTTATCGTATATCCGTTATACGATCAAATTCATCTCACGCAGCATCTAAATGTCATCACCTGATGGCAGGACGATGATACGTGATTTGTTGCCATCGAAGTGTGTGTGCGCTCTTCTCATTACACCGTTCTTTCTACCCGTCGACATCCAGCACAATCAGCGTCCGTGCCGATTCTTCAATCCTAGAAGAGATGCAAGTCTTGTGGTTACAAAGCTACGCCACAGAGTTAATACGTTGGCACGTACCAGGTATGCAGTAAGCACAGCAGTGGGCAGTGAAAGAGTGAAAGGCCATGTCAGCATACTCTATACGACAGGCACGACATACACATTCTATGAAATAGAGAAACCAAATAAAAACCACAAAGAGAAACAAAAACAAAGAAGACATAATATATATGGAAAGAGAAGAAGAAAAAGAAAAGAAAAAAGAAAAGAAACAAACTGTCGTGCCCCCCCCCGCAGGCGAAGTGGCAGACACTTGAAAAAGGACGAGCTGGAAAAAAATGAACCCCCCCGCCCATTTTTTTTTCTCTTTTTCTTTTTCTCTTTCGATTTGTCCACTTTGTTTCTGTTTTCTCTATGATTGTTTCTTTTCGTTTCCCCATTTCATAGCTAGATTGTGTATGTCGTGCCTGTCGAATCCAGTATGATGAGATGGCATTGCTGCCCACTGCAGTGCTTACTGCATATGTGGCAACGTAGTATCTCTGTGGCGTAGCTTTGTGACCACAGAACTTGTATCTCTTCTACGATTGAAGAATCGGCACGGGCACTGGTTGTTGTGCTGGATGTCGACGGGTAGAAAGAACGGTTTAATGTGAAGAACACACACACTACTTGTAAACAGAGTTATTTTAGACGAAGAACCAAGGGAAAAATAACGAATGGAAAATAACAGGCAGACCAAAGCCAAAAGCACCCTCCAGGTAGCGGCAGCAGTTTGTGGTACGCGTAGTACAGCCAGGTTTCCCTTGCTAGTCCGCCTGGTGCCTTGCTACGCAGACTGCCGTCTCCGCCCGGCGGTCGTCAACTATGCCCAGCCCCTTGGCGCCAGACAATACGAAACAAGCAGAGCAGGTTCGTCATCAAGTAGGAAAGTAGGGCTTTCTTCCTGAATATTCTATCGCCGACATTCCTCGACGGTCGACGTTGTTTCACTCGTAAACAATAAAAAAAATGTTCTCTTAATTGTATCTCCTATCTCCAATCGGTTTATCATTTCCCTCAAGACTATATCTATTATCCCCGGTCAGACAAAATGAGTTTCCAGAGCAAGATGTTGGGAGACAGCACTTTTACACCTTGAAAACACCGTCAAGGCAAATGTTTTTGGCGGACAGAGACTTGACAGCGAACAGCCGGGGACGCTCAAAAAAAGCTCTGTTCTTACGGAAACGCCTCAATATATTGTCGAAAGTAGTGGTGTTTCCAGTAGTTTGTTGGTTTCGGCATTTTGATAGAATTCCGAGTCCGATCTACATCAAAATGGAACTGCGTTGCAGAATCTCGATCTTTCAAAATGTGTCCCATCTAACGAGTAACAGGGCAAGTGTAAAACGCTGTCCAGTATTTGTTCCCCAATTTTCCCCAATAATACGAGACTGCAGTCCTAAAAGGGTTAATAAGGCAAATTTTAAACGTCACGGGACAGCTTGCGCGGACTGTGACTGCAATTAATTGCGCGCCGTACAATGAAGATCATGCTGCACATTGTCGGATGGCAAGATAAATAATAATAATGTACATAAAACCCCTGTTCTTGCAGGCACACTGCTGGAGCAATGCATCGCTATTAATTCCCATTGTGGCTAGATGCCAACTTTCATGAGAATCTTCGACCGACATCGATCGACAAAACCACGACACCGTCATGAAATCTGAAAATAATAAGGTGGTTAAGGTCTCCGACCCACCCTGGTATCACAGTGCTCTCACCTCGGTCAGTGATATGTGGCGTGAGCTGACCATGCGTCTGATATAAAAGCTCCTTGGCGCTGGTCTGTAGACGGCAGACGACAAAAAATTTCGACCTCTCTCCGATGGGAACAAAATGACCATTTTTCAGGTTTGACATCGATCGGCAAACCCAACGAATACGTCGCGAACTCTGAATGAAGCGCGCTGCTTAGAGGCTCCGACCCACACTAGTATCACAGTTCTCACACCTCGGTCGGTGATGAGTAGTGCGAGTGGGCCAGGCGTGTACAAAAAACAAATTCGAGTGTGTAGAAAACAGACGACAAAAACCCTCGATTCCTCTCCGTTGGCACAAAACCGAACCTTTGAAAAAGTTTGACGAAGAGCGTAGGACGCCGCGGCTACCCTCTCGCCCCCTTGACCACAGATACAATGATACCTCCGAGGCCATAATTTACACTCATTGGCCTTGCCCGGTACGAAGCTCGTTAACCGTGGGCGGATTCTATGTCGAGATCAAGGGTCAATCGTCACGTGGCTGTGGGTGTGCGAGCTGCGAGCTACGTCTTTCTTCTTCTTCTTCTTTGTGTGCGACGTGATTTTGCGTGGTTCATGTGGTTCCCGTTAACTCAGCCATTTTATTTGATATTGCTAGCGTCAACTGCCCCGTGTTATTTTGTACTTGCCCTGTGTTGCCCGTACAACAACGTAGGGGTTTCTGCAGATGTAATGATGGTATTTTCGTCAAGGAAAGGGAACATGTGTTTGTACAGACATCATGTGGATTTGCCATGTCCCCTTCCCCCCCTGACGGAAAGACAGACAGCCAGCTCGGCAGTCACACGTCTCCTGACATCTCCAGAGCTCCTATTACAGTCTGTAAGCCCAGATCTTGGGTTGGTGGACTCTTTAGGTATTTCGCTTGCTGTTGGTATGGACTTACTGGTATACCTGGTATTCAATATCCGCACCTCCCTCGTATTGTACAACTATCGCGATACAGGGCTGTACGAGTGACCTCCAACACCGGCAACGGCAGCACTTACTTGGAGAAAGATTCTACACGTTAAACCTCTGATATAGCTCGGAGGGTCGAGCAAATTAGCTGTACATGTAGAGGCTGATGAGCAAAAAATTCCAACATGTGTTTAGACAGACATGTGGATTTGCCATGTATGTCCCCTTCCCCCCCTGACAGAAAGACAGACAGCCAGCTCGGCAGTTACACGTCTCCTGACATCTCCAGAGCTCCTATTACAGTCTGTAAGCCCAGATCTTGGGTTGGTGGACTCTTTAGGTATTTCGCTTCCTGTTGGTATGGACTTACTGATATTATATTATACATGGTATTCAATTTCCGCACCTCCCTCGTATTATTGTACAACTATCGCGATACAGGGTTGTACGAGTGACCCCCAACACCGGCAGCGGCAGCACTTGGAGAAATATTCCACACGTTATTAAACCTCTGATATAGCTTGGAGGATTGAGCAAATTAGCTGTACATGTAGAGGCTGATAAACATATAATTTCGAGTTCTGGAAGCTGAAATACGACACTTTACATTTTTTACTAGGAGGGTCGGAGTGTTTTTCAGGTTTTGCCAGTATTTTTTCAGTGTGTTCCTGAAGTTACCGTATTTTCTGGTATTTTCCTACCCGTATTTTCCTACTACCGAAACTTCGGGAAAATACTGAAAAGCAGTACTGTACTCGTTAAGATCTACTATTATTATTAGGAGTCCATATTAAGGCCAAGCCGTAGTTCTCAGGAGACTGTGATTGAATGTTAGTCGCGCGTAGGCGTTTCCCGAAGAAAGTGTACAAAGAAGTAGGAAAGAGAGTCTGGGACTTGCAAACAAAAATAGTATTTTTCCTACTACACATTTCACAAATAGACTACGATAGAGAATATAGCTTTTGTGGGACTCTTTTGTCATCGTTATAGTTTACTATCAATAGGCTCTGGCGATTGAATTGAAACATTAGCCATGTCGGGAGCTTTTGTTCTTTGTTTGATGTGCCGCTGGCTCGTAATTCGATATTTACCAAATAAATCACACTCGGAGTCGTTTGTGGCAGCTTACGACTGCCGTTTGGCGCACCCGACGACATGTCACACACCATCAGGAACGACCCTTCATTTCGCGGGCTGCGGTTTCCTGTGGAGCGCTGTCGCTGTCCCCAAGGAAGTGGAGTTTAAAGCTCGGTTGGGGGCTGTTTTCTGTCTCGTTTTATATTCACCCCGATTTTTACTGATTTTCGACTGCTGCAGATGCTCCAAGTCCGGGCGTAGCCTAATAATGCGAAGACTATCACAAGCTATTGTGATGGAACAACCACCTGCTCTCTCCTGGTCACGGACTGACCAAACAAATGTTGCGAAACACGGCGTATCATACAGCGGCGGATACTTGTTTTCCTATTATTGAACATGCCGATCTCGTGAACTAGGAAATGCGGGGATGAGGGATGGATTAGATCTTCCGTCCGTTCACTATCATGGTTTCCCTCGTACAGCAGTTGAGTTTTAACAGTAGTAATGAAAACGTCGGCAGCTTACTGTATATGAAAACTAATTAAATATCGGTGTCAGTACCGCTGAGATTCCGAATCCTATGATCGGGTCACCCCCAGGACAGGAATCCAACAACGACTTCTGACGAAATTTGGCGCCATCGTGGCTGAAATCGCCACTCACAACCTCGATGCACTTGGGGATATACGTGTGGGGAAGGTGGTGGCCGAGGATAAGGTTAGATTACACTGAGACACTGGGCCATGCAGCCAAAATAGACAACTTAAAAGCAAATATTCCTGGTACACAACTTCTCTATTATAACAAACACAAGCCGAATGCGTCCAGTCGGTTGCTTATCGCGTGTCAACGACAAGATCCTCACCAAACAACCTTCTTCGGGGACCAATATTGGGCACTAATGCGCTAGACGTTGCCGGTTTGTAGTTAAGGTGCATCGGATCTACGATACCTTGAGCATTTTTTCGTCTTTGGTATTTTGACTCTGCACACGAATGTATGTGCCTTGAAAGGGCTCTGGTCCTGGTCATGTTGCACCTGGTGCTTGACGTGCCATGGTCTAGATAATTTATCCGTTAACGATTGTTTCGCAAATCACGCGATGAGATAGCTCTTCTTTGGTTTGCTCCACTGAAACCCCCGCAACGATGTATCACCGGGTAAGTATGGATGTTTGAACGGGTTCACGTCGTACCGTTTTGAGGCTCCTAAGTTGAGACAACATGCGGTCGTAGGGAGGGTGTGGACGAAAAGAAGGGGCCCCTTAAGATATGGTTTCGGTTATTCGCATGCGTGCGAGTATCCCGTTGGTGATTATATCAGAGATACCAAGGACGCGAACGTTTATCGAAACGCGTATCAAGAGAATACGGAGCTGCAAAGCACCCACACGATAACTTGGGAGAACCTTGCAAAGCTAACGTCGTGCACCCATCGACTCTCCCCCCCCTCCAGCAACATGAAGACGTCAAGTGCGATGCAAGCATCGCTCATGCTCGTGCTTATTATGGTGGGGTGCTTTGTGGCGGAGTCTGCGAGACACAAGATTAAGGTCAGGAAAAATAGGACAACCTTCAAGATCGACTGGTGGGACACCGGTCGCAATGTGCCTTATCGAATCATTTTCAAGAAAAGCGGCCTGAAGTCGACCTACAAGTTCCACAAATCGGGACACATGAAGTCTCTTCTCGTGGGTTCGACCAAGTATACATTTGACTTCGACATTCAGGACGTCAACGCCTTGCCGGAGGTGCAAGTATCATCGATCGGATCCCGGATGCTTCTTGGGCCTGAAGAAGACGACGACATGGAGGAGGTTCACTTCGAACACCGCCGTCTTTATGACTGCGCCGACTGTGAGAACACGTGGGACACCCTGTGCGGTGTAGGTATCGTGGACGTTTGCAACCGGGTGCCATTTTTGCCCGACATTTTCAATGAGTACGCGGTTACTTCTCTGAAGAGAATGTGCAACGGGATGGGAAAAGCTTGCCAGGCCTCAGCGTTCGACACGTGCGAAGGGAAGTGCATTGCAGGTGAGTTACGTATTATGTGACGCCTCCCTCGTGATGTTGTAAAAAACACAAATAATGCGAAAACCGATATGCGTTGACCGTTTCACGGTTTAATAGATACCCTGGTATGCCGCTAACGACCGCAGCTTTCTCCTCGAACCAACAGCCCTAGTCCCCATGTATCCTCAATCCGTATTTATTACCGTGACGTACCGTGTTGATGGATGAAAACCTGAAATGTCTCCAGTGATAATATTATTATCTGTGTGATCTATCTTGTAACGTTCTTCGCGACCCAACAACCCTAACCCCCCAAATCCCCCATCCGCCTTTACTACCTTGACGTACCGTGTTGCTGCCACACCTACCTGAATTGTTTTCTCATAGTGCCTGCTCCCACGCCGACTACAGCGCCAAGTGAACAATATACACACAACGGTATCATGTAAACGGTGGTTGTCAAGACGAGAATTGGACTACTAGAATTAGTTGGGCATATTAACGGGATGTTTCTGACCCCCCTCGGAGTGTTTCAAAACGTGGAATCTCACGAAAGACGCTTGCATGGTGCCACTGACCAACACTGGGGATTTGGTCACAGCTTCTTCAGCTATAGGGCAGCACAATATTTACTGGAAAATATTATGGACGTAGTCGTGACAGCTCCGCCTCCCATCGAAATGCCCGGCCTTTGTGCATGCAGGCGCATGCAGTCCTAATCCGTGCCAGAACGGGGGATCGTGCTCGGTTGACCCCGCCGGTGGACACACGTGCTCGTGCGCATCCGGCTACGGAGGCATGGCTTGCCAGACTGACACGTCATGTGAGAGGACATCGCCGGGGTGAATTGGTATTGAACAGAGTTTATTGTGGAGGGTCGAGCAATTGGGATGAAAGTGGGTTCGGCAAGTCGACACTATCTGTTGTTAACTTTCAACACCGATATGGCGCGTGGATCATCGAAAACGCCTTCTAATAATAACACCCCTTTTTGGGGGTATTTGGCCGTTCTGATGTACGTTTGTCTATTTCGATTTCCCATCGTCGCAGCCTTGGCCTCGTTCTACATCGAGATCGACTTCGTCGGGAATTGGACCGATGCACGCAGGGGCGTCTTCCAATCTGCTGCTAACAGCTAGCGCGACGCTCGCTGCATATACGAATCCCTGTTTGCCTCCACACACTGGCTATCGTGAACACTTGTAAGCAGTGTTGTTTCCCAATTTCTGCGATACGAGTATATTTTACTACTAGTAACTCCAACACAGTAACATCGAAGATTGTCCCTGTCGGAGTGTAATTGTAACGCCAAGCTCTCGCATTCGCAGCGTCGTTGCAGATATTGAGTGAGCTTCAGTTTTCCTTCCAAACCTGTTGTATAAAACCACGATATTTGTTGTGTATCTATTAGCGCAGCAATTATATTGTTGTGTTACTACGTGTTTATAAGTGGGCTGTTCAGCTTCATGCGACCACTCGAACGAAACAATCATCGCGTGTGCAGGTGGTCCGAAGTAATCACCCACGTACCTTGCGGAGGAACCTCCGTCTACCCGGCAGGCCGCCTCCTGATCAGCGCTACGCTTGAGCCCATCGACGGGATAAATGGTATTCTAGGATCTGCCGGTCCCGATGAAGTCTGGACCGACTGCCGAAGTATCAGTTTGAAAGGAGCCATGCAGTTTGACATCGCCGATATCGCTGGCATGGAATCGAGTGGCATCTTCAAAGGTGTCATCTTGCACGAAATGGGACACGTCATCGGAATCGGGTAAGTGCGTGGAATACAGTAGTTTCATATGCAACTTCGAGTACGTTTGAGTTAAACCGGCATCAAACATTATTACAGTTGCGAGAGGCATGTATGTATGATAGTGAGATATCCGTTTGCTGGTTCCAAGTTTTCGGCGAAACAGTTTATTTTGCGGGGTGGACCAAGGACTCATCTGGAGTGTTTTACAAGAGATGGCGTTGGGCTTGTGATAACTAGAGTCTGTACCAGCCTTAGTATTTATGTATCATCGACTGGTTCTTGAGACAGGCCTAACCTGAGAGGGGGGACCGACGAAACGCACATCTTACCATGGCCACGTCGTCGCTGGGCCCAGCGTTGGAGTACACACCAAGGATTCTCATGTGTTTATTACTCCCTAAATTCGAAATATATATATGCGTTACCAAATCGAGAGGCACTTCGAACAGGGTCGCACCCCTTCATCTATCTGCACTTACATATATATATGTATCTACGTCGGGGATATCTGTCTGTAAATCGTGTACACAGACGAGAAAAAAAAAAAATGCTGAGGTCCACTGTGAACGATTCGGAAGTGTGTGTTTACATCTGACTCTGAGGCTTTTTCGCGCAACAGTTACTCAGTAGTTGTTCCAATACGTTTAAATTTTTTGTGTGTTAGTTTATACACCATGAATTTCCTACGCTGCTACTTCTAAGGTTAGCTGGTGGCAACAAGGTTGTTTTATCGCGTTGTATCATATCGTATTATACGAGCAGTAGGGTGTAAGTTGGCTGGAGTTCCCGCCTAGGTATTAGTTGGCTGGGAGCCAGCCAACACTGACTTTAGGTGACAAGTTGGCTATCAAAAACACGTTATTTGGCCTCATTTTACATTTATTTGAAAAAAGTGTGAATAATTATCCAGGTTTATCTCTGTTTTTGATCGCGAAACAGGTCATTTTTCAAGTCCGTCTTAGTTGATCAGACTTTATAGGGATGCATCAGAATTATGGGCATGCCGCTCCCGTTCCGAGGTCTCTTGCTGGTGTCACATTTTGTCGTGACAGCACTGAAGGGGCCGCCGGAGACTAAAAATACGTTTTTTCGCCTATTTTTACACTAAGAAACTACGAATGACTGGCCAGGTTTATCTTTTGTTTTCATCGCGAAATAAGTGATCTTTTCATTTCGTCTCAGGTTATCAGACTTTATAGGGATGCACAAGAAACATGGGCATACCGTTCCCGTTTGGAGGTCTCTTACTGGTGTTACCTTTTTGTCGTGACGGCAAACACGTAAATAAATACTCGTGCGGCACGCAGTAGCACTCCACCTGAACAAAAAAACAAAAAAGTAAAAAAAAAAAAGAGAAGGCCAGGCTCAGTGCTGCCGGAACCTTCGTCCCTGCCACCATCGGCACCGGCACAGTCGATGGCGATGGGTTGATAGGTCATGAGTTGCAGAATACCTCTCCGTTTGCTCGCAACGTGGTAGTACTTCTTGAGTCGCCGGGAAATGCGTACCCCGTACCAAACAAGCCTTCCTTCATGCAATGAAACCCAAATAAATGTGGAAAATAGCTGGGTAGTTGGCACCGCCGCAACTATATATAACACCTACTGTAGCCAACTAATAACTAGCTGGCAACTATTAGTCTGCCAACTCACAACCCTAACGAGCAGGGATTCTGTAGGTGCATGAAAGTCCTCCTATAAATAACAGTAGTTATGTTGCTGATGTATTGCGAACAAGTGCCAGTAGATCACAACGGCATCACCTTGACATAGGCCGATAAGGAAGAAAGGCAAAGGAACCCGTTGAGAGCAGTACCCGACTGTAATATCAGAAATGTTTCAGGTCAAATTTTCGTGGTAACACTGTATAACACCTTGTACATACTACTGTACGATGCGGGCATCGTCCCGCCCTGGGGAACAAAGCATTTCTTATTCATAGTTATATATTTGCATAAACTATGCGCAGAGATGAATGCCCATCCCCACAAGGGATTGGTTGGCGGAATCAATAGGGTCAAAATCGACCTGCTGTAGATAAGTACGATACATGTCTCAAGAGTCGAGCAGAAATCAACGCCGCTTGTTCTTCTGCACTTATAAATGACCTGCGTACGAAGTAAAATGGAGCAGACCGGGTCGCATCCCGCAAACTGATGGACAGGCACCTCCATGTGAGTCGTAAAATATGCAAGATGATCATCGACATCCACCGTAAATTCCAACCGACCGTATGCCGTGTCGGAGAGCAACACGACAAATAAATGCTGACCGCGACATGTCTCCCGACCCAGTGTTTGTAGATGTGCTCCGATGCCTGTACGTCGTCCGTCCATGGTGCCTTTTGGTCGTTCCATTTGGCAGAACCTTGTGGCAAGCCGGCTTTGGCAACTGCTCAACTTGCCGCGCAAATGGAAACCCTGCCTGGATGTGTCCCGCCGCCGTGAGCACCTATGCCGATATTGGTGGTTCTGGTGCTAACATCCTCGAGTTGGACGGGCAACCCGGTAGGAGTCAATATGAAACTATATTATCAGAAAGCTTGCGTAAGAGAAAGTCGGAACGAACGGATCAGTATTATTAATAGTAAGTCGGGCTACGCGATGTAGGAATGTTCGGGAAAGCATAAATAGACTGCTCTTCTTACGGTTTGCTTTCTTGCAGCAGAACTCTAGTCACCTGTCAGGATATGGCTCTGTGATTCGCACAAGACGCGAATCGCCCCCTCCAGGTCGGAAAGTCTGTGTCAACGGTTTGGATATTCCGCAAACCAAACATGAAACGATAACGCTGCTGTAACTCACTTTGTTTGCAGGAACGACCTGTGGCCACCTGGACGAGGTCACTTTCACCGATGAGCTGATGACCGGATATGTTGACAGCGTGAGAAAGTGCTACTGTTTAACTCCTCATCTACGCTTGATTTCGCAGCCTACGCGTATTAAGTATTTCCCAGTCTACGATTAATACATCGTTGACATGTATCAGGGTTGCTGTGGAGCAGGAATTGCACGAGAAACGGGAGACGTGGGTATGAGTGCAACTCATTATTTAAACCGATAATAATAATATTTGGTGCGTACTGCCAGTTGAAATACGGAACACAAAACTGAGGGACGGTTTAAGCGCACTGGCCCAGTTCTCGCCCGGCACGAACGACGACTGCAACGCATGTTCCATATTTTCAAGAGTTACGTCATACGAACCACCATGACCAGGTCATGAGACCATTTTATTTTTTTATACCTACCAGGTACTATTCATAGGACTGGCGCGTTATATAGTGAAAAAGGTTACGTTTGATCCATCCGGTTCCAGGTACTCCTAAAGCATGTCAGTGTATCGCTCGCACAGAAATTCAAGACTACATAGGACCAACCTCAAGACATGCCGAAGTCCATGAATTGGATTTTGTACTAACAATAAGTAGCTACGAGACAAATAAATCGTGATTTTCACGCTTTTACCGCACAAAGGTCCTAAAGTCCGAGCCATTTTTAAGAGACGATACCCTGATTAGTTTTGACCGTTTACGAGCGAGGTACTTTTTGTCGCTTTTCGCGGGCACATTGGGGGCGTCAATACATAACTGCCCCACAACAGGCCCTAATGACAAACAGTTGTCGAAACCGACCAAACCAGGTATAGACCCAAATCAGTCAACGGGGGGAGGCAGGGACTACAACTGTATAAACGTCTGCAACCCCCCCCCCCCGATATATTACGGTATCGTATTGCCAAAAAACGGCGTGAAGTTCCGACGCTAGCACAATTCTGAGCTACAAGGTTGAACCATCCAGTACAATTTCATCATTGTCGCTTACCCTAGTATCGCGCTTCATTTGTATCGTGAAATGGTCCAAACCTTCACATGCATGCCTCATTTGCCATTTTTGTCCCCAACGTTCGCAGACAATGTACTTGTCAAAGATGACTGCATCCATTCTCGACGACCTCAAGTACATCGTCGACCCCAGCGCGGTGAGTTTTGACTCGCTGTGCGCAGTGTTGTTTTGAAAAATACGAATACACCCAACGATGCTTGTCGCACGCCAAGCGGCTATCACTCGACGTGTATCTACCCCCTGCTGTATATCGACTAGTATCATCATACGTTTGATTCAACGATCGTCGTTCACCAGTGAGAGGAAACAAACTAGCACAAAATCTACGGTTGTGACTATCACGAACCTAGACGGGAGGTTGACGTGGCCTTTTCCTTTGCATACACCAAGTACGTGCTCGCTATGTTGTGCGACGACAGTACTGGATCCCATATGTGACGCAGTCTCAACTACGACCCACTATCCCGTTGCCACCCCCTGCCGCCTCGTTTGCTACGCCCTGTCCCTTTCGCTTCAGGTGGATGCGTACACTCTGCCTTCCGAGCGCGGTAAGTACCTCCTGAGCGAGTTCACGTTGTGCCAGATACCCCCGATGTTTTCGGTACAGACTGATCAAACAACATGCGCTCGGTTGACTCGATCGTTGAGCTTTTACCGCGCTGGTCCTTGTAGACAAGGCTAATCGGTTTTGGCATTGCACCCGGTTCGTCATAATCTTTCTGCATGCCGAGTGCTTTATCGTATCCAGTACCACCGTAGGCACATGGGAGGTTACCGTTTTAACATACCGTAGTGCAGCATCGCATAAACGCCATGCTGCTACGTCCTGCTTCGGGGATCATCGTTTCCTGACGGGCAGGGCTCCTCTGTCACCACATAAAGTGCTGAAAGTAGTAGCAATCCCATAAGTTTTGATGTTGTACATAGGTCCACCAAAATCGTGGGGGATACTTGAACAAAGGCGAAAATGTTACTTCACAGGGTCGGAAGAATTAATTATAATCGAAACTGGAGCAGCCGGGTTTCTCTCCCTGCTTTCGTCCTTTTTGGGTCCGGGTCGGGGACGGGGTTAGCGCGTTAGGGTTCGGGTTACGGTTGAGAGTTGGGTTGGGCTTACGCCAGTACCTTGATCCCATGAAACAGGGGTTCGTAGCTTGCAAGAAAAAAACAACCCGACGTCTGGAAGGTGCCGCGTGACACCCGGTTAATATTTCTGACGTAACTCACTATGATTGCGCACCGGGTAACCTTGGATTGCCCGCATAGTTCATGTCCCCATCAAAACCAGGTTTGTCAATGAGCCGGCCTCCGTAAGCTCCTGTAGGGCGTATCACTGCTCTATGCGTTACACTAGATAGACGCGAACGTCGAAGGAAGCTTCCTTTGCACTCGTCCGAAGTGTTACACGTGCTTCGCCCCATCTGTTCGAGGAGAGCACGCGCTACATGTTGTTGACGGACTCCACTGATCGACGCGGGACGACACTTAGCAGTGTTGTACGTTCAGTATCGACATGGGCATACACACATACTGTACGGTAACTAGTGTCGCTCGTCTTTTTTCACATCCCCGTTGCCGTCCTTTAAACGTTGCACTGCAGGCGGTTCGATCAGCGGGGAGCCGGAGCCACAAACTGCCATTAACGACACCGCAGTAGACGCAATAATCCTTGCTGTGGACAGTAACGGCGATGTCGAAGAATTAGAAGGGATTATAATGGTGTTTTAAGCAACATTTACAGAAACCAAGGCCTTCAACGTAGTACACTATTACTATTTTTCCCACGATCCAAGACAGCACCGGCAATGTGGCATTGTCACCATCATGCGGGCAAAAGTTTGCATTTTTTGGACCGCAAATAAAGCGCTGGAAGAAGGGGCAGGTAGGTTTCAAGATGGTGCAAGGAGGCGAAGCATGTTTTAGCGTGTGCGTTTTCGCGGATTTCGTCATCAAGCGATTTAGGAGAATATGCACAGTGTACCGCGTGATACTGGGACGGCACACCGGTTTTTGTTTCAGGTTTCACAAAAACAAAACCGGGTTCATGATGTGGCCCGGAAAGGGAGGTTGAGCGTCCGATAGGTTTGCCCCGTAAATCGTTTTCGCACGGAACGGATGTAGCCCGGGTGTCTTCAGGAACTGGACGACCGGTCCCGCAATTTCCTCGTTACCTTAGTGTCAAAAATATGTCGACGTAATATCAAAACGTCAATACTTACTTGCCAACGGAATTGAGATAGGTGTGAGATGTGTTTTACCGCCTGCTGTAGATGGAGGTGAAGAGAGTGTAAGGTTTGGCACGGTGGTCATAAGGCCTTTGTGGTGCACAGGGCGATGCCGGGGCGGGGGTGTACTCGATAGGATATATGTACTCGATATCATGCATAGCCCTAGTCCAGGACCATAGACCCTCGCATCCCTACAATGCCGCGACGGAGCATGTCGGCTTTACACCGACCAGGCAGACATCGCTTGCACCAAGCGCATAGCGCCGTGAGGTGTACGGCAAGGTTTTGCCGGGAGGGGGGGGGGGTCAATTCCAAGGACACCATTCACGTCAATTGATATATACCTGTCGGCTAGACATCCAGCTTGGTATGGTTAAAAACGGTCGCATCGCTTGCGGTCCTGCTACGCGTTACATTTTGTCATATATATATATATAGATTACCAGGTATATATATTTTACATGACATATACTGTGATTGGCGGGAATCCTTGACCCAGGAATCGCGGGGATGCCAGTTGTGTACGGACGTTTTCTTGATATATCGCTGCAGTAGAACACGGCTTTCTTCATCGGGCTGCACTTTCTTGTACCTCAACGCTGGTTGTTGGGTGGGCTACAGAGCGCCTTCAACGAGGAGTCTCAGGAACGATTAGGCGCACACGTATCGTAGCGCATCATTGTGTGTAGAAGGTCTGATACGTTAGCCTGTCTTTGGCGTTCAATCCATGTAGCAGGGTGTACAGCGATGCTGGCTCTGGCCTCCCTCTGCGGGGTTCAGGGTCACAAGTGTTATCAACTGCTTTCTCGCGGATTACGTAACATAGCTGTAGTTCGTGAACACCTCCATTGAAAGTAGAACCTAGGTATGTTTCTCGGGGGTCATCCTCGAAAAGAACCTTGGTATGTATAACCAGGATATTGTTGCTGGGTTCGGGAGGGGTGGGGAGTGCGGTGGGTAGTTTCAGATAACAGTCATGAGCAAAAGCTTCTATGTAGGCCGATCTACTGCTGCTGCAGTGAACGCCCCTAAGCGCTTCATCACGTTGGGCATTCTGTCTGACATTATGATAGGGTTCATCAGGGTTATATTAGGCATACCTCTTTTACGTAACTCTCCCAGTGACTCTATTTATTTGTTCACATTATTGCATTTTTCCAACTCTGTTGGAACCCCTATTGAATGTTCTCACGAAAGACCCGATAACGTAACAGTCGATGTAACTTTGCTGAACTACCTCTGGGGGCGGTTACGATGTAACACTGTGCCAAGAGCTTTCTTGGAAGGCATTGAGTGCCGCACATTAATATTATGGTACCATCTTACTCGTATTGAAGCATGGTCTCAGTCGTGACGTGGCCAAGTTGGCCCTGGTAATAATGACGACGGGAACCCAAAATAATGTTCGGCGTCACAGCTGCACCTTACATTAGGTTGCTACTTGACCATTTTTTGTCTCGTGGGTGCACGACATGAGCTCGTGCATGTATGTGTTACACGTTAGGTTGCGGGGTAACGAAATTCGCGTTCTCTACAAGATTCCCACAAGTGGTAGACTTGTGGTCTCTCAAAACAGATCCAGCGAAAGTGTCCGTCTGTCCGATCAGGGTCACTCTATGATAACCTACGGACCAATTTCGTTCGAAACGATTACGCCCATGCCCCACACATCACGTTGAAGCCCTCGCGGAGGCGATCGTCATGGTCCAAACAACACCTCACGAGGTGCTCTGTGCGCGGAGTTATCAGGGTTGCTTCCATCATCCTAATCGGGGCGACAGAAAATATTAATTTAATAATAGTAAATAAAGACCTCGCATCTGGACGGGATATGCTCATTTTCTCAAAGTAAAAAACGTCTCCTGTGTACAATATCCTCTGATGATGCGATTGGTCGGTTTTTCTTATCGAACTCACAGCACCCGGCCGACTTGCCAACAGCCTTCATTCAACTCGACCGGCGAAAACGAAGCTTTGTGCATACATATTCGAGATATAACACCTCTGAACTACTGTGTACTGCTGCTGCGCTGTAGTTGTTTGTAATGGTATTCCAACGCGTCTCACTCTGCAGTAGTAGTGGAAAAAGTCCGAGCATGTACGGCCACCTAAGTACGATACCTTCCGATGTGATTGCTTGTTTTTTCTTATCGAACTACAAAATATTATAACTACACACGGCCAAATCCATACTCCCCAACAACTTTTATTCCATTCTACCGGCGATAACAGAAGACGTGCCGAGTTATCGAAATTTTACTAAAAAAAACACCAACAAAGCAAAATCACCGGGATACGCAACGACCTGGTACCAAGAACGGTGCGATACCCCGAGAAGGCGCGTGCAGTCGTCCGTCGAAGAAAGAGGGGCAATTAATGGAAGGCAGCCAACGAGTAAGGCAAGACTGAGGTGGTCGATCAGGCCGATGGTGGCCCGCAAAGCAGGGTGTCGGGAGAAAGCGGTAGCATCAGCAAGGCCGGGAGATCGAACCTGGGAGATAAAATGAGATAAAATCAAGTCTGTCACGTATACAGCAGTATGCCAGGTAAAAAATAAGCTTTTATAGATATCGCACCCAAGAGTACATGAGACTGTCGATACGTTTCGAGGTCGAAAAAGCAAGCATGAAGGCAGGGAGGCGAAGCCGTCCGCAGTCCCAGACAAACTACAAGACTAAATCGATAGCGAGGGCTTCGCTCAAACTGAAGATAGAGCTCCGTGTCTCCTCAACGCAGCAAAATATTCTTGGAGTTCGTGGTCGCAAACGGGACTGTCAGTTTGAACCAATAAAAACTCCTCCGCAAAAAATATGAACCCGTCAATCGTTCGCATCCTGAGTACACGAGCAACCCGCGTACCTTTTAGAACAATACCATGTTTTAAGAGTAGCAGACGAAAAAGAGAAGATGTGCCGAGTTATCAAACAATTTCGCACCAAAAAATAAACCAACAAAGCGAAATCACCAGGATATGCTACGATCTGGTACCAAGAACTGCGCGATACGCCGAGAAGGCGCGTGTAGTCGTCCGGCAAAGAGACAGGGGCAAGGGGAGGGGGCCACCGAGAAAGACAGGACCGAGGGGTTCGAACAGGCCGATGGCGGCGGCCCGCAAAGCATGGCAGTCGGTAGAAAGCGGTAGCATCAGCAAGACCGAGAGATCGAACCTCGGAGAGTAAAAGCTACTACTACTGTAACATGAAGCCTGTCACGAGAAGCTCTTCGCGGAGCAACAACACCTAAACAAATTTCCAGGACCACAGAAAATAGAACGTCCGTGTCTCCTTTTTCCAGCAAATACCCCTCAAGTTCCGGGTCACCGGGCTCGTCGTTGGCGTGAGACCTCGACACGCGCGCACGGGAGAACACCCGTCGAAGGCCGGCTCGCGCGACCCTCGAGGAAAGCGGTAGAAAAAGCAAGCACAAAGGCAGGGGAGCGAAGGCTTGCGGAGTCCCAGACAAAGTTGAAGATAAAATCGGAATTTTAAGGTTCGCTCTTAGACCTATGCCAATGGTACAGCGAAGTTGCAATAAAAAGTTTGAATTTCAAAGATACCCGCCAATTTTTTTCAGAACACGCTTCCTATGGGCCACGGAAAAAAAATAAAAAGTTCCTAATAAGTTTTGGAAAAGCCCGGAAAAAGCAAATCTGGGGCCGATGTTGGCCCAACTTCGGCTTGAGAAAAACTCAGGCCGATCTTTGGTTCGAAGCGGCGAGATTCCGAGTCCTCGACAGACATCGATCAACAAAACCAACGATTGCGTCACGAATTCTGAACGGAATGCGCTCGTTAGGGGCGCCGACCCACCCTAGGGTCATCGCCTTCACACCATGGCCGGTGTCATGTGGCGGGAGCTGACCAGGCGTGTGATAAAAACACATTTGGCCGCTGGTTTGCACAAAACAGAAGACAAAACTTCTCCATCCGTCCCGAATGGCAAAAAAAAGTCTTTTTTTCAGGTTTGGGAGGATACCGTACGACGCCGCCGGCAAGCTCTCGCCCCCTGAACCATGGATCCGCCTGATATCTTCGAGGCCGTCATCTATACTCGTTGGGCTTGACAGATACCGAGTGGGTTGGCCGTGGGCTGGGTCTATGTCGAGATCGAGGGTCGATCGTCGCACGAGCTGGTTTCGATCACCGTGCTGACAATTTGCGACCAGCAAAACACAAATTGCGCCGCCTGCAGCCGTTGGGGAAAAAAAAAGAAAAAATCAAACATTTTTCTCTTTTTTCCCCACAGCGGCGGTACGAGAATATTTTCGGCTGTTTTTTTCAAGCCATATATTTGAAAAAAAACTTTTCAACTTCGCGTTTCCATTGGCATAGGTCTTAGCGGCCGAGATTCATTGTATATATTACAAGGGCTCCGCATGGGTGTCTGCCGGCACCCATGCTCCGGATAGGAAATTATACCTCAGTGCCTAAACTCGTGTGATTATGTTGAAGCAATTTGACGTAAGTACACCATTCGATCTTGTTGAAAACGGGATCAGGGCAATGCCAAGTGGCGCAGGGAAAAGGCAATGCCGAGTGTCAGTTCTCAGTTCTTGTATCTGTCTCACTCGAATTTAGAAACCAACTTTTATGTCCTGTTCTGGGACGTTCTTATTTTTCGGTGTCTTTTTCAGGCCAGCAGCCACCTACTCTGAAGCCCGAAAATCAGAAGCGTCTACCAGGTACCGGTATAATTTATGGTCCTGGAAATGATCGATAATTTGGAGCCCACGGTTGCAGCTGGCGGGGGCAGAAATCAGCTCAGTTCTGAGAGGTCTCTCTTATACTCTCAGAACTGAGATTACTTTAAGGATGTTGTTTACGATAGTATTAATAGTATTGCTGCCCTTTTTCTGCCCAGTTGCCAAGTACCCAATACCCACGCCGATATCACACCCCTATCTACGGCGAGCTGTACCTACTTCCAACGACGCTTGTGCAGAAGTGTTACGGTTCGGTTGACCGTTTCAGGAGTTATGATGACATAGAGGCGTTTTCATATTGTAGCTCCGTTCCGGACGGAAGGTTTTCATCCCCCTTCCGTCTCACTCAGTTCCCGCGACCATCGCTTCGGTCACGGAACAAGCAATCACTTACCATCTAGCCATCTCCAGTTGGAGCCTCTTCACAAAAGAACCACAAGCTCGCCCTACTCTCCTGGAGACCTAGGAGCGCACCTCTCGACCCGGTCGGACTCAAGTTCTGCTCTGTCACTGAGGTTGGTCATTTATGTCTCGTCTTTGTGCTCTCGTTTTGGGTTATGCATCTCTGAGTGGTAACCTGTGGTCCACAGCTGCCACTCCTACCAACTGTTAGAGAACCCTACATGTGTTGCCTTGTGACAATGACTTAAGACCTCAGCCCAGGTAGCCAGCATCCGATTCATGGTGTTCAGTCCCTGTACATGCTGCGCGCTTACTGCACGGGTTTGCGTTTCCCGTGCCGGAACGAGCGGCGGCCTTCGCGCCTCCGACCTGTTCCTTTCGATTTTATTTTTTTATCTTGAGTAACGTTTTTGGTAGCTGCGGGTGGCAGCGTTTTATTGTTTTTTTTTTTGTGTGTTGCACCTCGCCTTTCCTTTGCCTCTACGGGGGATACCCGCGCTGATAGCACACGCCCGGCCAGATACTCTCACCCACCGCTGACCACAAGTCACCACGTGTAAACTCAGTACGCCGCCATCCCCATGAGCAGCTACGGCGGGGTAAGTTGTCGCAGTGATACAGCAGTACGATTCGTCCGACGACACCCATGACTCTCAACGGGTGCTCTTGTATTTTTGTGGGCGCACTAATTTTATAGGCAGGTTAGAGTGTCTATCCCTTGCTCGCCTACGTACGTATTTCTTTTTTTTTCTTGTGTCTCTGTTGCTGTGGGATGCCCGCGCTGATAACGCTCTTCCTGCAAGCAACTCTGACCCACCGCTGACCACATGCAACCATGGATCACGTGGAAACTCAACCCCACTGGTACCTACTACGGGGTAGGCTGTATCACGGATACAGCAGCAGCAGTACTGCGCGTCCCGCGCGTACAATAACACCCATGACTCTCAACGGGGGTTCATTATTTAGGGGGTCTGTACTCAATTAATTATTTTTTTTTGGCGGGGAATGCCTGAGTACCTGGTATAATTCATGATGCCTGACACAACCAGGAAGCGACTTGCTCCCTGGCGCGTGTCCACATCGTTTATTCTCACTCGGGTACCCTCAGTTTGCGTGCTTGGCTCGACGTGTATTATTGAACAAATGGCGCAGGTGGGAGTCTTTAAGCTGGCAGCGCACTTGTCAGACCCCCATCACCTCTTCCACACAGCAGCCAAAATAAAGAATGAATGAAAAATAAGCGTAAGCCTGACGATGATGCGAGGTTTGAGAGCGCGAGTGTCCAAGTGCGCTCGCTTATGAGACTCTCAGGCTCGTGTTCCACAAGCCAGCTGCTGTCACGTACGTCGTTACTGCTGTCGCTTGCCTGCCACGTGCTTGTGTGCTGCCCCTACCACGTGCGTGTATGTTGCCGCTGCCGTCGCCGCTTCGCCACGCTTCGTTGCTGCTGTTATCTGTGAAATAAAAATGCCTCACGGCTAACGCAACACACAAATTTAAGGCACTTTTCCATCCCCCTTTCTTAGTTATTGTTCTGGCAAGTTAGAGGTCGATAAGCATCCTTGCAAGCCACGTTTTTCATTTTCATGTGTCTTGGTAGTAACGTTATAACTGTGAGTCAGATCATTTTTAATAGACTACAGTAGGCAAAATAACGTACGTACGAGTATACACTGTGTTATTGCATGTCGACCTCTCTATCTCTCTCTTCAGCAGGTTCACGGTACCGCTGTTGTACTGCGATGTTACTGCTGTACTGCGATTTTGCCACCACAACCGCTGCTGTACTGCGATTTTGCTACCGCCCGACTGACTACTGCTGTGCCGTGATTTCGCGCCACTGCCTTAGTACGGTTATGCGTGGTTTTCTCGCTGATCCTATGCTAATTTCCTGTACTACTGCTGTACTGCGGTGTGTCTGTTACCGGTATGTTCTTTCGTCTTCTGCACGTTTGCCGCTGTTGTTATTTTTTACTAAGATCATTATTTATTTTTTGTTCACTTTTGACTTTTCGCCACTGTCGTAATAACCGGATGGGTCTGCGCTCCAAGGACAACCACGTCCTTTGGAGTCTGCGCCTTTCCTGAATATAGTACGATACTGCTGTGCTGTGATTTCTCACCATTATTTTTTTTACTGGATGGGCCTGCGCTCGACGGACAACCACGTCTTTTGAGCCCGCACCTTTCCTGAATACATTTACGTTGCTTCTGTGCTGTGATTTCTCACCACTAATGTATTACTGGATGGGTCTGCGCTCGAAGGACAACCACGCCTCTCGAGTCTGCGCCTGTCCTGGTTACATTACTGTACTACTGTGCCGTGATTTTTCGCCACTGTCGTATAACCGGATGGGTCTGCGCTCGAAGGACAACCACGTCGTTTGAGTCTGCGCCTTTCCTGGATGCATTACGGTACTGCTGTGCCGTGATCTCTCACCACTGTTTGCCGCAGTTGTTATTTTTTTCACTCTGATCATTATTCATTTTTGTTCACTTTTGCTATTCATTTTAATGTCTTCACAAAACCGTGTGAGTTGATACCTACTGCTGTACACTGACCATCGCCGTCTTTGCTGTTCGATCTGCTCTCTTCGTATTTTTTATTTTATTTACAGTAATGCCTGCGCCCCGAGAACAGGGGTACTCTCGTTCAGGAAGCCGCCGCCGCCGTAGCCGTAGTCGTAGCCGTAGCCGAGACCGTCGCCGCGGCAGCATCGACCACAGGTCAGACTCTGACCGCCACCGGTCAGAGAACCGCCACCGCCGCCGTCGCCGCAGCAGTAGCGATGATAGATCCGACTCGGACCACCGTCGTCGACAGAGCCGTTCTGTAAACCGGCACCGCCGGCGCCGCCACGCCCGCTCACACTCACCGGCCCTCTCAGACGCCCGCTCTCGTAAATTTGCTCGCCGAAGCTCCCGGCGTGCAGACCGCGGGCACAGCACCAGCCGCCGCGGCGACCATGAGCAAGACGAGTCGGGGTGCGACAGCACCCGACGCCCTAGAAGGGAGGTGCCCGTGAGCTCGCCCCCTCCCGCGAGCGCACAGCACCTCGCCGCCGCCGCCGTTCCCCCCCTTCAGAGCGGTAAGCAGTACGGCGTCGAATCGAACCAAGCAGCGAAACTGGCTGAGAGAGTACGTAAACGGATCTCGGGGGCACTTGCGTGTCCGGTGTTCGGCGGCCCAGCCGCTGGAACACTCTCAATCGCTAAGTCCGCCGTCATGTTGCAACAGAAGGTATTAAGCACCCTACGCAACGTGGATTCAGGAGCCATGCGGCTCGAAGCAGACCAGTACAAAGAGGGTAGATGGATCACAGCAGCCGACGAACTTACAGCCCGCCGTGTAGAACTTCTGACCGACCTGACGCACAAGTACCTGTCTGTAAGCCACAAACTTGCAGCCGCCGAGTCTAACCCTAACCCTAAGTAATAGAGAGACCCCACAGCGAAGTTACTGCCACTGTCTGGTTGCGCCTTTTCGTCCGCGAGCAGGCGTTAACAGGGGGGGCCGTTGAGTTCGCACAAGCGGCCCTTTCAGCGGTAACGTTGAAGCCAGCAGAAGCGTGGACCGCCGCAGCGGCCCGCGTCTTGCTAGCTTTCCGTGCCTCACTAGCCAACTCCGAGCGACCACATGTGACAGAATAGTTGTTTTTCTGGCGTTTTATTACTCCGCTCGAGATGACAACGCTGTACGACCGAGTCATCGAAGTGCTGCTGCCCAACCCGCTAGACCGCGTATGCGTCAGCGGACTCATGCATGAGAAAGTTCACCTGATCGCGACCACTTTGCGCCCCATGCGTGTGGAGTGGCACGACCCCATGGGGGAAGCCATGCGGCTCAGAGGAGAGGGGGCCGAGCGTTTGTTTCGCGAATTCATCGCCGTGCTATCCGCTCGCAACGCATCGTACCTAACTCCACAAACGCCGCGGAAACTGGCTAAGCACGCAGGTCCAGACAGACTTTTCACGATGACAGAAGTAAGGCACATGTTCTCCTCGCCCGCCGGGGCCCTTGCTGCTTTTAACACCGCTGCCCCGCCGGACCCGGGAGTGGTTACACGAGCAGCGACGCAGCCGTGACCCCCGACTAAACCCTTTGCTACCCTAGCCCCAGCCCCTTGGTCAGTCGGGCAGCCAGCCGCAGGGCATGTCGCCGTCGCGGCATTTCAGAACCAGACCGCGACGGCACCGGGTCAGCACGGTGTTCCTTTCGAGCTTCGGGCAGCAACAACCCCTCGGAGAGCCGTTCCACCACCAGCCTCGGGCGCCCCCCCTACAGCGCCTTCTGCCGCCGCGGCGCGGCCTCCGGCGACGGCATCTCGGGCAGACATCCTCGACTACCTTCGAACTCAGAGGGTGTGTTTCGTGCACGCTTTCTCGGGCAACTGCCGCCGCCGGAGCAGCTGCCTGTGGCAGCACGAACCTTTCCCGGCGGCTCTGTACAAAGAGGTGGCTTCGACTCGCCCGCCGGGCAGCGACGCCCCTCGCCGTCGCCTCGCCGCGATGACCGAGACCCAATACAACACGGCGGCGGTGCTCGGTCTGATGTTAGAAGACACTACCGACGAGGCGGAGGAGGCGGGCAGCGAGGACTCCGGCCAAGCCCTGGAATCCATCAACCCGCACGAGCCAAACCAGGATCCACACAACCAGAACACGTCCTGAAGACGAGCCCCGGGCGAGGACCTGGGGAACGGACATCGTCTCGCTGCCACGACACCGGTAACAACACAGCAAGGACGGGTAAGAGACCAGTTGTGGGTACGGGGTCAGATTGGGCACCGGCGTAGACGACGCCGGCCTTGGCCAGTGGAGATCCTAGTAGATACAGGTGCAGGGGGAGGCAGTTACATCTCACTTGCACTGTGGCGCAGTCTTCAGAAGCTCTTGCGACGAATAATAGATACGAGTAGCGCCGGAGCTCTCGAGGCTGCAAACCCGTCGGATAGAGAGACCCCTCCCATGCGTATTTTGGGGTCAGTAGTGGTGCCAGTACTGTTGGAATCAGACTCGCGGGTTCGAGACGTAGCAGTTCGCGTCGTGGAAGACCTCCCGTATGGTTTCATTTTTGGTGCAGATTTCTTCCGGAGTAACTGCAGCACGTTGGAGTTCACTCCTGAAAAAGGTTTTAGGCCGGTACCGTCAGCACCCTGGGTACCTTTTCACACGTCCGTCCTAGACTCTCCGCTCAACCCCCTCAGCGCAGCACGAGACCGATTCTACTTACTAACTGCTACGGGTGCACCCGAGACTCCGCCCCCGCTAAATCCCCCGCTGACACACAACGTCCACCCGAGTTACCACGACATCGCTTGGGAAGATGAGAGCACGTTAGAATGGGACGTTAGACAAGTCGCTGAGTCTACCACGGTAGGCGGTTTCACCAGCATAGCGGTAGAGACAGCAGCAGTAGGCCCCCAACCGCAGGACAGACAGCTGGTGCTAATGTTGCCTACAGAGCGTTTTGATCTAAAGAGGGGAGCACTGGTGGGGGTTGCTCGAGCGGTGTTGTGGTGGCAGCCGGGGTCCCCGGTGTACTGTAAACTGGTCAATCGCAGCAAGGAGAACGCCGAGGTAACGGGTAGCGGTGTGATAGCTCGAATGATAGCTCTTAACGTACGAGATGCCGCACGATTCGAGTCTTTGTTCGACGAAGCCCCCTCCGCAGTTGATCTGCCTCTCCCCTTGCAAGCCCTCAACGTGCCGTGTGTCCCGAGCAAAATCAACGTAGATTTGGCCACCAGGATAGTGGCGGCCGATGCCAACCTCGGGACCCTAGGAGCCCTTCAGAAACAACAGCTCATCAGCATACTTGAAGATTTCATCGCAGACGGTCTGTTTCCTGTAGACCCCAAAAGGGTACCGGCCTGCATAAGCGGTGAGCTAGAACTGCCCTTGATCAACGAGTCGTGCACACCCTTCGCCGCCAAACAACGGCGTTTCTCCCCCGAGGAACGCCGTATGATCAGAGCGGAGATCGAGAAGTTGCTCGACCGAGGTATTATTCGCGCTTCAGTTTTACCGTGGGCGGCTCAATGCCTGTGTGTACGCGAGAAAGACGGAACCCTACGACTTGCATTGACTGGCGGGTACTCAACAAACGCTTAGTATCAGACAGCGGGGGACTTGGCGACATGCAAACCATCTTCGATGGGTTGAAAGGCAAACGATATTTCACTCAACTAGACCTGGCTTCCGGCTTCCACCAGATCGAGATTGCAGAGAAAGACCGACACAAAACCGCGTTTCGTGATGCAGACGCGTTGCTGTACGAATTCACTAGAGCAGGGTTTGGTTTGACAGTTCTGCCTTCCGCGTTCACGCGGAGGGTGAAGTCAGCTCTGGGGGGCCTGGAAGGGGTGTTTAGTTGGCTAGATGACATTCTAGTCGCGAGTACCACCTGGGAGGAGCATGTAGCCACACTCGTACTTGTCCTAACCCGCCTTTTGGCAGCGGGCTTGTCAGTCAATTTCGCGAAGTGTATTTTTGGATCCTCCTCCCAAGAGTTTCTCGGCATGATCATAGACAGGACTGGCTTACAACCCGCACCGACGAAGTTAGAAGCCATCGCACACATGCCTAGACCCCAGACAGTCGAGGAACTTCGAACATTCCTGGGCCTGACGGGCTACCTACGACAGTTTGTACCTAACTATAGTCTGACAGCCGCCCCTCTTACCAACATCCTTCGCAATAGAGACTTCGCGTCAAAACGCGCCCGAAAGCGGGTCATCAATTGAGACACGGAAGAGGAGGAAGCGTTCCAGTCGTTACGGTCGACTCTAGCCTCACCCACGGTACTTGCCTTCCCTGACCTCGACAACACATTCGAACTACACACTGACGCTAGCACAATAGGCGCCGGGGCAGTACTCATGCAGACCATCGACGGTACACCTCGCGTTATTGCTTTTGCCAGTCACAGGTTCTCCCGCACAGATGCCCGTAGAGGCCCCACCGAAAGAGAATGCATGGGAGTGTTGTGGGCGGTAGACCACTTTCGACCATACTTAGCCGGTCGGCAGTTTAAGGTAGTGACCGACTGTTCCGCGATAACCTGGCTGTTTCGAAGTCGCGACCTGTGCCCCAAGTTACACAGATGGGCCCTCAGGCTCGCGGAGTACGACATGATTTTGGAATGGCGAGCGGGGACACTACATGTCTTACCATATGCCCTGTCACGGCTTCCGCACGCACTGGTCCCTCAGGCCGATGTAGACGACTCTTTTCCAGACGATTTTACGTCAGGAGCACCATCCGAGTCCGTAGGGCCCCGAGGGCCGAGTCTGGATGGGTTGAGATTGGCGGAAAAAGACGCGGTAGGTTCCGACGCGGCCGACGGTGGTAGCCCCCCCTGCGATGCCCCCCCCAGCCCACCTTCGGAATCGACCCCTCCGGATGCTAATGACGCGGCCTTGCTTGCCCTACGAGCCCTGCCCTTTGCGACGTGTGCCGCACTGAACACGGACACTACACCACGCCGCAGTCGCAGGATTCGCGCTCCCTCCGTACGGCTACGCCACCTAGGCGACGCCCAGCTACCCCTCGGCGAGGAACTGCCGGACCAGGAGAGTAGTCGCTCGTACACCCCCACGCCGGTCGAGTCAACCCCACCAACCCCACCACCGGCAGCGCCGTGCCCGAGTCCCACCAGAAGCAACGATTTGGAAGAGGTGCTTTCAGCAGGGGGGCAGGTTCCGCTGTCGTCGGGTAGGAGGACGCCGGTCATCCACCGGGCAGTCGAGGTACTCACCAATCCGGCATCCCTCGCGAGAAGGCAACGGAACGACGCTCATCTGGGTCAGGTTAGCAAGCGTCTGCGGGAGGATAGCAATGCGAACGCCGCGGAAGTAGATGAGACTGGGTATAGTCTAGACGAGAACGATGTAATCAGGTTTGCCGACGGAAAAGGTAGGAACCTGCCAGCCATACCCGAATCCATGGTTGCCGATGTACTCGCGTTGGTACACACTCTGCATGGTCACTCTGGAGTAGGAGCCACGTTAGCGCTAGTCTTAGAGCACTTTCGCTGGCCTTCAGTCATTCGCGACACGCGACAATACGTGTTGTCATGCGGGTGCAGGAGACGTAAACGACCCAACAGCAGACGCGTCGCAATGTCTCCCGGACGCGCACTAGAACCGTGGGATGAACTACAGATGGATATCCTGAAAATAGACACGCCTTCCCTTTCAGGTAACAAGTACGTTCTGCTGGTAGTAGATCGAGCCTCCAAGTTCCCTTTCGGTATCCCTCTAGAAACTAAGCAAGCAATAGGCGTAGCACGAGCGCTTACCGAGCTGTGCCTAACGTTCGGTGTACCCAAGACAGTACATTGCGACGGCGGCAGAGAGTTCAGAGCAGAAGTAGTGACACACTTATCCCGTTGGATGAATGCGGACATAAAGTTCGGCCCAGCCGACCACCCGCGAGGACAGGGTTCTGTAGAGAGACTAGGAGGTTGGTTGCAGGAGCTGTTGGCAGAGCTATGTAGATCGTGGCCCGAGAGGTGGGACGAGTACGTATCACCGGCAATATGGATCAAACGCACTCTACCAGACGTGTCACTGCCTTCTAACATGACACCTTTCGAGTTGTTGTTCGGTCGCAAGCCTCGCACGTATTTAGACTCTTTGGTACCCCTGTCTAAAGAGACAGATCAGAGCGGCGGCCAGGACAACTTCGTGGAGCGCCGCAAACAGAACCTCCGAGACGTCCGCCTGGCGCTCGAGAAGCGCGACAGCCAAAGAGTAACGGCGCGGGCCCGAGCCAACGCTGAAATCTCGAGACCATCAGCCGGAGTTACCGCTGAGAAGGGTAGCCTCGTGCTGGTGCGCGAGTCCGATAGCAGCAAACACCGCGACAGCAGAGGGAAGAAGCTGCAGCACGACCACTACACAGGCCCTTGGAGGGTCACGGAAGTATTACAGACAGGCCTAAGCGTACAAGTAACGATGCGAGGCAGAAAACAACGTACCCGAGATGTATCCACCACAGATGTGAAGCCGTACCACCTCAGACCTCTGACACTAAGACACTCGATAGCAGACGAGTTTGCACAGTATGCGTGGGGCGCGGATTTCAAACTGCCAGTTGAAAGAGTCAATTCGTCAGTGTTAGACTCGCTCGTGAGCTGCCGCAGATCGACCATTGCCTCCGGCACCACTTGATGGGAGTACAAGGGGAGATCGAGAGAGGGAGTAGAGACAGGATGGCGAACTGAGAATGACGTGTTACAGAGTTTTACACCCTTGCAGTTGGACGGTTTTATCGCACTCTGGCACTTGTACAACCCCGACCCGACTAAAGACACGACCCCAGTCTCAGTCACCCCTCGTACGCCCGCCCTTCGTCGCCGCGAAGCCTTGACGCTGTTTCCGATAGGGTTTATCATCTGGAAAGACTTTGGCGGTGGGTTGCGGCTGCAGGGGCAAGTGTACGATTACAGAGACCGCTACTGGCGAGTGCGCTACACCGATAACAACTGGGAAAAACTGACCCGTCGCGAGATGGAACGGTTGCAGGATTGAAACGATCCACGCTCTGCATAGACGAAGATCTGCTCCTTCATCCGGCAATTCCGGCGAGGATCCTCCCCTGCGAAGACCTTCCCCTGCGAAGATCTTCCCCTGCAAACATCTCTCTCCTTCATCTAGTGTTTCTGCTTGCTTTTGGTGTGTCGTGTTTCAACCGAAGAGGCCGTGTTTGGTTCTTTTCCGTTTAGTTCTCGTGGTTTTCGCTTTTATTTATCTAGTGTTTCTGCTTGCGTGTGGTGTGTCGTGTTTCAACCGAAGAGGCCGTGTTGGTTCTTTTCCGTTTAGTTCTCGTGGTTTTCGATTTTATTTATCTAGTGTTTCTGCTTGCTTATGGGGTGTCGTGTTTCAACCGAAGAGCCCTTGTTGGTTCTTTTCCGTTTAGTTCTCGTGGTTTTCGATTTTAGTTTTGCGTTTTCTATTCGCCTTGCCTTATAGGTTAGCTTATGGTTTTCACCGAGGAGGCGGAGTTGCCTTCTCTGTTGTGTTCGATTTTCGTTGAACTGTTGAGGACGCAATAGAAGCGATTTATGCTTAGGCGTTAGGGGACACTGCGCTTATTTCATCGCTGAATGAGCGTGGGGGGACTTTAGCCATGGAATAGTGGTCGGGCAACCAAACTCGCAGTGAAAAAGCAAGGGTGGGGGTTTTTCTCAGGGATTTCCCACTGATGGCCTTCGCGATTTCGGTTTGGTTGTTTATCCCTGAGGCCGTTATTTGTGTTAAAGGGCTTTGCGGCTCTTTAAACTTGATTGTAGTCACAAGATTGCGATAGCAGAATGCTCATTCCGTCATTCGCATTATGCTAGGGGGCATGTCACGGTTCGGTTGACCGTTTCAGGAGTTATGATGACATAGAGGCGTTTTCATATTGTAGCTCCGTTCCGGACGGAAGGTTTTCATCCCCCTTCCGTCTCACTCAGTTCCCGCGACCATCGCTTCGGTCACGGAACAAGCAATCACTTACCATCTAGCCATCTCCAGTTGGAGCCTCTTCACAGAAGAACCACAAGCTCGCCCTACTCTCCTGGAGACCTAGGAGCGCACCTCTCGACTCGGTCGGACTCAAGTTCTGCTCTGTCACTGAGGTTGGTCATTTATGTCTCGTCTTCGTGTTCTCCTTTTGGGTTATGCATCTCTGAGTGGTAACCTGTGGTCCACAGCTGCCACTCCTACCAACTGTTAGAGAACCCTACATGTGTTGCCTTGTGACAATGACTTAAGACCTCAGCCCAGGTAGCCAGCATCCGATTCAGAAGAGAGGGTCTCTCCCGCACATGAAAGCGATATCAGCAGCAGCACAACATGCAAAATGGCAGCAACCGCAGCAGCAGCAGGAGTAGTAGCCGGCATCGCTGCTGCTGCGGTCGGTTGCCGCAGCTGCTGCTGTGCAGACCCAGCCCCAACATCAGCAGCAGCACCACAGCAGCAGCTGTACGTACATCATCGCAGAAGACAACAACTTGCAGTATACGCCCAAATTACTGGGAGAACAGGACGCGTACTGTATGTGCATTATCGCAGGCAATCCTGAGAACAGGCAGTGATCGAGATACTGCGGGTATGAGCAGTATCATCATACACCTGATAGCTGATACCTGATATCGATCGGCAGTACAGAAAACCGCAAAGTACTGCCGACATGGGCAGTATTCTCATAGAATGAATACCGACATATTCATGTTGGATATATTATCACGTGTAGCACACGCAGCAGTATACGTACAGCAGCACAAAACTCCGACGTACTGCGAGTACTTGCAGTCGGAGCAATTAGTCTCCAGCCCTTGATTATCTCAAGTCAGTAATGCTCGCCGAAACAACTGGGCGCGTTTTTCAACAGGGAATCATCCCCAGCCGAACATCATATCTAATTCCTTGAACGAAGGATCGTATTATTTAAGCGGGTCCTTATCTCCCATTTATTTACTAGTAAATACATACCTACCTCACATCTGGACGGGATATGATTATTTTCTCAAAGTGAAAAACGTCTGCTGTGTACGATATCCTCCGATGTGATTGGTCGGTTTTTCTTATCGAACCCACAGCACCCGGCCGACTTGCCAGCAACCTTCATTCAATTCGACCGGCGAAAACAAAGCTTTGTGCATACATATTATTCGAAGCAGAACACCTCTGAACTACTGTGTACGTCTGTACTACTACTGTAGTTGTTAGTACTGGTATTCCAACGCGCCTCACTCTGCAGTAGTAGTGGACAAAGTCCGAGCATGTACGGCCACCTTTACGATACCCTCCGATGTGATTGGTTGTTTTTCTTATCGAACTAACAACAGTCGGCCGAATTCATACTCCCCAACAGCCTTCATTCCATTCTACCGGCGAACACAGAAGACGTGCCGAGTTGTCGATTTTTTACTAAAAAACAAACAAACAAAGCAAAATCACCGGGATATGCAACGATCTCGAACCAAGAACGGCGCGATACGCCGAGAAGGCGCGTGCACTCGTCCGGCGATGAGACAGGGGCAAGGGATGGCAGCCAACGAGAAAAAAGGCAGGACCGAGGGGTTCGAACAGGCCGATGGCGGCGGCCCGCAAAGCCAGGCGGTCGTTAGAAAGCGGTAGCATCAGCAAGACCGAGAGATCGGACCTTGGAGAGTAAAAAGCTACTATTAATACTGTAAGATGAAGCCTGTCGCAAGAAGCTCTTCGCGGAGCAACACCTAAACAAATTTCCAGGGCCACAGAAAATAGAACGTCCGTGTCTCCTTTTTCCAGCAAATATCCCTCAAGTTCGAGGTCGCCGCGCTCGTCGGTGGGGCGAAACTCCGAGACGTGGACACGGGAGAACACCAGTCGAAGTCCGGCTCGCGCGACCATCGAGAACAGCGGTCGAAAAAGCTAGCACGAAGGCAGGGGAGCGAAGGCTTCCGGAGTCCCAGACAAAGTTGAAGACAAAATCGGAATTTTAAGGTTCGCTCTTAGCGGCCGAGATTCATCGTATATACATATCTATATTATTATATTATTATATATATATACAAGGGCTCCGCATGGGTGGCTGCCGGCACCCATGCTCCGGATAGGAAAATATACCCCAGTGCCAAGTTGTGTGCTCACTTTTAAGGAAGTTGACATAAAGGCACCATTCGTTCTCGTTACCAACGGGATCAGGGCACTGTCAAGTAGTGCAGGGAAAAGGCACTGCCGAGTGTCAGTTCTCAGTTTTCGTATCTGTCTCACTCGAATTTTATAGACCAACTTTTATAGCACATATGCTTGGGACGTTATTATTTTGGTCTTTTTCAGCCATGTGCTCTGAAGCCCGGAAATGACAACCGTCTATAATTTCTTTTGGGCCAAGAGATCATCGATAATTTAAAGCTCAGTTGCTGCTGTCGCGGGCAGAAATCAGCTCAGTTCCGAGGGGTTTCTCACAGGACTGAGATTGCTTTAATTTTGTTCACGATCATAGTATACTGCTATAGTTTTGCTGCCTTTTGGTTGCCCAGTTGCCAAGTACCCAAAACCCACGCCTATATCACCTCGTTCTAAGGCGAGCTGTATACCTACTTCCAACGGCAATTGTGCAGAGGAGATGACCCCTCCCGCACACGAAAGCGGTAGCAGCTGCAGCGCTGCAGCATAACCTAAAATATAGCAGCAACAGTAGTAGCAGCAAGAGTAGTAGCAGGCATCGCTGCTGCTGTGGTCGGTTGCTGCAGCTGCTGCTGCTGTGCAGACCCAACCGCAATACCAGAAGCAGCACAACCACAGCAGCAGCTGCGGTATGTACGGCATCGCAGCAGACAGCAACTTGCAGTATACGCATAAATTACAGCGAGAACAGGACGCGTACTGTACGCGCATTATCGCACTCAATCCTGAGAACAGCAGGCAGCGATCGAGATACTGCAAGTATGATGGGCCGTATCGAGCACTTACCGGATACCTGATACCTGATATCCATCGGCAATACAGAACAACCGCAAAGTACTCGTACTACTACTGCTGACGACATGGGTAGTATTCTCAGTCTGAATCCGGGTGGTGCGATACCCCGAGAAGGCGCGTGCAGTCGTCCGCCGAAGAGAGAGGGGCAATGGAAGGCAGCCAACGAGTAAGGCAAGACCGAGGTGGTCGATCAGGCCGATGGTGGCTCGCAAAGCAAGGGTGTCGAGAAAAAGCGGTAGCATCAGCAAGGCCGAGAGATCAAACCTCCGAGAGAAAATGAGATAAGATCAAGTCTGTCACGTATACAGTGTACCAGGAAAATAATAGGCATTTATAGATATCGCACCCAAGAATACATGAGACTGTCAATACGTATCGAGGTCGAAAAAACAAGCATGAAGGCAGGGAGGCGAAGGCGTCCGGAGTCCCAGACAAACTTCAATACTCAATCGATAGCGAAGGCTTCGCGCCAACTGAAGATTAGAGCTCCGTGTCTCCTCAACGCAGCAAAATATTCTTCGAGTTCGTGATCGAAAACGGGACTGTCAGTTTGAACCAATACAAAATCGTCCGCAAAATTACGAACCCGTCAATCGTTCGCATCCTGATTACCTTTGAAAACAATAGTACGAGTAGGGGAAAAAGGGAAGATGTGCCGAGTTATCATAATTTTACAAAAAAAAACAACAACAAAGCAAAATCACCGGGATATGCTACGATCTGGTACCAAGAACGGCGCGATACGCCGAGAAGGCGCGTGTAGTCGTCCAGCGAAGACACAGAGGCAAGGGAAGGAAGCCAACGAGAAACTCAGGACGAAGGGGTTCGAACAGGCCGATGGCGACGGCCCGCAAAGCAAGCCAGTCGGTAGAAAGCGGTAGCATCAGCAAGACGGAGAGATCGAACCTCGGAGAGTAAAGCTATGTATTACTGTAAGATGAAGCCTGTCACGTTAAGCTTTTCACGGAGCAACAACACCTAAACAAACTTCCAGAACCACAGAAAATAGAACGTCCGTGTCTCCTTTTTCCAGCAAATATCCCTCATCTTCGGGGTCGCCGGGCTCGTCGGTGGCGCGAGACTCCGAGACGTGCGCACTGGAGAACACCCGTCGGAGGCCGGCTCGCGCGACCCTCGAGAAAAGCGGTTGAAAAAGCAAGCACGAAGGCAGGGGGGCGAAAGCTTCCGGAGTCCCAGACAAAGCTGAAGATCCAATCGGAATTTTATGGTTCGCTCTTAGCGGCCGAGATTCATTGTATATATATATATATATTATAAGTATATACCTGGTGCCTGGTTTCATGCGTATAGAAATAGTGTGTGTGTTCTTCACATTAAACTGGTAATTCTACCCGTCGACATCCAGCACAACCAGTGTCCGTGCCGATTCTCCAATCCTAGAAGAGATACAAGTTCTGTGGTCACAAAGCTACTCCGCAGAGATACTACGTTGCCACGTGTGCAGTAAGCACTGCAGTGGGCAATGCAAAGCCATGTCATCATACTAGATACGACAGGCACGACATTATGTGAAATAGTGAAACGAAAAGAAACAACCAAAGAGAAAACAAAAACAAAGTAGACAAATCGAAAGAGAAAAAGAAAAAAGCAATGAAAGCAAAAACTATGAGAAACAATCTGCCGTGCCCCCCCCGCGGAGGCGAGGTGGCCAACCCTTGAAAAAGAACGAGCTGGAAAAAAGAAAGAAAAAAAACAAAAAAAAACTCTACTGCTTGTAAAGAGAGTAAGCCAAAGAACCGAGGAAAAAACAACAAAGAAAGGAAAAATAACAAAGGGGAGATAACACGCAGACCAAAGGCCAAATCACCTTCCAGGTGGCGGCAGCAGTTTGTGGTACGAGTAGTATAGCCAGGTTCTCCCTGCTAATCCGCCTGGTACTTTGCTACCCAGACTGCCGTCTCCACCCTGCGTTCGTCCACTATGCCCAGCCCCTTGGCGTCAGACAATACGAAACGAGCGGAGCAGGTTCGGCATCCAACCACGCCACACGGCTCCTTCAGTACGGCTTATCAATCAGGAAAGGAAGAGAAAAACAATAAAATGAAAATCACGGAGAGTCAGCGCAAGAAAGAAAAAAACAAAACAAAAAGAGAAGACGAGGCAAGACCACGTTCGAACCATCTGCACCAGTTGGTAGCACTAGTTGAATGGTCGTGTTCTACTTCCTAGTCGACTTGGTGCCTTGCTACCCTGTCTGCCATCTCCTTCCTACTTTCGTCTACCGTCGTTTCCCTTCTACCCCTCCTGTCCCCCCCCCTCTCCGCATCCCCTTGGTCGGGCTTTCTGCCACTTCTCTTGTTGCCCCCTCCACCCCCATTCCCTTGGACACCATCCACGGCGGATGCGCGGCGCTGCCTACTCACCTCAGCTTCAGCCTCGTGCCACCTCACCATGAACCGTTCGGCTGCTTCTAGGATCCCCCGGTACCACGTTCCCGCCTTTTTGGCTGCAGTGGACCACAACGCGGTCTCAACTCCAAACACCAAGGGGGCAACTTCCGTTGACCCTTCGGTGGCTCGGAACTCCCTAAGGTCTTCGACTATGCATAAAGGCCAAGTCTTACACTGTCCGTACAATAATATCACGACGAGCGCAACGTATGATACGCACGTACGTGGAGGTTTCGTTTTTTCACTCGTGCACTATAATATAATATTATAATCTATTACCTGGAAATAGTAGTGGGATGTACTGCTGTATCAGTACTCATTTCACGCATGGCCGTAGTCGGGGGGGTTTGAAACCGATTTTAATTTCAATTTGTCTACGTCTATACAAAAATTCTGAAGCAACGAACGCTGATACACCGACGGTTGAGCGCGATTTCAGTGCTTGCGGTAACCTCCTCGTTCCAAACCGGAATCGCATCGACACGTACTGGGGGTTGATGGTAATGCTCTTCTAGGCCAACTTCGAAAACAACCCCGATTACGGGGCCATCGAAGTCTTGGTGGGCTGCTGTTCATGCTGCAACTGCACTACTTACTGCTGTAGATTAGCCTCTGTTATTATTCGACAACCTAGATGGTGGGGCTCAACACCGCTGTGTGTAATATTATATTATAATTTATAATTAGTAGTTGTGTGATCGGCATGATGACTTCATTTTGAGTTGTTGTTTTGTCGGTTTTGGGACGACTTTCGGGCTTTCCATTTAAATACTGTAAGTACTTGCAGTAATATCATTATTAAAGAGTAATATTTCAGGGTTTTGTTCTTCTTGTGGAACGGCATACAAGTACCTTGATTTGGGAGGTAAATCTATGACCGCGGAAGTCGTTCCCATGAAGTTGGAACGGTTCTGACCGTGAATATCGTGAAAAAAGCTATGACAGAAATGAGCTACAATGATACGTGCACGATATATACGCGTTATCACCGGTATAGCGTGTCGTGTTTGCAGTACACCAATCGCAGTATTTCGAAATGCATTTGTTTGACCTGTAAATTCGTTGTTTTTCCGCACTCTTGGGGTGGGTACTTACCAGGGAATTGTGTACGCCCGTGCCACAATTGGGGCGTCTGTGAGTTCTGTACGCCCGGGCCACAATCGGAGCTTCTGTGAGTTCTGTACGACCGTTCCACAATAGATACCCGGAAATTCTGTGAGTTCTGTACGTCCATGTCACAATACCCGCAACTTCTGTGAGTTCTGCGCTGCTGCGGCCTTCATACCCGTACTCGGAACTTCTGTAAGTTCTGTGCGACGGAGCCACAGTACCCGGGGTACCGGTACACCATTTGCATGCCTGCCTGGAACTTCTGTGAGGTCTGTACGCCCGTGCCAGAATACCCGGAACTTCTGTGAGTTCTGTACGACCTTCATACCCGTACCCGGCACTTCTGTAAGTTCTGTACGCCCGGTTTCACAATACCCGGGGTACCGGTACAACGTTTTAATACATGACCGGAACTTTGGTGAGATCTCTATACGCCTGGGTCACAATACCCGGAACTTATGCGAGTTCTGTAAGGGTTTGATACCCTAAGCCGGAACTTCTGTAAGTTCTGTCAGACACCCATACCCTAACCCTAAATCCACAAACCCTACAGAACCCAATTTTGGATTGTCGTTTTTTGGTCTTACTGCAAGCGGTCTATTCTGCAGATTCAGGTTTCGTCTTCCTCATATGAGGACTCGTATGGTGGGCTTGACCCCAAATAAAACCCGTATTCGTAGTTCACGCGATCGAAGTATGACACACCGCTTAAAAATATGAGCTATACTCGTACAAGCCATCACACCAACGCAAACATTGACTAATGTAAAAATACAACGCGGTCCGTGGTTGTTGGACTGGCTCCAACAACTCTGGAGCGGAAGAATACCAGGAAAAAAAAACAAAAAAATAAATAGACCAGTGGGCAGCAGTCGTGCCTACCAAAACCAGGCCACAGAACACACCACCTCCGTCGTACAAACAAACGCGAAAAAAGGCACTCTGGTATCCTCAGGAATGCGTCCTCAAGTACCCGCCCGTAGGCGTTTTGGCAGCTTATACTACGGATTCCCAACAAATTTCCAGTTTCTGTAGTTGAAGAGTAGTTGATGCGAATTAACAAGAATCGTGAGCTATTGAGCCTTTTTTGCCCTATCTTGGGCCTAAGAACTTACCGCCTATCATGGAAACAAAGTTCTTCCTCCCGCCCCATCTTCGACGACAATTGTCTAAGAGATACATCATCCGCCTCGTGAACAAAAAACAGTACAGTGAAGGCAATAGTTTCATCAGTAAGATGTAGCCATTGTGCTATGCTCCCTTGCGTAAATTTCTGCTTTCTGGCGTTTTGGCGAGCTTTATGTGCGACTCGCTCGCAACTTCGAGTACACCAAAACACCTCGTGAGTCTCTTCTGGGTGCATACGACTGCCGTCTGTCGCATCTGATATGATCACACCTTCCACCAAGAGCATCCCTCAATTTCGCGAGCTGTAGTATCCTGAGGAGCTATAGCTGTCCGCAAGTGAGGTCCAAACGTTCACTAGGGAGTTGTTTTTTGTCTCATTATTTTCACCCCAACGCTCAACCAACTTCGACCACCGAAACACCCCTAGTTCGAGATGTGGGCATCTGTTTAGAACGCGTGGGAGATCATTATCGAGAGAAACACAAGCTAGCTGCTGTGATGAACGTCTTTCAAGTTACCGTCACTCTTTGGTAAGCACGAACCAGCCGAAGTTGTGAACGTAACGTGTTAAACTGGCGATCTTTTCATATGTTCCGATAAAATATCTAGATATTAGAGTTACTGGAAACTCGGGAACCAGGGCACGCTTGGGAGCCAGCGTTCCTTCATCTACTCCCTTTCTTTACAAACGTCTACAAACAGAAAATTTATCAAGAATTATTTGCGGTTTTTCGCATATATATGGCAAAATTTTCATGTGGTGAACGTTTTCAACAATTCATCATTATTGCAACACAGCATGAAACACATTCGACGTCGAAAATTCGAACATGAAATCTAAAGCACAGAAAGGGACAAAAGAAATATAACACAAAACAAACAAGAATCAGGAAAGGAAACACACAACAGAAAATGCAGATTTTCGTAAATTTTCAGCGCCATGAAGTGTTAAGCAGGAGCAAAGATATGCGGTGTTCCAACTCCTCAAATTTTAACTCCTAAAAAACACTGACTAACTACAACGCATTGTTACGAGTACACACCCATTTGGAATAAGCACGCCAACAGCGTTCTTTGGCCGTGCAATAAAGCAGTTCAACACATCGCTCCTGGAGCTGGGACACCTGCAGCATTATCCCCGGAAAGGCAGCGACACAATATAATCACTCCCCGAAAGGAAAAATGAACAGGTTTATATCTCAAAACGGAGGATATTTAGTATGGATCCCGGAAACCAAACCGCCAAAAATATGTAAGAAGCCCCGCCGGGACGTTTTCAATCTATAACGCGTCACATATCAATCTTCATACTCACAAACACGCGCTAACACGGGGCTAACCTCTTGTTGATGCTATGGTAACCCCTCTCCCCTGTTGCGGCGTTATGGATATAGAAATCGTTCCCCCATCATACCAGGCTTGCGTTATCGCCTGCGTTTCTGACGAGCGCCTCGCCCCTTGTCCAGAAGACAGGCGAGGCAAGCAGCAACTATTTCAAGAGCTCAAGACTTATACAATCGTCAAGCACCTAGTGTGAGTGACCATAGCAGAGCCAAAAGCATCAACCTGCCAGCAGTGGTCGGTCCCTAGGTCTATATTGCCCTACACTTAACACTGACGTATTCGGCAGGACGCTTTCGGCACCGGTGGGAGGGTGCAAGGCGTGCTGATGCGCCTTTCGGAGGGTGAAGAGGAGATTGCACGCCGCGTTTATGGTCGCCGTTGTCGACGAGGTGGCAGGGCTCGCCAAAACCATGTCTAATGTGCCCACGGGGAAAGCGTACATGCAAGCCAGAAGGGAGCGTTCCGTCGAGTTTGCCACCTTCGCGCTCTCCGGACAGAAGGCGGTCTGGGTGTGCATGCCAATGGTCGATATTGGCAGATGCATAAACATAAAGTCGAACGGAGACGACGTGTACGTGGAAGAGGGCTCCTGAATTCGAGGCGAAGGACGCGGTAGCGGTGTAGTTGAGGTTGCTGAGCGCACCCCCGCCAGGGCCTAGCGGTCGGCCCGCCGCCTTTTTTTTGTGGGGTTTCTCGCAGCTCGTTTCGCAACGTCGAGTTGCTTACGCAGGCTAGTGGCCTGAGCAACGGTGTACTCGACGGCGGAACGTCGTTTCTCGAACGGCCGTGTAGATCTGCGCCTTTTCGGCGGCAGTACCTCCGGCGTCGGTAGTCTCACAGGCCCGACGAGTCGACGCCTCGTTAGCAACGTAGCTGTCCCGAACGTGGGGTAGAAGCTCGGCCCAAGTCTCCGTAGACACGGAAGACTTGAAAAATAGCGGGACGAGAGGCAGACCAGAGTGATTTCGTTCACCCCTTGCCGTAGTCCTAGACGAAACCGTGGTGATATCCGCCGCTGTCCGAGACCGAACCGAGGGGTGCTCTCCACCGCTGTCCGGGAAAACTGGAAGGGCTGCCACCGGTTGTAGCTGAAGTCGAATGGATGTCCATGGCGGCGGGCCAATCGGAGGGGATGTCCGAGCCGACCAGTAGTCACTCGTCATCCGCGAGGAGGTCAAAATCCGGCTCTCAGCTCGGCTCTGCAGTCGAATGGTGGGTCCCGGTTATGGAAGTTGAGGTCGTGTCCTGAGAGACACAGCAGCAGGGGCCCAAACACGAAGCCACAAGAGGGAGGGAAGGGACGAGCTCGTTGTCAGTGCGAGCGTGTTGCGTCGAAATTGGATCGACAGTACACCAACAAATGCCCACATCGGCAGCGATGTCCGGTTTAAAAGGAGGTACGGCGGCCGCGACATCGTAGAATAATAGAGCGAGTGGAGGTATAGCATGGTAGCGAGAAACTGTCTGCACGACTTTCATCTCGCGTGGACGAAGAAGAAACAGGAAGTCTCGCTTCAGCTTTAGGACGGACGGAATGGTTGATGTGGGACGAGTCAGGCGACAGGCAGGCGCCCGACGGATCGATGTGGTGTGACTGCAAACTCGCAGCAGCGCGCTTGTTTGCGAGCGGGTACGAGTGCCAAGCACGGTTATAGGTGGAACAACTGTGCCGAACTCGGGTGCCATTGACCGAGGGAGAGGTGAATACGAGTACCGAACGCCCTCGAGTCCCACTTCACAAATCTAATATTGTACTGAGCAAACGCAAACTGCCCATGTCCATACTAGAGATAGAGGGCGCTGCATGCAAGGCATGGAAGGAATGAGGGGGAGGGTCGAGCCGAACACGAAAACAAATAGTGGGGTGTGTAGCGTGACGGACATTATATACCCGGAAGAGGCTCGGCCATCTATCCTGCTGCGCCTAGAACAGAACCGGCTGCACGGAGTGCCGTTCTGGGGCCAGCGCGCTTGTTGCTGTGTCCGGTCTTGCCGCGGGCGGCAGAGTCGAACCAGCGGCAAGCATGGGTCAAAGGAACGAGAGTCTACCTGCTGCAAGCAGTGACAGAGGAGCTAGGACGCAACCAAAACAGCAGCAGTGATACAGATTATCGTGTTACCAACAAGCGAATAACCACGTAGACCGGGAGAATAAAAAAACTCCCCTCCGCCGCGCCGACAAACAGCGCCTGGGCCTATAGCGGTTGTTGCATCAGTCTCACCGCGCGACGCGATGGTGAAGCCGAGGATATCATACCCTCGAACGCAATCACAAAGCAGAGACGGCACCAGATACATGGCAAGAAAGCTGAAACAACGGGCAAAAAAGGCGTACAGCCAAGTTTGTCGGCGGAAAAACAAAATCAGACCTCGAACAGGTGCCAGCAGAGTCTAGTCGACCACGCCAGTGTTACGTGTAAGGCAGTATGGACCTCGAACAGGTGGCAAAGGCGTCTAGTTGACGACGCCAGTGTTAAGTGTCGGTAGACAGCTGAAAACCTTGCACCAGCCCACATAACACAACCAACCTTCCCCGATACCTCCCCCGCTGGACTAACGAAATACGTCCTCAGCAACCATACCACCAAGTCCCCCCCGTTCCACATCGTCGCCGACGACGTTTGCGCGCCCATTGAGTGTTTGGAGGTCTAAACGATTTCCAGTCACCGGTGAGTACGAGGCCGGGGCAGAGTCATTGCCGTTCTCTACTGGAAAGGGCTCTTCCAGCTGTCGTGGGAACGTGAATCGGACCTCCTTCACTCTCGTCAACACATCCTCAACTACTGGGCAGGCGCGCCCCTTCAACTTCGACAGGCGAGCAGGGCGTACCGTTGTATGCGCGTGGGTACCGCTCAACGCGAGCTCGCCCGCGACAAGGGTGCACGTTTTCTGCTTTCTGGATACAGCTACGTCGACGATCGCACGTGGACTCGCCGGTTCAGCGGCACCACCTTCCCTAACGGCGATCACGTTTAGTATAAGAGTCAAGATCATCTTTGTTGGCTCGGGAATAATTTCGCCCACACTTCAACTCCGAGACAATACGTACGTCGTTCGCTTCTTCGACGACCCCGGACCAGTTGAGCTCGCTCTAGCGTCTGCTCGATATACTGCGGCTAATGGAGCCGTTCGCGGCTTGTCGAGTCTGCATGTGCACCAAAGAAGCTCTCTCATGGGTGGTTTTGTGAGTGACGTTGACGAGTCCCCCGGAGCTGGATCAACTGGCTCTGCGGACGTGGATACGTCTCGATAGCCAATTTGATTATTTTGCACACGTGCATGCCGTAGTCGCCGGGGCTGGGGTTAATATCGTCTCTCTGCTCGTGTGGTATGTTCGTTTTTTCGTGCTGTACGTGTGCTGTTTCTTTGGCTTTATCATCAACTCTCCCGTCGTTCCACTTCTTTCATGGCAACCGGCTGCTGAGTTCTTGCGCCGATTGGGCTAACAGTTAAATTAACTTCTGCCTCTTGGCCATTCAGCCATGGGTCTCTTCCGTCCCGTATCTATGACTGTTTCGTTTGCTTTTTGAATTCTTCAGTCGTGCCAGGTTTTTCGTGCTGGTTTTCGAATGTATTTCTTGTCCCCTCTTTTGTTGTCCCGAGGTCATGTTCGTGAGCCTTTTATACGCACCGTATGGGTTGCCCTAGGTCTAGGTGTGACCACATTTGATGTTCATGCGTTTCCCCTCCGCCTTCTTAATATCGCCAAGCTGGCCGGGGTAATCGATTTCGTTCCTTAGCGACTGTTTGTATTGTGCCCTCTCCTGGGCGATATTACAGAGTGTTGTCAGATTTAGATTGGGTTGCAGGCGGCTGGTTAACTTTTTACCGATAGCACAATGTGCTCAAGCCTTACCAATATGCCGTAATGATGTCTGTCTATTGAATATTATGTGTTCTACCGCGTTCAGTGTGGGCGAAATCTTGCACGCGTTCTTTCTGCACACGTTTATGGAATCGGGTATTGACTTTCTTTGGTTCTCTCAATACGTGGTTTCCTGGTTTCGGACACTATTTTTGTTATTCGAATGAGCTCCGTCGCGCCAGCACTAGTTGTGTTGCGTTATCCCCCCGTTAATTTTGAATATCGAAGCACCCCGTGCCTTCGCAGTAGGTTGTGTAACGGTTAGTTTGTTCTTCTTTCTGTTTGTTTCTCGCTCTCAGGTTACCTTGTGTCGCTCCTGGCTACGCGAGCCACACGTCTTCCTCGATTTTTATATCCTCGTTTAGCTTCCGGGTAGTTTTAGCTGGTTTTGCCTACCTTCGCGTATCGATACTTTCGGACTTGTTGTTGTCTGATTCGCAGTGTCCACGTCTAATCGGCAACAGACTTGTAGATTAGAGGTGTGGAGATAAGCTGTGAAGTGCCGCCGATCCGTTCTTGAATTGTCCGGATTGTTATAGTTCGTGCTTGAGTTATCCGTGAATCTGCAATTTTCTACCCTTCAGGGTGGGCTAGTTTTATGGTATCCTGTCTGTCCTGTTGCGGCCTTAGCGTTTCTAGCAATCGCCCCGTTATCATACCTGGCAGGAGTTATCGCTTGCTTATCTAATGAGCGCCACGCCCATTCGTTCAGGAGATATCTGGCGAGGCAAGCAGCAACTTATTATCACAGGAGCTTCTAACATCGTCAAGCACCTCGTGTGAATAACGAGAGCAGAGCCAAATGCATAACCTGCTAGTAGTACTCGGTCCCTAGGTTCGTACTGCCTTACACTTAACATGGGTCTTACATTGGGGAAATTCATTTTCAGGTGGTCTATCTTGCTACCTAGTTTAGCTTTCGAGTTGGTCACTACAATGGCGTGAGCGTTTCATCGGTCATGTACGGTATTTACCGAACGTGTGTCACGATGCCACTCGAATTTCGGCTATCATGCCAACTCCATGTTAGGCGCAATGAGCCACCGAGTATATCCAAGTAACACCACTACATATGCTGTTACGAATACGGAATCTAGCTGACCCGATAGCGTTGTGCTAGGAAATCGCTCGCGTATATCGCAACCTTCCAACACTAGAAGGCAGTCTTATCGGAGAGTTTTCTTTCCAGAATAATCAGGGCTCACTTCGGTATGCTTTTTTAGGTCGGTATCGTTTACCGCGGTAACCAGCCACCGCGGTAATGCACGGTAACTATTGGATAGTAACTGGCCACCTTGGTACTCATCGGTACAAGAACCGGCTACCACGGTGATACACGGTAAAATATTTCCGTTCCGAGCAGGCGGTTCCGCTAGGATATTCGAGAAGCTTCAAAGATGGCCATGGGGGAGGGGGCGCCAGAATAATTACTAGTGGCGCTCCCGCCGAGGCGGATCAAACGAAGACTGGTGAGACTCTCCGCAGGTCGAACTGGAGCTTGTGATACCTATTATACGTACAGTGAGGACTAACAACAACGACGACAAAAATAACAACATCAGCCCTAAAGAAAATATAATAATTCAGACGTTGGAGGCCACAGGCTCAATGTTTACCAGGCGGATGTAAAACAATTTTCATGGACCAAAAACCGCTTGTGGTGCGCGTTTTGTACTTGGTTTTAGTATGTACCCGATTTCGATCCAAATGGATGAGGTATACCTGATTTTGGCCAAATCCCAAAAGAATATTCGTAACAGGTTTATTTTCGAAAAAATAAAACATTGAGAACAAGGAAAAAAAGATACCAGGTACAAAACATATGATCGCCAAAAAAAAGAGTACTGAAGCCAAGAGGGAATTGAACCATGTGGCTAGTCCATCAAAATCGCACTCCTCGCCCACTGACGTAAATGTTCCTCCTATCGAATTCAAGTGTCTGCCGTAATTCGTTTATCTTACTTACTGTACGCTAGTCGGGAGCTTTGTATTTGCGCGGTATTTTGGTTTAGTGGTATCGAGAAACCAAAGAAATGCCGATATTTGCACGGTAATTGTTTATTTGGGAATGGGAAAACAGGATTATCTCGGTAACGATTTGGATGGGAACAGTATTAGCTAATTGCGATTTATCACGGTAACGTACCGTTTACCAATTACCGTGGTTTTGCCGCGGTCAACGTACCGCGATGAATTCACCGAAGTGAGCCCTGAAAAAATTACAAAGTTCGGAATTTATTGGAGATACGTACCTCGTATCAAGATACAGAGGCGTTTTGCTTCTATTTATGGAATTCTCCACATAATAAGCGAAAAACTAAGGAAGTTAACTTGTGCATATTTGGAAGAATACATCAACAAAATCTGGGAGAATAAAAAATTGCGCGAAAAAAATATGGAAACTATAATACATCAACAAAATCTGGGAGAATAAAAAATTGCGCGAAAAAAATATGGAAACTATGGAACTATGGGAAAAGCTCTCCGATAGGAACAACCCTAATATGGCCCCTCATGGTTTTGGAAATCAGGAAACCCGGTTCACCGTAGTGTCAAACGAATATCCCCCTGAACCGTATCATCGATGTGAAAATGTAAGTAGTGCTACGTTGCTCGAGGCGTGCGAATGGCCTTGCACGTCTAATCTTCCAAGTTCGCCAGATTTGATTTTAGAAAAAGTGACAGAGAATATGGCTGCAATAATCAGGGCTGACCACATCTGTGGCGTCCCAGGTGCGCTGCATATATGGATTATAGTATTATATCAGCGCACAGGTAGGGTTAAGTCATATATATATATACAAAAAAGACCTGACATCGGTTTTGTTCGTAAGATTGGTCGGTGCTCGAAGACGAAGATTGCGGACTTGTGCGCCTCTCCCTGCAGCTGAGCTTTAACTCGCTTGAAAGGCAGGCGCATACCTTTGGTTTATATGCTCGGCGAAGGTGACTTAGGGCCCTTTTTAAAGACGCATGTCTAGCAAAAACACTTGGCAAAGTTTTTGTTTTGAAATTTCTCGTCTGCTTCGTTGGTACGTTTATGGAAAGTCGTATTTGCTATTTCGTTTGCTAGTTAAGCCCAATAACGCAAAGGCAACGATGTACAAACCAGACCACCCCACGACGCCCTACGCTAGACTCGCTCGAACTTGTGTAGTAGAGGGAGATACGAAGGATACCCGGTAGCATTGATCACAGCGACGATAGGGCTGGCGACACTGCCCGTGAGCCCCGTGTGGATGTAACATGGGGTTTGTTTTATCGGGGGCTAAAACAGGATCAAAAAGAGCACCCGTCCCATCTTTTCCCAGGGGATTCTGGCCGGGCTGGAAGAACAGCCGATCTCTGAGGTATGTGGGCTGTGCCTAGAGTCAATTCTGCGGTAGGATTTACTCCATACAAAGCGTCGGCGTACCGTCGGCTACCTGCTGTTGCTGCTGTAAGGTGTTTAAATAAAATCCGAGGGGTTTATGATGCGAACCTTTTACCAAATATTGTCAAATATGCAGCGTTTCACGATGGAAGGTTTTGGCAACTTTAAGGAAATTTTCAAGGTTAGGTTCTGTAGGATTCGTAGATTTAGGGTTAGGGTATGGGTGTCTTACAGAACTTACAGAAGCTCCGGGTTAGGGTATAAAACCCTTACAGAACTCACAAAAGTTCCGGGTATTGTGGTCCGGGCGTACCTAACTCACAGAAGTTCCGGACAGGTATAAAAACGTTGTACCAGTACCCCGCGTATTGTGAAACCGGGCCTACAGAACTTACAGAAGTTCCGGGTACGGGTATGAAGGTCGTACAGAACTCTCAGAAGTTCCAGGTAGGGGAATAAAAACCATACAGATCTCACAGAAGTCCCGGGTATTGCGGCACGGGCGTACAGAACTCAAAGAAGTTCCAGGCAGGTACGAAATTGGTGTACAGGTACCCCGGGTATTGTGGCTCGGTCGCACAGAACTTACAGAAGTTCCGGGTAGGGGTATGAAGGTCGCACAGAACTCACAGAAGTACCGGGTATAGTGACACGGGCGTACTAAACTCACAAAAGTTCCGGGTATTTATTGTGGAACAGACACACAGAACTCACAGAAGCTCCGATTGCGGCCCGAGCGTACGGAACGCACAGAAACTCCGACTATGGGCCGGGCGTACAGAACTCACAGAAGTTGCAATTGTGGCACGGGCGTACAGGATACCCTGGTAAAATCTAATATTGCAAACTGCGGTGTTGAGTTCCCCCATTTAGGTTGTGGAATACTAGCAGCTAATACTAGTCCACAGCAGCAGTAGTGCAGCTGCAGCAAGAGCACCAGCCCCCGCCCACCCAGAGTTCGTCAGCCCTCGTCCATGCCCATGTCTTGAGTTGTTGATGCCGCAGAATTGTTCAGCAAGTCAAAGGCGGCGTCAGCAGCCACGCCCTTCCCGGTGAACCGCGTAGGGAGGCATGCCCGAATATCCTTCGCAGCGATCATGGGGATGACTCCGTAATCGGGGATGTGCTCGAAGTTGGCCTTGAGGAACATCACCATCTCCACCCAGTACGTGTTGATGCGACTCCGGTTCGGCACGAGGAGGTTTCCGCGAGCACTGAAATCACGCTCAACCGTCGGTGTATCAGCGTGCGTTGTTTCAGTTTTTTTTATAGACGAAAACAAATAGATTTTAAAATCGGTTTTGAACCACCCCCCCCCCCCCCCCCCGACTACGGCCATGCGTGAAATGAGTACTGGTACGGTACATCCCACTACTATAGAATAAATAAGAATATAGTACGAAGTTTACTAGTGAAAAAACGAAACCTTTACGTACGTATGTATCATACGTTAGTTGCGCTCGTTGTGATATTATTGAATTATTTCTATACGCATCAAACCGGGTACCAGGTATATAATATACACTTTTCATATCAATATATTATATAGATAGATGTATACCTACGACGTATATACGAGCTGTAATTTCGTCATTTCGTTTTTGGTGGGTCACTGATGAGACATGACGTCAGACTCCATAACATCACTCCTCAGCAAAGATGTCGGGAGGCATGTTAAGCAAGGCAAAACATGCGCTGTCAAGGGTTTAGGGCAGAAGTGTTCCACACTAACACTTAGTAGCTTGGTGTCGGTCACGGCATGTCAAGCCAAAGCTGCTGTCTGTCAAGGTTTGAAAGTCCTGCCTCCCGACACATTTGCTCGTCAACGCCAACCTAATTTGTACCGGCACCCCGGGTATTGTGCCGAGGGTTTACCCTCACCCCGGGTATTGTGCCGAAGGTCTTACAGAAATTACAGAAGTTCCGGGTACGGGCATGGATGTCTTATAGAACTTACAGACGTTCAGGGTATCGGCATAACACCCTCACATTACTCACAGAAGTTCCGGGTATTGTGGCACCGGCGTACAGAGCCAACATACGTTCCGAGCAGGTACAAAAGCGTTGTACCGTTACCCCGGGTATTGTGAAACGGGGCGTACAGGATTTACAGAAGTTCCGGGTACGGGTATGAAGGTCGTACATAACTTAAGGAAGTTCCAGGTACGGGTATAAAGGTCTTACAGAACTTACAGAAGTCCTCTGTAGGGTATTTCCCGGGTAAGTACCCCGGGTATGGTTCTTTAGGTACCCTATAGAACATAACCTTTGAAATTTTGTCATACCAAAAAACAAGTGTTTTGCTATTTCAGTCCGTCTCTACAAACGGCCCTTAGGGCCGTTGTTGTCCGAGGACACCCCCCTCCAAATATTACGAGTTTGTGGCGTATTCGTTTCGCCCATCTTTATTAACTCCCACTTCTTCTTGTTATTTCTCTATACACTTGAGGTTCAACTTTCCTAAAATAACAATCTCAGTTGAATATCTCTTTCGTTTGCCTACGTAATAATACAAATTAAAAAATGTATATAGAAGGAAATTCGAGAAAGGAAGGGCTCCGATAACAACCAACGAACGACCCTTATTCGAAGTTTCAGCATAAATTGAGTTTTTGAAGAAGTCACATGACAGACATGCCATTGGTGGATCTGGAACCAAGGACCGCCGAGACGACATTAAAATGATTACTATATCATAAATGCTGCTCGATGTAACCTCGTGCGTGTGCTTTTTTGTAGGAAAGCGAAGGCTGCGATGCCTGCACTCGCAAAATATAGTACTACTGTAAGTGTGAATCGGTGGACACTCGAAACCCGGACAGTCGGACTCACACAACCACTATCCAAACGGAACTGGTCATTGCCGTGTGCGGGTTAGCGAGGCGTGGTGCAACGGCATCGCTGATGAAGTACATCAAGTGCGAAATCTCCCGAAACAATTATGCGAGCACCAGGGTACAATGTTCATCTTGCCAGCGTTTGGTACCGTGTCGACGTTGTGACAAAGGCGAGTCTGCACACTCATGCAACTTTGCGCACGGTGCACCACCATAGTGGTTGACGTTGACGCCTGCACGCCGTCAATCAGCAGTCGGTGTTGTCGGTGAACGTGGCACAGCAACAGTAGCAGATCAGAACAAATTGTCACGGTGTATCGCAGAGCGGCTCAAGTCGTCCGTGTGTACAAAAGTAGACGTAACGCACATACTTCCACGTAGTGAATTAACGGTTCTACAGCACGGATACCAGAACCCGCGCACAGCACGCACTCACAGCACAGCAGTACCTAAAATAGTATTGAGTAGGCCAAATGGACCCCATAAGTAGTATGTGATAGACATCAACTACGATAATAAAGTAGACACGGTACATCACTCGCACGTAGATAGTGTTGGGCTCTACAGCGCCAGAAAATTGCACCTACGGGTGCATAGGCACGCAGTACAGTAGGTTCCGTACATTTGTTGTCATGTTGTATTATGACAAGCCCGCCGCGAATCGCATACACCACACACACCGGGTCGTCGAGCTCGGGCGGTATGGATTCCCTTGGGAAATACTCTTGGGGGCAGAGAAAAATGTCTCAACAACTTACGTTTCTTCCTCCTTTCCAGATCTCTGTGTATAATTAAGCAGTCGACTAAAGTGCCACCGATGGTATCGGAGTTAAACGCGCCACATGTAAGCTACAGTAAAGTGCATTCCAAACAATCCGGAAAGCCCCACGAAAGCTGGGAACGACGACCGCAAGGTACTAGCATTGTCATACATTGTCTACGGCACCCGCTGTCGTCGTGGGTGATCTACAGTAGCACGTCCTTTCATCGCTCCATCCTCCACCTACCGGTGCGCGGGCGCACTTTTATGGTATGATCTGTTATGGGTAATTGAATCGAATTATTTCACGAGCGTGTCCGCCTGTAATAGTCGTGTTTTAGCGTTATTGAGAGGAATATATGAACGATATCGATTTCCACAACATCAGCAGAAGCGGGAGGGCTTGAGCTAACACCCGTGGAGCTTGTTTAGTCGCAGGCGATTTCGAGTTGTGCTCGTATTCGCCGTGCTACTGGTGCGTTTCGAGTGCGGCAGGAGTTCGTTTTGTTTTGTTTTGTTTTTTTGCGAGCGCACAACGTACGTGCCTCTATACTACAGCTGCAGTACTTGCCTACAGTTCGGCTCCGGGGTTCTACTAGTACTTGAACAAATCAGAAATGCTGCGCAATCCCCCCTTACTTTTTCTCTCTACCTGTATAGATATTCTCTCCCTTCCTGGAAGTTTTGATAGGTCGCTGATAGTCTGCAGCATGCCTATCGCAACAACACGAGCACTCCCCGTGAGTGAGTAGCTGTCCCGACGGCGTGAAATGACGAAATATCAACGAGTACGTGCAGATGGAAGCCTATACAGTGTGGCAACACACAGACATGCAAATCGCGTCTCTTCTTGTACGTGGTACATATCGTAAATATCGAGTAACTTACTTGGCACATTACGTGTTCTCATGTTTTGACATTATTCGTGGTTTGCCCCCCGGCAGTAGCGCCCCTCAATCCTCAATACATTTTTGTTTGAACCGTGCAGAAGCAGGTTTTGCTGACCATGGATCTCGCAACCCCCCGAAGCATACACACAAACCAATGTTCTTCACATATAGCTCAAACGCAACCCGCTCCTTGACGATGTGCACCCACCTTTCGGTCGTCCCTCTCTCTGCAATCCCGCTTCCCTTGCGCTCCTGTTCAAGGACGCATGCTGGCGTCACAGGATAAACTGCACATGGTGGTTGCTTTGTACTCCTGGATGTGGTCCTCGTTTGTCGTGTACACCTTTTGCACGCAGACGAAAGCGGCTACCGTAAAGCGCCTGCAACCGCCCAGAGAGGTGGCAAAATCGACATATATTGGTGAACACAGCAAAAGCGTTGGCGGAATACACCCAACTTAGCAATAGTGAACGATGTAAGAGAGCCGTCGCGAGGGAACGCCACGGCGGGTAAGGGTGGCGTGGTCAATCACAGGCCAAGGCCCATGTCCGCAACACCACGCATGGCGGAAACGCCCTGGCACTGCTGCTCTTCTCGTACGGCAGGAAAGGCCGCCACACCTGCCCTGCTCGAGCAGGCTTAGTAGGATGAGTTATTGGGAGGAACATTATTCCCGGTGTCCGATTGATTTCTGCACGAATCATCCGTGGCGTCGTAGCTAACTCCGTTGAAGTCACGACCACCGTCGTGAGTGCAAGGTGGAGATATTGATGGGGACGGGGGCGGTAGGTGACATCACGAACGGTGATGGACAGCAAGAACCCAAAGTCGACGGCACGTTGGCCTGCGCCTTCAGTGGAGAGGCTATGGAGAAACTACCGGTTCAGGTGCGTGACGCTGGCATCAGGAAAAGTCGAGTTGAGTCGACCCCTGTTGCTGAATAGCAGTATAGAATTATAGATTGGGTGTTACGCCAGATCCTCCTACTTCTCCACGACATCCAAGGCGGGACTATCGCTCTTTGGGGTTCACGCCTGCGCCGTTCTACTATGCCCTCCAATTCCGCACTAAAGCTTTACGGTAGCATACCGAAGCATGGATCGCGCCTTTTAGTGTTCACGCAGCTCCACCTGCTAGTCTGCAGCATACGTGTTGCTACAACACGTTTGATGCCAAGCGTTTCAATCTATTTTTTTCCCCCAGCGGCTACAGTCCATGGGTTTGGTCGTGTGTTCGCCACGACGTCGCCCATGCCATGCGGTCGTGGTGGTGTTAGGCAACCCGAGGTATCATAACTGTATATCCACAATATCTTACTGTGATGTCGGGGTTGATTCAGTTGTTTGTAGAAGGCTATCAATTGCGTGGGAGGTATTGGATGCTAAACGTGCGGGATATATCGAAAACATATGTCGCAAATCGAACCAATACTACTGCGCCGTCCTGGAGTTTCGTGCACACGCCTCGATCGGGGCTGTTTCGCTTCCAATTTGCTGGAGTCGGCTGCCACTCTAGTAAATTGTACGGGTCCCATTCCAAGATCAACTGCACATTCATGACGCCCGTCGTACCTACAAAGCGCTGTAGACGTTCCCAATCCATCACTGAGGTAGAGTGCGATGTTGTCGAGTATGTGGAAGCGGAAAGCAACGGAGTTGGCTCGAGGTTCTGCAACAAGGCCGCCGTCCTTGAGGGGAGCTGTGAAGTGAGCACACCTAATATCGCGGCCCGTGCAGCCGTCCCATCATGGGTAGGCTTACTGAATGGACTAGCAGCACATGCCAATGGGGGCTCAACCAAAGGGCAACGCGTTCGCGGTGGCCCAGCCGCCGCCACGGCCCCTGGCGGGGCTCGGAGCCCAGATGCAGCAAGGCACCCCGGCACCCAGCCAGCTGGCAGCGGCCACCGCGGCGATCCATATCAATGCCCGGCCGGCTCCCGGCGTATGGTGGTCCATGGCGGGAAAACAATGCTACATCGCACAGTGGAAATGGTTCAGCGTCGCGGATGAGCTCACGCCAGAAATTCCAGATTTCTTCTTCAAGACCGTGGCGGGTGTCGCACCTGCTATCACCAAGCAACCGCAGAACCTACCGGAACTACAGTAGCGGTTGAACAGTTTTTCCCCCCAGCTCAGCTGGAGAAACTACCCTGGCGATGCCGGCCCATGTACCATTCCGCACTTTCATCGCCGCCGTCATGGCCGTGCTTGAACACGGCATGGGGAGTGCCCCCGGTATTTGAACGACTCGTGTAGCTCTTCTAAATCAGGATCTTAACACGTTTCTGTCTTGGCTCTAGTCCTACCCTTAACTCCATCACTTGCCGATCTCCCCGTATCATAACCAAGTACGGGGAGTACTCATGTCCTCCATCAACACGGGGCTTAACGAGAGTACATGCACGCCATCGCGAAATACGTTCATGGCCTGCGCGGAGAACACCCCAATCCGCCCCCTCACTCCGTCCCGGGATACTCGCAGTGCACCCGCGTTTTACGAGGTTAAACGTACGCTGGAGGTTTCCTCCGACGGCCTCCAGGAGTGCCCCCTTTATTCGAAAGCAGCGCCGGAGCAAAGCCAACCGATGCAGGAGTCGAAAAGCGCAAGTCGGCTACAAGCACAGGAGGACCAAGGGTGACCCCCGGGTAAAGGCCAGCACGCCCCAGGGAGGGCTCACGTGCTTTCCAAGCCCGCTTGATGGGATGGGAGACGCCAACGGGCGTCTGTAAGGACACGTGGCGCAGAGATACTTGCCCTCGGACGTCCTGTGGGTAGGATTAGGATCAGGCGGCCCCAGTGGCCCGACCGGCCCCTCTAGTGGCCGAACCGGCGTCTCCGGCCTCTCTCCGGTCGACCCCCCCCCAATGCCATGTCCCCGCCGCCATCCCAGCGTGAGCAGCCGGTGCCTTCGGCAGAGGGTGGTAAGGTACCCACGGGCGAGGGCCCAAGCCTCCCCCGCCATGTGCCTTTCAGCATAACCTACGCGGGCAGCGGCCGGAGCGTATCCCCTACTGGCCCCGGCCCCAGTCGGGGCAGCGACGGCACCCCTATCTGACAGCACGGGCTCTGCAGCCAGACAGGACCGACCACGGGGAGGGGGGGGAGCAAGCGCAGCTAGCGGTGCTTCGACCTGACTGACTTCACAGGGCATCTACGCCCAGGCTGGTTTCGCCGACCCTGTTCCACGGTGCGCTAGACACTGAAAGTGACAGGCACGTAGACAGGTATACAGACAGACGGGCAGGCACACAGGCCCACAGTCGGACTGACAGGCAGACAAGCTGACAGACAGAGATAGGTAAAGGCTGAAAAAGTCAAACAGACAGACAGACACGCACACAGACATACAGGTAGACAGGGAGGCAGACAGACAGATGGACAAGGTACACACGACGCATAGTACGTTTTTGACGCCGGCAGACTATTACGGGGGGCCATAGTTAATAGGACCAAATATGGTTAGTAAAAATGGTGACATGTATATGTTTTAATGTATACCATAGGTCCTACCAGGTATTGACCATTGTCCCCAGTAATAGGGCGGGCGCCGGGCAGCAGCAGGGGGATCGAGAACGAAACGGGACCAACGGTAGACTTCGAACTATATCCAGATTGACAGATCGATCGTTTTAGATATGCAGCGGGCCAGTTGCACCACGTACGGCCAAACGGGACAGTACCGAGGTCGCCCAAGGTTCAAGACTGCGGGCGAGTGGGAGGAGAGGGTTAGAGTACCCCGTTTGGGACGTGCACGGAGCAGTCCCATGTAGGCCAAACGCTCATGCCACATCGCATCTGCAGGAGCAGAGAGACAGTTACTGTCAGATACGGTGGCTCACCCCCGCCAGTGCCGTCAGTCGCGACCATGCCGAAGCCCCGTTATCAGGGGGGTCGTCGACCTCTAGTTTTCGATCCCGCTGACTGAACACCTGCTGTATGTAGTTTTTGCAGTACTGTTTTATCTCACCAACTGGCAAGCCGGGGGAATACATATATACCCACGGCCCCCGTTCGATCTCATGCGTATCGCAGGGATGAATGCAGGCGCGAGGGGATAACGGTTCAGCGTGCGTTTGACTTGTTGATAGGGAGTGGCCGAGTCGATCCAAGAGCGCACAGACGGTCCCGAGGTGACAGGCAGGGAAGGCCGAACCCTCGGCAAATATACCCCCCACGCTCAGACCAAAGAGGGCATCCTGTACCGGCTAGTCGATGGCTGTACTGCCATGATGGGACAGATCGCGACGTCACGACACGCACGTCTCGTGGACGACGCCGCACGAGCGTTCGAAGGCCGCCTGGTGGCCTTCCCCAATAGACCCCTTCCATATTCGGAGGTTGTTTAGCGACCAAAAAGGATTCTACGCCTTTGACCAACTTGTCACGATAGTCACCGGGGGGCAACAAGAAGAGGGCTTGACACGCCTTACCATATGGTAATCGCAGGCAACGTCCTTGACCATTCACCGGTGATATGGGAGCCAATCGGCAAAGTCGATTGGCGCAAAGACTGCCTAGTGGCACACAAGTCGTTCGCTAAACAATTCCGGAGTTGAGGGTAGTTGAGGGTGTCCTTCTTCGGGGTCGCCGTCGCCTACGCGGTTATGATTACCAACGACCCTTCGTTGGAATTGCGGCACCGAGCAACGAAGGGAGAACTGGACGGAGACACAGACCCAGACACCGTCCCTCCGTGCCCGTGCGCACCAGCCCTTCCGAGGTTCCTCGTCGAAGTCGTGAGCCTGCGACTGATGTACCCCGACAAACATATACTGATACGCAAGGCAGGCACACCAGGCGCGTTTCGGAACGATAGGGTCGACCCAGGCCAAGTTTGTAATTTTGTCTATACGGTATGGGGCCGGGTGGGTTTCGATTCCCGGCTGATGTTCGGGTGGTCGAGATCCCCGGGGTTGTGGCCGGTCATGCCCTCGGCAGTCGATTACTCGCACTGTCCCACCTGGGTGTAATTAATCTAGTTACTCGGTGAAGGACAAGCAATGATGCCGCACGTCAAAGTCGCAGACCGTTGAGAAACGGAACGGCAACCCCGATGCCGAGGCGTTCTACGCTAGAGCTTTATCCTAACGTTTCTGAGGCTCCTCACGTAAAGCACCCATACCTCACCCGAAATCTGTCTTCGGCAAAATTCAGATTTTATCCCGATACATAATCCCATCACCCAATTATGCAAAAAGGTCAATGTTCGAAACTAGATTGACCTTCCGACAATGTTGGGTTTCCAAAACCCCTTTAGCGAAACTGTGCGGCTTCTATCGTAGAAGGCCGACCCCAGCATCAGAGGGCACCCCGAAGGAGGAGAGGTTGACGCCTTCTTTAGTACGGTGTAAGTCGACGACTACGTACGTGTTACGTGTTAGTACGGGTACAGCACTCGGGCGACGACACCACCGCTCTGATAGCGCCGGCCTCCCTAGAGTCCGACAACTTGCGCCTATTACGATCAGAAAGAGGAGGGCGTGACTCCAATTCTTGCTCCGAACAAGAGCACAGATTTGGACACTTTGATCGACGTGTTAGGTGTCACTGTCAACCCATGCACCCTATTAGTTTCCTAATCGAGCGCAACAGACCGATACGATTAAGAGACTGCTACTAGACCAATAACCAGCGAGTAGGAGGGGCGCAATAGGCAAGGAGGTGCTTAGCGTCGCGGGAAAGCTGTGGAATATTACGTATGTTGTCTGAGCGGGCAGGTTTTTCGTATGGAGTATTTGACGCCTCACCAACCTCCACGACGCGTAGGGCCAAAAGCCCCAAAACCAAATCGTGAGCCTCGGTCGAGGATTTCATGCGTACTTCCTCTTTTGGAAGCGAGCAACAGATCACGAGCTCCTTCAAGTCGGACAGTCCCTCAGCGTGCCATGTTACTCACCAACGAAGCATACGGCCATAATCGGATACCGGGTTCGAGGCGATTGGCGGGTATCGTGTGGAGGGATAGGTGTACTGGTGATACGATTCACCAGACTAATAGGCAGTCGAACTAAAATGAAAACTGAACGCCACAAGACTCGCATTGTCACGATCAACCTGCTCGAACTTCTCGGGACGGTCGTGACGGCCTGGGCGACGTCGGAAATCGTAGGGGACACGCGCCCGGTTGTGATGGGGACACGCGCCCGGTGTTGATGGGAACCCGATGTCGATGCGCGGCGACAAATGCGGCGGAAGTATCGTGGGTCAATCGTTGCGGCGGGGCAAGAAACAAGCGCGCTGGCCCACTCATGAAGATGGCGGGCCACCCAGAAATACAACATCGGTGGCGGCACATCGCCAGGCACATCCCGGGCATTCGGAACACTTCTAGCAGGCGAAATATCGCGGTGGCCTCGCGCCAATTCAGATAGAAACGTCAGGGAGCTGGCGAATTAGGACGACTGGTCAGACCGGGTGATCGGAAGGCAAGGGGCAAATATTTTGAACGTCGTGCCTGTAAGGAAATGCATTGAAACAACAGTCATGACGAACGGTTCTAGAATTGCATGGAAAATGGAACGTAGGGCGCGTGATCCACTCCCGCTGTGGCGTGCGTTCGACCCTCTTGCCTCGAAAATGTTTACGCCCACATGTTTCCCTTGGGCTGAACGAGCAACATCAGTAAAAAAGGATGAGGTAGCGCGTTTGATGGAAACTCTGGCGTGAGTGTCAGTGGGGCAAATCAGCCAATGAACGTACAGGGGGAATGGAACATCTTGGTGAAGGAAATGAGGTTGCCGGGAAAGGGGCCGGGGCTGCACTCCCACACGGACTCGGACCATGTTCCGGAGGAATTCGGAATGCGTGGCGTCTCGGTCTTTTGTGCATAACAACCACCAGCCGACGATCGGGGGGTACTTGGCAACGGCAAACTACTTCCACGAGGTGAGCACAAGTTAGGAACTGCCCACTTCGCACTGTATCATGATAATAGCCGCAAGAAAGGAGATCAAGCAAGCACACCGGATGGATGTGAATCAGACGACTGCCTGGGTGATCTTGACTTGGTCTGGTTTGCCGTATGGGAAGGGAGTATTGACACACACGTCAAACGGGGGCGGTATCTTGTGGTTGGGTCTTGCCCTGTTGTATTTTGTGTTGTATAGATAGTCAAACGTGTGGGCGACCGCGGACGGGAAATTCCACCCCGACTACTCCCTAACACTGTCTTACCTTCCTTCTGGGAGACAAGCGAATAGCACTCGAAAACCCTACTTACTTGCGCTAACGCAGTGCAAGTCTGTTCGAGGCGTCAAAGCTAGTGTGGTGTATTATCAGTCGAGCAAAAGGTGGTGGATAGGCCCGCGGGGCCAGGAGGCCTGACGGGTGCTTTTGAAATACTGCTGGAACGTTTCTACGTGCACCCCTAGCTCCAAGGGGAGGCCCCCCTTACCCCCCGAAACACGTCGTTCGGATGGAAAGTATTCACACGGACGGAAGCGGTGGCAGACCGGAGGGTGATGGCTGGAAGCTGCGGCCTAGACCCAACTCAGTATCCATTGAACTCGGGGAGAATCGAGATTGGCCACGCAGGGGATATTGGAATTCAAAATACAACGGGCAGGTCGTAGATAGACGTCGCGAGCTTCCATTGTCTACGTGCGGGCGGCAGAGGGGGCCGGACTGTCGGTCTGAGCGAGGCGGTTGTCTTATCGTTTTCACGACCAAGCCGTTTGGACCATGTCTGCATGAGACGGATCCGTCGATCAATGTGTTAGAGATCAGTAGTTTCGTGAATGACGCCGCATATAACTCTGACCTGCTTCCTCCATCACGAGCGGTGGGACGAGGGTTGTTTGGTTCGGTGTTTGTAGCGGCATCGTCTGTTTTCCTCTGTGATACCGTGGTGCGTGCTGCTTCGAAGATATGAATGACTGCCAGAATTTCAGCGAGTGCTTTAGCCGACTCAATTCTTGCGTCATCGGCGTACAACATGCACCCCGAGCCCTTCGAACACATGCCAGCGGCTCCTTCTGCTCCTTTGGCCCGACTTGTTCAACCTCGCTGGTGGGTCCACCTCATCATTTCGAAAAAGGGTAGAAGAAGACAGGAAGTTTCCACTCGACTTCAAATTACTTCCAAAACATCGATTTGAACTCTAAATTTCTTCAAAATGAAAGGTCAGCCTCCAAACGACTTTCAAATAGGAGTTGAATATATGTCAAATGGAAATATTGAAAGTCAAATGGCAGTACTGATGCAAGTAGATGAGACGTTCCAAATGGAAGCTTCCATGTAAGTACAGTATTAATAGCAGCCCTTGAAAAAGTCTCCATTTCATTTCTGCGGTAACTTCTATGTACGCCCATCGCTTCCATCCACTCCTTTATTCACGTACGACTTCCACTTGCTTCCATCCCTTTCTAAGAAGCTTCCAGCACTTGCTATAGTATTTCACTTTCAAGGAAACTTCTATCTACGTCCGCAGCAAATCCCATTCACTCCCATGTGTTCCAATATACGAAGAAAACCTTCAGCTACTGTCACCCACGTTAATTGACCTATTTTAAGCTTCCAACACTTCCATTACACTTGTAGTACCACATGAGACGCCCCTTACGTCCGAAGACGCTTCCATGCACTCCTATATGCGATCGTGCATTCCACCTGTTGATATGTAGTTCCCTCTAACTCCATTCGAGTTTCACTCAACTTCAAAAAGTTCCGTCTCCACAACTTCTACTCTACTATACTCCAATGTTCGACAAAACAGCTTCTGTACCCGTCCGCAGATGCTTCCATCAGTAATGGGTCACCACTGTGTAGAAGGAGATATTTTCCCGAGAAAATTTCTACGCCCTGTATACGCTCGTACGTACCCCTACTGCGACTATTAATAGCCTGAACAGAACGTAGAGGTGGTGGGGAGGGTGATATAGCTCGGTTGTCTATGTTCACCCCCATGGTTTAGATGATGGGTTCAATTCCCGTTGCGACGTTGTTATTCTTTTGTATCCGACGATTTTGAACCGTTCGACAGTTTTTGATGATTTACGGTTCGCGCTTTGCGCTCTCGCTCGGCTTTCGGCGGCTGCTTCGGATGGATAGTTTTAAATCTGAACCTTGTGGGTGGGAGCAGGGTGCCAGATGAGGTCCCATCCAGGTGGGATCAAGATCAAGAGAGCGAAGGAGGGGCCTGCTTGGTTTTTACCGCTTTTATGGGAAATAATGCCAGGAACCCATTTCTCCACTTCCATGCACTCATATCTGTACTCTTGCCTTCCACCTACATCGACGTAGGCCCATACACTTCCAGAGCCATCCCACAGTAGGGGTGCACGAGACGTTTCTGAGCCCCTCACGGCAGGAGCTCAATATCTCACCCGATACAATACCTCGAAGAAACTCGCTCGTGCCACCCGACCAGTACTAGTATGAATTAGTCCCAAGACGAATATACGCGTAATTTTTTCATCCTAACTTGTAGTTCCTCACTTAAGGAAATCAAATAGTCTGGAACCTTTGGCCCGAAACGTGCAACCCCTACAACAGTGGGGTGACTCTCGATGCAACTTCTATTCAACTTCCAAAACTTCCATCTAACTTCAAAACTTCTTTTACTTCAATTTCCACTTCCACTAGGTTTTAAAGTGGAAGCTTCCATGCAAGTGCATGGAAGTTTCCATCCACTTCCAACCCCATCCACCTACTTACATCCTGTTTCATCTCGCTTCCCTTCGACTTCCATTCAACGTCCGAGACTTCCATTGGACTTCCGTTTGTAAGTTGAACGGAATGTTTGGAAGTGAAATGCAAGTTGAACGGAAGCCGAATGGAAGCCTCCACCTATTTAGCCAAAAGTGAGAGCACCGCGTACGGTTGAACAAAATCCGCCCATACCCGTGCATAGGTATGCCATCAGGGCATTCGTTATCTGAGAACTCATGCCCCAACGGGTGTGGTTGACCGTAATTGGACTAAGCCCGGCGGACAGGCCTCATAGCCCAGGTTTTTGTGAATGGGTAAGCTCGCGCGAGTCCTCCACCACACGGAGGGGATGACTCTCCCGGGTGGCTATCTGACAGTACCTGCCTCTCTCGGCGGTCAGATCGATTCAACATACTCGCAAATCCGTGACAGCAGGAGCCGGTTCGGCTGTTGCAACGGGATGAACGGGTTGAATTGACAGAAGACATTATGAGAGCGAACGAGTGTTGAGCATGAGCAATATTTTTACCATTCTGCAGAAGAACGAAGAGAAAAGAAGAAATAATCAGAACAGCCTAAAAATATATTTTTCGGTACATGGTATGTACGGGTTACGATATCTGCGCACAGCGTTAGTGCGCTCAAACCAAGAAGATTTATCGATGACTACATACAATAAGAGCCATATTACTGTAACACTGTTGCAGCAGTAGTAGAACATATATTATTTGTCTGCTTCGTTTTCCTTTTTTCCGCTCTATTGTTCGTTTTTCCGTTTTTGGTTTCCTCGCCTTCATCGTGTTTTGCCTTTGTTTCGTTCGATTACCCTTTCTTCTTGGTGGCCGATTCTGTCGTTTAACTCGGTGCTTCTTGCTAGCCTGCAAGTCTGCAAATCCCCTTGTTCGAGTTCAATTTTGGCTTCGTCGTTCCTCTGTCTTTCTTGTCTTCCCCTTTCGAGTTCGACTTCGATTTCGACATGTATTTGGTTCGTTCCGTCTTTTTTATCATTCCCGCGGGCTTCAATATTGTGCTGTCTCCTCGGCTTCGGTTTTGGTGGCGACTCGTACAGCGTATCATATCATATAGTCCAGGCGGAACGGTTTTGCAGAAATTCGACATCCACATATTGAATTGTTTTGCGACGGTGACCTACGTTCAGGAGACATAGGATATATTTTTACTGATGTCGATGAAATGCATTCGAGCGCTGTTTTGAATTTTATTCGTCAGGTTTTTTTTGTGAGGTCGCAGTTAGATATGGTGGGTGTGAGTGACGAGAGACGACAGATACCAGTCGGCACCGGCATAGACGGCACTCCAGAAGGCGGGGTTTGGCTCTGACTGAGCGTCTGCGTGCTGGCTATTGGTACTGCGCGTGGTCGTGCTGGGTGGGGATATGGGATATTTGTCGTGATTTGTGCAGGGCACCTAACATCCTGCAACATTTATGCTTCGTGTTGTGGGTACTAGTACTAGAAGTGTGGAAATGACGCACGTGACAGATCCACGGTAGTGGTCAAGCTACTGTGTTCGAGGTTGTTGTATTGTCATGGATATGTTGCTGTCGTTGATAGCCTCATCACAAAGTGCTAAAGACAAACCTGGTATATCTCGCCAGCTGGACCGGAAAAGGCGTCAGGGGCTGCCAGCCGTGAAAGAATCTGGGCACAAAACAAACCAGGGACGATATCGGGGACGCAGGAACAACACGTCTGTTTCAAATGTAGTGCTACCAGCCGCAGGGCATCGCAGCATTACGGGCAACTGCGACAGTACTAGAGGGTTGGGATCGAATTAGTGAGATCATAGGTTTTTGCAGTGCTAAGGGTCAATCTTAACGAAGAGTGGTTTTGAGGCTTTATATGTGTTTTCCCGAAATTTCGGTATTTTATTAGTTAGCTTTCGAAGTTGTCTTATATTAATGCGCACCCCCCCGTTCGAAGCAAGGGCGGTGGGGAGAGGGGCAGACCCACGGAGTTGCTCCAGTAGCAACCCCCTGCTAACATTCGTAAATCTGAGTCAAACTCCATCCCTAACTGGCGACGTTGATCTCTCGACGCCAGCCGACTCGAATGGCAATACACACAGCAGAGACGAGTACAAGGTAAAACGATGTACCAACATACATATGCACACAACATACATACGCACCACCAGACGTACACGTCGTATACCCCAACGATTCACACATAATAGATGTATACTATACACATGTCGTGTATATATCAGCATCCACAAGACAAACCAACGTAAACAATACGTCATATACTCCGCGCCCCGTGCCATCAATCCTACGGATATACCCCTCTCTTACGATTCAGATTGTGCACATAATCCGAGCTGATGACGCAACACCATGACGTGCACGCGAAACGGCGACAAACATTCCAGCACGAGTGACACAAACAGCAACGTCCCCGCGTCATACCAACAGTTGATGCACCCCACAACACGCCCTATACATACCGCGTATCGTGCACCAGAACACAAACCTGACAGTGGCTAGTCCCCCCGCACCCTGCGCCATCTACGACACTCGGGCGCCACAAAGGCGCCCAAAAAAGTACGTAAAACGAACAGCAGCCAACGCGTCATCCCGCAGCTGCGACTAGGTCACTCCCTCACCACTGATTCCCTTAAAAATATGGGCGGGTGGGTGGAAAGCTAGGCCAGTCTTTACCGCACCTTTGACCTGTCTTGATGACCGTGCTTCACTGCGTCCTCTCGATCGCGATTCAACTGCTACAGCAGAACTGGTCTCAGGTGCACTTCCAGACGACACGAGTGCAACAACCCGTGTTGATCTATTTGGTCAACTTCTCCCGTACGTACAAAACACATATTTTATCATACCTCGATAATACTCCGCTGTGTAGTTTGATTTCGAGGTTGTCTTATGTTAATGCATACGCCCCCCGCTCGGAGCAAGGGAGGTGGAGAGAGAACGGCAGACCCCCGGGGCTGCTCCAGTAGCAACCCCTCCTAACATCAATTAACCTGAGTCAAACTCCATCCCTAACTGGCGAAATCGATCTCTCGACGCCAGCCTCCAACATGAGGCTGGCTCACTTTGCGGATGTCTGCGCTACCCCTGCCCCCACCCCGCGCAATTGTTGCGACGCTCTAAAACACCTTTCTCCGTCCACCTGGCTCGCATAGCCACCCTATGCACCCCCCATGTGTTACCGCGTTTTACCCAGCACGGGGCGTTTAACCACTTTCCCCCACTTCATACCCTGCCGCGGCTGGATTCTGCTACCCATGCCCTCTTGGGCCATCACGCTAGCCATCCAACCGGCGTTCTCCCCATGACTGTGTACGTACGCCTTGTACGCGTCGGACACCCGCCGACCTTCACGCTGAGAGGACTCCGATGTAGCCCCACCGGCCGACGGGTGAGTTGCGCCTCCAATTCTGAGGGAATGCAGGGCGTATTCCTCTGCCCGCACGCCCGCCAGCGCAACCACCGCTGGCACGGCAGCCGTCGCTTGCTGCTTCGTTCACATGGCCCATCTGCCGTTACCGGTGCCGAACGCAATCAGAGGGGCCGACGACGGAAGGAACAGGTAACAAGACAACAACTTGATCATATGATCGACGGCGCCCCCCCGACGCCCACGCGCCTCGTAGGACCCTTACGCACACGAAACAGAACAGCTCCCGTTCGCAACTGATCCCCCCCTTGAACCGCAAAAGAGGACTTCAACACGGTCAGCGGTCGACCACAGCGCTTCCAATAGCTGGGAGCCGCCGCTGAAGAAGGAGACGTCTGCCCGCCTCAAACAATACAACTCGTAAAAACGCGACCTAGTTTCCGCAAACATGTCTGACACGTAGGTCAAAAAAATAAACGAAGCACACGGAGTAAGCCACAGAACCCAACTCCCAGCCCGCCACGATGGAATCAAAGCCTCACCAGCAAGCAACATCTCCCATGAAATGGGCCAACGCACGGTCGCTTGGTTTCCCACGTCGGCGTGCGAACGAGCAGCGCGTTTGAGGGCGCTAGCGATAACGGGGTGGTTGGTGTCGAGCTCGAAACCGCGCGAAATACGGCGAAAATATTTGATCGCCGACAGACGACTTTCGATGCTCGCCGACCGCAATTGTTTTGTGGCAAACGCGTACGCCACGTACTCAAACAAACACCACACGTTGGCCATATCGTCACGACAGTGCGGGATAATCACCGGAACTCCACAACGTACCCTGATGTCTACCCAGGCGCCAAAATGCCCCATATAAGTATGTTCCGACGAGACCGCAACTGCATTGCGCATGAGCTCTTGGCCAACACCGAAGTACAGAGCGCCGTCCCGTCCACCTCCGAGTCCTGAGCCTGCCACGGAACAGCAGGGCGAACGGAGTGCAGGTTATGGAGAACACGGTCGCAATCCCAGGGTGAGATACCATCAGCGGCGACGTTCAAAACTCGTTCACGTGTTTCGCGTCAAACTGCCAAACCGAGGACAATTTCAACGCCCCGAGGAGGCGCATCAACACACCAGATCGGGGTACCTTCCCCCCACGACACCGCCGCACCCACGCCACGGCGGCTTCACTGTCCCCACGCATCAGAACGCAGTCGTCCGTAGCTGACGAAAGCTCCGCGCACGAAGACACGAGGATCCAAACCGACACCACCATCCCCTACAATTCAAGGACGTTGATGGAAATATCGTTTTCACCCGCGACGGCCTTCCCCGAGCCACAGAAACGAGACTGTTCGGCGGGATCTAGCTCATAGCGGCAGTACATTCGAGTTTGGAGGCAAAAGCCCCGATCGCCGTTTTGAAAGCATCCGAAAACAGAGCACATCGGGCCGGGCGCTCAAGCAAGTGGTATATCGGATCCGGCAAGCAACCCCCCCCGCGCGTCGAGCCCCTCAGCAACGAACTAACGCCAAAATCGAGGTCCCTGTGGACCTTGGACCCGAGAACGACCCGCGGCCCGGGGTTCGCGGTACGGCCCGCGAAGTCAGCGCCGGCGGTGATGGGCAGCATCCCTACCGAGGCCAGCATGCGCTGAACGAAGAACAACCCCGGACGGATGGCGAACGATATGTGCATGAGAAACCCGACGAGCTTCGACACCTGCTTCGCGGAAACGGAGGCCCGAGACGCCGACCACGCCGCGAGACGCTCAAACAGCTTGCCTCGCTCATGCGGCGGAAGAGTCATCGTAAGGGTCTCTGTGTCAATGATCCAACCCAACACCTCCAATCGAGTATCCCAGTTAGTGATTTGAAGGTCAGATACAAGGGGAAGATCATATACTCCACCTTCGCCCAGCAAGCGAAAGTGGTTCGAGGCGAGCGACTGCACCACTCGCTGGCAACGGCGGCCGTCCGGCCACCATTGAAGCTCAACAAGGATGCAGTCGTCGACGTAATACTGTCCAAACCTCCAGCTCCCGGTATTTCCCCCCGTGCCAGGCACAGCCTGATATTCCTCGGCAGAGGCACGACCGGCCCGCCCCGCGACGGGGCGACTACGACGAGCGCAAAGCCAGCGTCCACCGGAACCTGCTGAAACGCGTCTTTGACGTCTACTCGATAAACGACAATCCGAGCGGCCGTACCGCGTGACTGACGCAAGAATAGAACCCGCATGAGTACATCACGAAGCACGCTGCCGAGCTCACATGTCGGAACTGAAGAAAACTGTATCCTTATTAGCTCTGGTCCATTCGCCCACGCGCTCAAGGGTGAGATCATGAACGATACGAAATTTGGGTTCCAGAACGACAGCCAAGGGTGAAATACGCAGCCCACAATTCGCAGCTGCTAAACCCAAATCAAACACCAGAGCACGCCCAAAAGACAATTCCGCACACACCTTCTCAAGAATGGCACCCTCATGCGGGAGCGCGCTAGGGTGACTACCGTAGTCTAGATCAGTAGGTAAATTCCCCCCACGGTGAACGCAAACCGGCGAGCCCGGAGACAAGACGCGGAGCAGTTGAGTAATCGCTGGGAACCGCTTGATGGTCCCGGACCAGTGACGCACTATATCCGGGCATATGTGCGGAGCAAGGCGAGACGACCCGACGGTGGCCACAAAGGATGTAATGCTACCCTTACACCGCCGCAACAGGACCGTACCTACGCCAGCGACCCGATCGAGACTCGCAGACCCAAGCCGTGACATGGACCGTGCTACACTATCCTTCGCGGAAAGCCACGACTCGACCACAACACACCGATGCATAGTACACGTTGGACCATTAGGTAACACCGGTACTAAACTCCCCAATATCACTCTGGCCCCGAACGAGACGGAACCCAGAGACACGGAGACGCACTCCCGCCTATCGCCGCCGTCGCCAGCCAGAGCATCCAACGCACGCCCCCGAAGCTTAACCAGTCTTTACCGCACCTTAGACCTGTCTTGACGACCCTGCTTCGCTGCGTCCTCTCGATCGCGATTCAACTGCTACAGAAGAACTGGTCCCAGGTGCATTTCTGGACTATACGTCTACATCAACCTGTGTTTATCTAATTGGTCGACTTCTCCCGTACATACAAATCACATATTTCTTCGTACTCCGATACTACTCCGCTTTTCCCGAAAACCGAAAAACTTCACCACCCCAATAAGTCGCCTCGAAGGTTTTAGGTATGCGTAGTATCTCTAAGTTCACGTGAGATGCCTGTTTTGTTCTCAACCGACAGAGTTTATTTTTTATAGGCATGGTCTCTACCGACGGAAATTAAATGGCTTAATTTGTTCAGAGGCAGAGAAAAGAGAAGGACGGCCACATTCGTTTCGTGCCCCAATCTAGTTTCTCGTGATAGCTGCACGAGGAGAGCACGGCACTGCTCGCTGCCGATTAATAGGCCTAGAAGCTGGGCCTACCGTTGGGGTTTCTGTTGTGGTTTCCTTGTTATGGTTCCTCTTCGCGACAGCATCAGCAGCAACAGCGGCCGTTGGCAGGCTGCAGCATGCAAAGAGAGGAGGGCGAGCAGGGGCGACGCACGCTCTCCCCGGTACATGTGCGAGAGGCGTGCGAACGAAGCGAGGGTCTGGGAATGTTCGGGGATTCTAGACCTTGAACTCGATCACAATTGGGTGTGGGGCTGTCGACTCTGATGCATAATGACTCATAAGCCTGCCTCATGCGTCTGCAAGCATCGTTACCTCGATTGCTTGGGGCCGCCAGCCATGATTATTCCCACGAGTTTTGTTTTACTTGGTCAGTGTGCTCCAGTGGATAAGCAAGAGTTGCTTGTACATACATGAATGGTAGTACGGGTAGAAGGAGAAACTCGTATAAACTTCACGTACCCGCGAATTCGCGAATCGGCCGTTCACAGGAGGGAACAATTATGTTATTCGCGGCTTCATAGACAGGACTCGTACATCAGTTGAGAGGTCATACTGAGACGAGCGTCACACCGGAGCAGAGGGCAAAAAATCTGTACCAGATCGTATCTCCGCAGAAAGACGTGCCCAGGAATCAAGATACATACCCGCAAACAGAATACTCACAATATGGCATTAAAAGGGAACACGCTGATGACACCTGAACGGAGAGTATATGTGCTGTATGGGCACATAGGAGTACCAGGTTTCTTTCTTGTTTCCTCCCAAACACACCGCACCCAGGAATGGGGATCATTCTCCCACGTACCGGAATATACTTGACGCATAACTGGTATTCTCGATCTCACAGCTGACGGGTTTTTTTTACTTCTAATCTATATGAACAACGCTACTGCTGCCGTGCCAGCGTTGTCCGTCCTCGGCCCTGTCGGTCACTAACGATACTGCAGACAGATCATCCATGTCGTGTGCAGGACGGGCTGCTGTATGTACCCACAATGGTGTGCCACTTAGGGACGGTGCAGATGTCCGGGCGAGCGCCAAGGCGTCGGCCCTCGGCCCGTCCCTCGCTAGGAATAGCAGTATATATCATACACGTCGTGAGGCACAATGTACTGCTGTACGTACCGACAACGCTGTGCCGGTGCACTAAAGGCGGTTGATATTGAGGGATTATATGCCGGTGCAGGTCTCGTGGCTGGCGCCAAAGCGTCGGCCTGCGGCCCGTCTCTCACTACGGGCGGAACGAGGGCCCGAATAACAGGGCCCGAGAGTCCTCCTGGGCGGAATGAGGCCCAAGTATCGGGGCCCGAGTTTTTCCCTGGGTGGGATCACTGTCTCTGCCCGAGCTTCTCCGGGATGGAATCTGATGGGTGGCCAAGTATCGAGCCCCGTGTTCTGTCCGGGATCATGGAGTCTGTTGGGTGCCAGCAGCGAGGGATAAACGTAGAAAGTAAGATAGAGTACATATATTCGGGTAGCACTACTGCTGCTTATAGCAGTGACCATGCATAACGTATCAGGAAACAGTGGTCACGGCAGGTAGCCACCATCACAGACTCGCGATAAGGCAGCACCAGAAAAGAAAAGAAGGCCACGAATCTCTCCGTCCTTATCCTCGATTTGTTTTTCGTTCCCGCGCACGCCTTGACGATTGTTTGCGGCCGGCTTTCGCCTCAGGTGTAACTCTCGTTTGTTTGCAGCCGTTATTCGCCTCAGGCGTGACTCTCGACTTTGTTTGTTTCTGGCCCCGCACATCTCGTCTGTGTTTCTTTGAGCGGTCCGTATTTTGCTTGCTGTACGGAACTCCTCGAGCAAAAAAATGGGGGGGGTCGGCTGCATTCATTTAGACTACCATGGCAGTACGTACGTGTATGACTCTGGTAATCAGCCCAACCTGACCGACAGCAGTATTTTCGTGGTCACATGTCACATGTAACTGCTGTTGTTGAAGTATACCTCGCTGCTGGTATCGAAACAGGGAGTACTTTTGAATATCGTTGCGGGGGGAGCGCCTTCCGTAGATGGTTCTAAGTTTGAAGTTGTACGTAGGAACCGAGAACCTACCATGCCCCGGGCATTGAGTAATGGCTGCCTGAAGCAAAGGCGCCTCAATATGAAAATTACACAGAAAAATCGTATCCCCGCCTACAATACCATCAGAAGTCTATACACTACGCAGTTTCACACGATCCTCAAAAAGATGGGAAGATGGTATCGTATGTTGTTGTTGTTCTCACATTAACTCTCTGACGAAGGAGTCCATGGTCACACAAAGGTGCTGGAGCCCATGGGAAGATCCGAAAAACAATCAAATCGAAAATTCGGCTGCCTCAAAATACACGAGACGAAGAAAGCGCACACGAGCTAAAACCAATGTGATGTGCAAACTGAACTAACATGGCCGCGGGTATATCCTCTCAACTATAACATAGAAGAGTACCCCCGTTCCCACCACTAACCAATTCGTGGCTGCTGACTACAGCGGATGCTGTCTGAAGTGCTGCCTGCATCGTACGAAACGCACGGTAGTCGTGAAAACGAAAGAGGAACACACCTGCCTGCTATCTGGAGTGCTGTCAGAGTGAAGACTCGCGGATATGCAGTGAAAAAAAGGAGCAATCGAACCTCACTACCACACGAATATCAACGATCGCCATCTCTTCCTGGACTGTCTGATACAAAAAGGTGCAGCACAGTTATGATACCACGTCCCTGATAATTGCGTAGGTTATTCCCCATGAAGGGTATACAACTCGTTAAACTACAAAGACCAGTGACGAGTACCGGTAGATACTATTCTGCCTCGTGAAAAACAATACCAGTACCTCGTACCTGGAAAAAACAAACTATGACTGCTTCTCTCGTGATGATAGTGTGCGCGCAGATCATGGGTCTCCGTGCACCGTCTTCCTGCCGCTCTTCATGGCCGCCTCATCGCCTTGGCCCAATCCACCCGCTCCTTGGCGCGTGCACCCGTTGCCATTCACTTCCAGTCGATTCCCTTTCTCCGTCATCCTGAAAAACAAAATGCCCCTCGCACTTGCGGTTCTGATCTGAAAAATAAAAATTCTCGCGCAGGGGGAGGTCAATCCGTCTCTTCCCCGCACGTCGACGCCCAGTCTCCCTTCTCCCTCGTCGTCGAACCCAGCCACCTACCGGCGCAATAGACTGTGCCGTAGTGTGGCCTGTGGTGGCGCCTGCCTCCGCGCACGGACACCCCGATTGAGCATTGCTGCTCTGCCGCAGCTGCCTAAAGAAGACGCGCGAATCGTAGGTCTCCGTGCCTGACGCACCACGTACGACCCAACTCTACTGCCGCCTGAGCCTCGCGACCACAGGCAGCAGCAAGAAGGTATCACTCCTAGAGGGTGAGTCCGGCCTTACACCCGCCAGAAAGACCTACCCCACTCGCTATAAGCCTGATAGGGGATGCCTCGCAGCATTCCTTGCCGAGGCAGCGAGGGGAACGGAAGTACGATATATATATATTATACAACGTTTTGCATTACCGTACGTACACGACTGAGAATATGAATATTAACGATAGTACATGGAATGTGGAAAACAGACAGGGAACCATACAGCTCCGTTCGTGGCAACGTAGTATCTCTGTGGCGTAACTTTGTGACCACATAACTTGTATCTCTTCTAGGATTGAATAATCGGCACGGACACTGGTTGTGCTGGATGTCGACGGGTAGAAAGAACGGTTTAATGTGAACAACACACACAGAGATCCTACGTTGCCACGTATGCAGTAAGCATTGCAGTGGGCAATGCAAAGCCATGTCATCATACTAGATACGACAGGCACGACATACACAACCTATCAAATAGTAAAACGAAAAGAAACAATCAAAGAGAAAACAAAAACAAAGTAGACGAATCGAAAGAGGAAAAAAAAAAAAAATGAAAGCAAAAACTAGGAGAAACAATCTGTCGTGCCTCCCCCCCCCCCGCAGGCGAGGTGGCCAATACTTGAAACAGAAAGAGCTGGGAAAAAGAAAAAAAAAAGAAGAAAAAACACCACTGCTTGTAAACGGAGTAAGACAAAGAACCAAGGCAACAAATACCAAGGAAAAATAACAAAGGGGAAATAACAGGCAGACCAAAGTGTGTGTAGTACTATATACCTGGTATAGCTTATAAACGCCCTTTATTGATGTTGTCAAAAACATACATACTGCGAGCCACCCCCCCTGTATGCTTAATCGTGCATCAAGAGCTCACCATGTTCGAGGAAGAAAAAAAAAAAAAACTGCAGGTACAGAGTACAGCAGTGGCAGTAGCAGTATGGTTCCCTGTGTTTTTTCCACATTCTTACATGTACTATCGTTAATATTCATATTCTTAGTCGTGTACGTACGGTAATGCAAGTCGTCGTATAATATACCCTGGTATACCATCTTCTCGTCTTTTTGAGGATCGTGTGAAACTGCGTAGTGTTGTTGTTGTTGTTGTTGTTCTCACATTAACTCTCTGACGAAGGAGTCCGTGGTCACACAAAGGTGCTGGAGCCCTAGGAAGATCCGAAAAACCAAAAAAAACACCCGAAAATTCGGCTGCCTCAAAATTCACGAGACGGAAAAAGCGCACACAAGATAAAACCAATGTGCAACACTGAACTAACATGGCCGCGGGTATATCCTCTCAACTATAACATAGAAGAGTACCCCCGTTCCCACCACTAACCAACTCGTGGCTGCTGACTACAGCGGATGCTGTCTGAAGTGCTGCCTGCACCGTACGAAACGCACGGTAGTCGTGAAAACGAAAGAGGAACACACCTGCCTGCTATCTGGGGTGCTGTCAGAGTGAAGACTCGCGGATATGCAGTCAAAAAAGGAGCAATCGAACCTTACTACCACACGAATATCAACGATCGCCATAATCTCTTCCTGGACTGTCTGACACAAAAAAGTGCAGCACAGTTATGATACCACGTCCCTGATAATTGCGTAGGTTATTCCCCATGAAGGGTATACAACTCGTTAAACTACAAAGACCAGCAGTGACGACGTTTATAACAAGTACCGGTAGATACTATTCTGCCTCGTGAAAAACAATACCAGGAAAAAACAAACTATGACTGCTTCTCTCGTGATGATAGTGTGCGCGCAGATCATGGGTCTCCATGCACCGTCTTCCTGCCGCTCTTCATGGCCGCATCATCGCCTTGGCCCAATCCGCCCGCTCCTTTGCGCGTGCACTCGTTGCCATTCCCTTCCTGTCGTTTCCCTTTCTCCGTCATCCTGAAAAAACAAAATGCTCCTCGCACTTGCGGTTCTGATCTGGACAATAAAAAATCTCGCGCAGGGGGAGGTCAATCCGTCTCTTCCCCGCACGTCGACGCTCAGTCTCCCTCCTCCCTCGTCGTCGAATCCAGCCTCCTACCGGCGCAATAGACTGTGCCGTAGTGTGGCCTGTGGTGGCGCCTGCCTCCGCGCACGGACACCCCGATTGAGCATTGCTGCTCTGCCGCAGCTGCCTAAAAAAGACGCGCGAATCGTAGGTGTCCGTGCCTGACGCACCGCGTCCGACCCAACTCTACTGCCGCCTGAGCCTCGCGGCCACAGGCAGCAGCGAGAAGGTATCACTCCTTGAGGGTGAGTCCGGCCTTACACCCGCCAGAAAGACCTACCCCACTCGCTATTAGCGGGATAGGGCATGCCTCGCATCATTCCTTGCCGAGGCAGCGAGGGGAACGGAAGTATAGTATATAGACTACTGATGGTATTGTAGGCGGGGATACGGCTTTTCTGTGTAATTTTCATTTTGAGGCGCCTTTGCTCCAGGCAGCTATTACTCAGTGCTCGGGGGCATGGTAGGTTATCGGTTCCTGCATACAACTTCAAACTTAGAACCATCTACGGAAGTCGCTCCTCCCGCAACGATATTCGAAAGTACTCCCTGTTTCGATACCAGCAGCGAGGTATACTTCAACAACAGCAGTTACATGTGACATGTGACCACGAAAATACTTCTGTCGGTCAGGTTGGGCTGATTTTTAGAGTCGTACGCATACGTATTGCCATGGTAGTCTAAATGAATACAGCCGACACCCCCCATTTTTTTGCTCGAGAAGTACTGCACAGCGAGAAAAAAAACCGGTCGCACCAAAAAGTACAGACGAGATGTGCGGGGCTGAAAACAAAAAAAAAACGAGAGTGACGCCTGAGGCGGAGAACGGCCGCAAACAAACGAGATTTACACCTGAGGCGAAGGCCGGCCGCAAACAATCGTCAAGGCGTGCGCGGGAACGAAAAACAAATCGAGGGGAGATTTGTGGCCTTCTTTTCTTTTCTGGTGCTGCCTTATCGCGAGTCTGCGATGATGGCTACCTGCCGTGACTACTGTTTGCTGATACGTTGTGCATGGTCACTGCTATAAACAGCAGTAGTGCTACCCGAATATATGTACTCTATCGTAGTTTCTACGTGTATCCCTCGCCGCTGGTACCCAACAGACTCCATCATCCCGGACAGAACTCGGGGCTCGATACTTGGCCACCCATCAGATTCCATCCCGGAGAAGCTCGGGCAGAGACACTGATCCCACCCAGGGAAAACTCGGGCCCCGATGTTTGGGCCTCATTCCGCCCAGGAGGACACTCGGGCCCAGTTTTCGGGCCCTCGTTCCGCCCGGGAGAAAACTCGGGCCCAGGTGCTCGGGGCCAAAGGAATTCCCTGGGTTATGATCTCTCTTTTCCCCGCCAGAGCTTATGACCTTGCGCTCAAATCTCCCCCTCTCTCTGTCATCTCCCTGGGTTGACCATGTTACAGCTGACCTCCTCTTGTGTGCCGTTATCGTCTCGGTCTCACCTCGATAGCGAGCTGTTGTCGTTCGTTGAGAGAGTCGTCATGGGCATTTCCTCCGTACCTCGCTCCTGTATCCTCTCTGGCCACGGGGTGGCCAGACGCCACGAGCGTTGAGTGTTGGTATTGCTCAGCAAGTGCGACGTGTGATTAACAGACAAGCACGTGATAGGGAACTGATATGGACGTGGTGGGCAAGCCTCATGCACGGTGTGTGAACAGGATATGGTTTGACTTGTTTCTTTCGTTCTTTGGTGGGATTGACTAACCCCAGGTAGGGTAGCTAAGGTAGGGCCACAGAGCACCCGTATCGACCATTACAGCCGATACGGTGTTTTCATGACCCAGACAATGGCCTTCCCCGCCGGGGACACTCCATTGTATACCTACGTCGATATGACAGAGAGCCATCCTACGACTTTATCGCTGCCTTACACGATGCACCCTCCGTGCGTCACTGGTCAGGTCAGTCGACGTACATCACAGAATACCCTGTCGCCCACCTGGGCGACTCCTGGAGCCCTTAGCGATGCAACAGTATGTCTCAAGACGTACGCCGCTCTTACATAATAGCTAGCGCACGGAAGTCCAGCATTTAATGGGTCTGACGCTGTGTGATGCATGATATCTCCGTTGTGTGAAAGCTTGAAATACACTTGTGCAAGCACCCGACAAACGGGACTGGCCGTTGCTTCAGATCGTACGACTCGGGTCAGGCGGATAGCGAACAGCACAGTAGCGGTATCAGCAGCAGTAGCGGCAGCACCACCACCACCACCACCACCAGCACGTGCGGGGAGTGGGTGGGCGTGGTACTCAGCATTTATTTCATATCATCGCAACGTAACTGTCCAAAATCGATGTTCGCTTGACAATGACGCTGTCTACCGTACGACTGCGCGGAAGAGAGAAATGTGCCCAAACCGATTATAGGTAGCCGTACCGAAGGCCCTGAAACAAGTCTGTGTGACAGTGTCAGCCTTCAAATTACCCAATCGATGAACGCCACAACAGGTACAGCCTGTTCTTTGATGCAAGATATGGCAGAGTCCGATTTGCCATAGAAGTCACAAAAAATATCGAGTCTTCACCGACAAGGTATAAACCGATGTTACACAACCGCTACGACCATAAGATTTTGATATGAGATAACTTGAAGAGTCCGCCAATATATCTGACTCCTCTCCTCTTTTGAGCTCGTGTCTCCTTTTTCGGTCGCTTCTGTGACCGGGAACTCTTGTTGTTCTTGAAAGGTTATGTTCTTCGCTCCACGAATATCATGTTAATCGCGGCCTGCGACCTCATCTTCGCCCTTTGAAAGGCGCATCAACACGCCTTACGCACTCTCACCTGGCCGGATGGTGCTCTCCCCGCCACTGACCCCGTACTCGAACAAATACCGTAGGCGTCCTGCCGACGACGCCAGTGGTAAGTGTAGGGAAATATGTACCTAGGAACTGACCACTACTTGCAGGTGGATGCCTTTGCCTCTACGGGTGCCACTCACACGATGTGCTTGACGATGTTAAATTATATAATATCTTGTATTAGTTGCTGCTTACCTCGCCAGAGGTCTTCTGCACGAAGGGGTGAGGCGCTCATCAGAAAAGCAGGCGTTAACGCCTGCCAGGTATGATGAGGGGACGGTTTCAACAACCATAACGCCGCAACAGGGGAGAGGGGATATCATTGCATCGACCCTATGTTAGTCCTCCGTTAGCGCGTGTGTGCGAGTATGAAGATTGACCTATAACGCGTAATAGATTGAACACGTACCGGCGGGGCTTCTAACATTTTCTTGGCGGTTTGCTTTTGGGTATGACGCGTTATACGATAGAGGTAGAATATTGCCGCTAAAACGGTTTCTGAATGTCGGCTCTACTTAGCGTAAAATCGTCGGAATGCCAAAGCTTGTTTCGAAAAATAAATGGCGTTTCCGTATACATGGGATTATTCACTGGGGTGCAACTTGATTTCTGGTGAAGCCAAAGTTTGGGTGAGGTATGGAGCCCCTTACGTGAGGAGCATCAGAAAAAACTAAGGTGAACCTCTATCGTAGAACGCCTCGGATCCATCAAAAATATCCCCCGTTCTAGAATTCAAACATGTTCATTGTTACTTTCGGGGGTTGATTGTATTGAGTCGCTGCCTTTCCGGGGATATTATTGTAGATGCCCCAGCTCCAGGAGACGTGTATTGAATTGTTGTTGCACGCCCATAGAACGGGGTTGGCGTGCTTATTCGAAATGTATGTGTGTGTGCTAGTAACAATTTCTTGTTGTTGGTCAGTTTTTTTTCAGAAGTTGGAATTTCAGGAGTTAGAACACCACATATTATCGTTGCTTTTCTGCTTCACACTCCTTAGCGCTGAAAATCTGCGAAAATCTGCGTATTCCCTTGTGTGTTTTCTTTCCTGATTCTTGTTTGCTTTTTTTTTGTGTTTTATCTCTCTCTTCCCTTCTTTGTTTCAGATTTCGATTTCGAATTTTCGACGTTGAATTGTTTTTATCCTGTGCTGCAATATCGGTAAAAGGTTGAAAACGTTCGACAGATGAAACTTTCGCCATAATATATATGCAAACAACCGAAACGAAATCTTGTTTTTTTGTTTTTGTTTTCAGACCCTTTTATAGAAATAGAGCAGTCAAGGGGACGCTGGCACCCAAGCGTCCCCTGGTTCCCGGGTTTCCAGTAACTGTAACTCTAACATCTAGATATTTTATCGGAACAGAAAAAAACACATCGGCAGTGTAGTACGCTACGTTCACAAAATCAGCTGGTTCGTGCTTTCTAAAGAGCGACGGTATCTTGAAAGAGGTTCATCACAACAGCTTGTGTTTCTCTTGATTTTGACCCCCCGCTCGTTCTCAACAACAGACGTCCACATCTCAACGTAGGGGTGTTGCAGTGGTCGAAATTGGTCGAACGTTGGGGTGAACAAATTTTAAAACGAGACAAAAACCAACCCCCATCTGAACGTTTGCACTTCCCTTGCGGACAGCTGCAGCTCCTCATCATAGGGAACTACAGCCCGCGATATTGAGGGATGCTATCGGAGGAATGTGTGAGGATATATCCGGTGCGCCTGACGGCAGTCGTATGCTGCAGACGCGACTCACGAGGTGTTCAAGTGTACTCGAAGTTGAGAGCAACTAGCACAAAAATGTCGCAAAAACGCCAGGATGCTGAAATGTACGCGAGGGGGCATGGCACAATGGCTATGTCAACACGGATGACACAATTTGCACTCACTAACTGTTTCTGTTCTCCAGGCGGATGATATATCTTTTGCTCTGAGAGAGTTGCCGTCGGAGGTGGGGCGGGCGGGAATTTTTGTTCCCATGACAGGTATAAATAGTAAGTTCTTGGGCCCAAAAAGGGCAACAAAAGGCTAAAAGGCTCAGGATTCATTTTAAATTACATTATCATTTTTTTGAACTACGAAACCCGGATCTTGGTTGGCAATCCTTATGTATAAGCTGACGAAACTCCTAAGCGCGGGTACTTGAGGACGCATTCCTGGGGAAACCAGAGTCTCTCTTTTTCAGTTTGTACGACGGAGGTGGTGTATTTTGTCGCATGTTTTAGGTAGGCACTGCTGCTGCCGGCTGGTTATAGTCTTTGTTCTATTTGTGTTTTTTAATGGCATTCTTCCACTCACTGCAGAGTTGTTGGGGGCAGTCCGACAACCACGAACCGCGTTTTATTTGTTACCTGAGTTATTGTTTGTTCTTTTTATATGTCTAGTACGAGAATAGCTCATATTTGCAAGCTAGGTGTGATACTCCGATCACACGAACTACGAGTACGGGTTATATTAGGCGTCATGCCCGGTATACAAGTCCTTATACGAGGAAGGCGAAACCTGAATCCATCTGCAGAATAGACCACTTACTTGCAGTAAGACCATCGAAAACAGTCCGGTCTGGGGGGGAAGCGATTTCAAGGTTTATAAAGGTAAATGAATTTTAGATGAATCAATACTATCTAGTTTTCTCCGTCTTTTGGGAAAGAGAGTTGGCATGGTGCAAGCCAAAGCACAGCAGTACGGCTCTCGTCTACCCCTGTCCAACTCTGCGAGGGAAGCACGGCGTCACCCCCGCCTGCTTTTTCTGTAGTTTACTAAAATGCTAAGGCGATATCCTCGTGACGTTGTTTGGTTTGTCATTTATTTGTCGTGTTCGAGTATTAGTCCTGTGCTGCTGTAGCTCAGCCCAGCTTGGGCACGTGCCTACACTTTTCGTATATACTCGCACGGGAACTGTTTGTTGCACATCAGTAGTTGTTGTTGACTCCATGCACGGGCTATCATTGAATACGTACACAAAACAACTCGTACTCGAAGCTCGTTCTCGTGTGCATCAACAGCTCGGAATTATTGTAAGCGCGCGGTGGAGAGTATGCTCTCCAGCACTACGTGATGGCTGCTGCTGCGGTAATATGCTCAAGGAACCTGCGGTCGAAGGCGTGCAAAGTCATGATTAGCTCCCATTTTTCACGAGTTCTCACATGAACTCATCGCCAAAATAAAATGCAGTCCGTCGTCGCAGGGCAGGCTCCGATAACTCTGGAGTGGAAGGGTACCTCGGTAAACCCATAAACCAGAAGATAATAATACACATGATATCACTGATGACTGAAGCACATCGAAAGCGAGATTGGTTTCACCTGACTGAGTGCAGCAGCCGCTCCCGCACCGCACTTGCTCAATTTGAGTGCGGCAGCCGCCCTTAAGGTGGGAGAACTTAAGTCAAGATATTGTAACCGCACTTACTTATTACGTGGGGCTCCGCGCTCAACGGAACCACACGTTTAGGACTGCAGTCCTATTTCAAGTACTTTACACCCAAAACGGGACTACAGTCATAAAATGGTTGATTAACCTGTTTGGCACCGCAGTCCCATATGTGGGGACAAATCACTCAAATTATACGTAGTCTGTCTCCAAAACGGGACTGGGGTTCTGAAAGGGTTAAGTGGGACCCTCCCCGTACGGAAAAAAATCTACGGAAATATCGAAACATCGTAAATAATCAGTTGTGGAATACGTCAGCTGTGAGTTCGACTGATTAAATAGTTGATACTCAACTTTGCAAGCTGCGTGATACGTCTCGTCTATATCCCATGTTTTATTGAATTTGCAAATTGTATGGTAAGCCGTTTGCGCGTATTCTATATGATTTACCAAGTTCCGAAGTATTGTTCATACCGAAAGAATGTACGAACTTCGAAAACGGTGTTGTTACGTGTTGCGTCAGCGCACGAGGTACCAGGTACAACTACCGCTGTAGGAAGGGAAGTACACGGAAACAAGGAGGAGGTTGCACGCAGGCAGGGAGAGAGGAGAGCGGGAGGGAGTGATGGAGGGAGGGAGGGAGAGGGCAGGGGGCTGGGGAGCAAGGGAGGGAGAGAGGGAGCGAGTGCCGGACAGAGAGAACCGGCAAGGGGCAGGGACGGAGGACAGTCTTTGCTATGGTCGTTCCGCACTTTGCTTTCTGCACGGACAGGGCAAACACAGACCTTCCCCAATTTTTCCAACTACCTGAAAAAAGACTTGACGAACAGTGTTTCCGCTGGTCTCGGGGGGCCGATTGCTGCTGCTCGTTCTGTCACCCCGATTGTGTTGCGGTTAACGATGGCGTAGCAATCAATTGTGACAGTAACTTCAGGTGAAACCGTGACGCAGTAGCATTATTTTGCGTTCCCGTCGTCAATATTATTACCAGGGCCAACTTGGCGACGTCAGGACTAAGACGATGCTACAACGCAAGCAACATGCTACCCCAATATCAATGTTGGCCACCCGACGCCATTCAAAAACGCTCTTGATACAGTGTTCCATCACAACGGCCCCCATAGATAGGTAGTTTAGCGAGGTTACGGCAACTGCTACGTTATCAGGTCTTACGGGAGAGCAACAGTGGCTCCAATAAAGTTTAGAAAATGCAATCATATGAAGAAAAAATGAGTCACTGGGAGTGTAACACGGAATGCCTAGAGCCAAGCACCGCTCAGGGGCGTTCACTGCACCAGTACAGTAGTAGTAGATCAGCCTACATAGAAGCGTTTACGCACGACTCTTATCTGTGACAACTCGTAGCACTTCCCACCCCCCCCCCGAACCCAGCAAGATCCTGGTTATACCTACGAGGGTATGTTTCGAGGATGATCCCCGAAAAGCATGTTTAGGTTTACTTTCAATAGGGGTGTTTACAAACTACAGCCATGGTACGTAGTCCGCCAGAAAGCGATTAAAAATACCTGTGACCCTGAACCCCGCAGAGGGAGGAAGGGGCCAGCATCGCTCTACACTCTGCTAGATGGAATGAACGCCGAAGACAGACTAACGCATCATAACTCCTACTACTTTTGATGCGCAACGGTATGGGTGCGCCTAGTCGTTCCTGAGACTCCTCGTTGGAAGCGCTCGGTATCCCACCAAACAACCGGCATTAAAGTACAAGGAAGTGCATCCCCATGAAGAAGGCCGTGTTCTACTGCATCGATATATATATCAAGAAACACTTCGTACGCAACAGACATCCCGGCGATACCTGGGTCAAGGATTCCCGTTAGTCGTAGTATATAACATATATCTATATATGGAACAAAATGTAACGCGTAGCAGGACCGCAAGCGATGCGACCGTTGTTTACCATACCAAGCTGGATGTCTAGCCCACAGGTATCAAATATATATATCAATTGACATGAATGGTGTCCTTGGAATTGACCCCTCCCTCTCCCGGCGAAAACTTGCCGTACACCTCACGGCGTGTTGGGCTTGGTGCAAGCGATGTCTGCCTGGTCGGTGTAAAGCCGACATGCTCCATCCCAGCATGGTAGGGATGCGAAGGTCTATGGTCATGGACTAGGGATATGCATGATATCGAGTACATATCTTCGATCGAGTACACCCCGGCCCCGGCATCGCCCTGTGCACCACAAAGGCCTTGTGACAACCGTGCCAAACCTGACACGCTCTTCACCTTCGTCTACAGCAGGCGGTAAAATACTTCTCACACCTATCTCAATTCCGTTCGCAAGTATTAACGATTTGAAACTTCGTCGAAATATTTTCGAAACGAAGATAACGAGAATATAACGCGACCGGCCGTCCAGTTCCTGAAGACGCCCGGCTACATCCGTTCCGTGCGGAAACGGTATACGGAGCAAACGAAACGGACCCTCAACCTCCCTTTCCGGCCCACACAATTAACTCTGCTTCGTGTTTGTGAAGCCTGAAGCAAAACCTGGTGTGCCGTCCCAGTCATGCCGTACACCTCTCATATTCTCCTAATCGGTTGATGGCGTAATCGACGAAAACGCACACGCAAAAAAATCACTTCACCTCCTTGCAACCATCTTGAGAACTACCTGCCCCTTCTCTCAGCGGTCTATTCGCGGTCCCACAAATTCAAACGTTTGCCCGCATGATGGTGGCAATGCCATATTGCCGGTGTCATCGTGGATCGTGGGAAACATGGCCAGAGTTTACTGGATTGAACGCCTTGGTTTTTGTGAATATTGCTTAAAACACCATTATAATCCCTTCTAATTCTTCGACATCGCCGTTACTGTCCACAGCAAGGATTATTGCGTCTACTGCGGTGTCGTTAATGGCAGTTTGTGGCTCCGGCTCCCCGCTGATCGAAGCGCCTGCAGTGCAACGTTTAAAGGACGGCAACGGGGATGTGAAAAAAGACGAGCGACTCTAGTTACCGTACAGTATGTGTGTATGCCCAGGTCGTTACTGAACGTGCAACACTGCTAAGTGTCGTCCCGCGTCGATCAGTGGAGTCCGTCAACAACATGTAGCGCGTGCTCTCCTCGAACAGATGGGGCGAAGCACGCGTAACACTTCGGACGAGTGCAAAGGAAGCTTCCTTCGACGTTCGTGTCTATCTAGTGTTACGCATAGAGCAGTGATACGCCCTACAGGAGCTTACGGAGGCCGGCTCATCGACAAACCTGGTTTTGATGGGGACATGAACTATGCGGGCAATCCAAGGTTTCCCGGTGCGCAATCATAGTGAGTTACGTCAGAAATAATAACCGGGTGTCACGCGGCACCTTCCAGACGTCGGGTTGTTTTTTTCTTGCAAGCTACGAACCCCTGTTTCATGGGATCAAGGTACTAGCGTAAGCCCAACCCAACTCTCAACCGTAACCCGAACCCTAACGCGCTAACCCCGTCCCCGACCCGGACCCAAAAAGGACGAAAACAGGGAGAGAAACCCGGCTGCTCCAGTTAGTTTCGATTATAATTAATTCTTAAGAACCTGTGAATTAACATTTTCGCCTTTGTTCAAGTATACCCCACGATTTTGGTGTACCTATGTACAACATCAAAGCTTATGGGATTGCAACTACGTTCAGCACTACTTAATGTGGTGGCAGAGGAGCCCTGCCCGTCAGGAAACGATGATCCCCGAAGCAGGACGTACCAGCATGGCGTTTATGCGATGCTGCACTACGGTATGTTAAAACGGTAACCTCCCATGTGCCTACGGTGGTACTGGATACAATAAAGCACTCGGCATGCAGAAAGATTATGACGAACCGGGTGCAACGCCAAAACCGATTAGCCTTGTCTACAAGGACCAGCGCGGTAAAAGCTCAACGATCGAGTCAACCGAGCGCATGTTGTTTGATCAGTCTGTACCGAAAACATCGGGGGTATCTGGCACAACGTGAACTCGCTCAGGTGGTACTTACCGCGCTCGGAAGGCAGAGTGTACGCATCCACCTGAAGCGAAAGGGACAGGGCATAGCAAACGAGGCGGCAGGGGGTGGCAACGGGATAGTGGGTCGTAGTTGAGACTGCGTCACATATGGGATCCAGTACTGTCGTCGCACAACATAGCGAGCACGTACTTGGTGTATGCAAAGGAAAAGGCCACGTCAACCTCCCGTCTTGGTTCGTGATAGTCACAACCGTATATTTTGTGCTAGTTTGTTTCCTCTCACTGGTGAACGACGATCGTTGAATCAAACGTATGATGATACTAGTCGATATACAGCAGGGGGTAGATACACGTCGAGTGATAGCCGCTTGGTGTGCGACAAGCATCGTTGGGTGTATTCGTATTTTTCAAAACAACACTGCGCACAGCGAGTCAAAACTCACCGCGCTGGGGTCGACGATGTACTTGAGGTCGTCGAGAATGGATGCAGTCATCTTCGACAAGTGCATTGTCTGCGAACGTTGGGGACAAAAATGGCAAATGAGGCATGCATGTGAAGGTTTGGACCATTTATTTCACGATACAAATGAAGCGCGATACTAGGGTAAGCGACAATGATGAAATTGTACTGGGATGGTTCAACCTTGTTGCTCAGAATTGTGCTAGCGTCGGAACTTCACGCCGTTTTTTGGCAATACGATACCGTAATATATCGGGGGGGGGGGTTGCAGACGTTTATGCAGTTGTGGTAGTCCCTGCCTCCCCCCGTTGACTGATTTGGGTCTATACCTGGTTTGGTCGGTTTCGACAACTGTGTGTCATTAGGGCCTGTTGTGGGGCAGTTATGTATTGACGCCCCCAATGTGCCCGCGAAAAGCGACAAAAAGTACCTCGCTTCTAAACGGTCAAAACTAATCAGGGTATCGTCTCTTAAAAATGGCTCGGACTTTAGGACCTTTGTGCGGTAAAAACGTGAAAATCACGATTTATTTGTCTCGTAGCTACTTATTGTTAGTGCAAAATCCAATTCATGGACTTCGGCATGTCTTGAGGTTGGTCCTATGTAGTCTTGAATTTCTGTGCGAGCGATACAGTGACATGCCTTGGAGTACCTGGAACCGGATGGATCAAACGTAACAAAAACAAAAATACATCATTGTTGTTCGGAAAGCGCCTGGAAAGTGTAGATATTAAGCAATGTCTGTGGTTGGGATCCATCGGTTTCGCTATATAACGCGCCAGTCCTAGTGGTAGGTATTTTAAAAAAAAAATGGTCGCGTGACCTGGTCATGGTGGTTCGTATGACGTAACTCTTGAAAAATATGGAACAACAAGCGTTGCAGTCGTCGTTCGTGCCGGGCGAGAACTGGGCCAGTGCGCTTAAACCAGCCCTCAGTTTGTGTTCCGTATTTCAACTGGCATTACGTACCAAACATTATTATCGGTTCAAATAATATGTTGCATTCATACCCACGTCTCCCGTTTCTCGTGCAATTCCTGCTCCACAGCAGCCCTGATACATGTCAACGATGTACTAATGGTTGACTGGGGAATACTTAAGACGCGTAGGCTGCGAAATCAAGCGTAGATGAGGAGTCAAACAGTAGCACTTTCTCACGCTGTCGACATATCCGGTCATCAGCTCATCGGTGAAGGTGACTTCGTCCAGGTGGCCACAGGTCGTTCCTGCAAACAAAGTGAATTACAGCAGCGTTATCGTTTCATGTTTGTTTGCGGAATATCCAAAACGTTGACAGAAAGTTCCCGACTTGGAGGGGGCGATTCGCATCTCGTGCGAATCACGGTGCCATATCCTGACAGGTGACTAGAGTTCTACTGCAAGAAGGCAAGCCGTAGGAGCCATCAATATATATATGCTTTCCCGAACATTCCTACATCGCGTAGCCCGGCTTACTATTAATACTGATCCGCTCGTTCCAACTTTCTCTTACGCAAGGTTTCTGATAATATAGTTTCATATTGACTCTTCTTACCGGGTTGCCCGTCCAACTCGAGAATGTTAGCACCAGAACCACCAATATCGGCATAGGTGCTCACGGCGGCGGGACACATCCAGGCAGGGTTTCCATTTGCGCGGCAAGTTGAACAGTTGCCAAAGCCGGCCTGCCACAAGGTTCTGCCAAAACGAACGACGAAAATGCACCATGAGCAGACGACGTACAGGCATCGGAGCACATACATCTACAAACACTGGGTCGGGGGGCATGAGGTTTGCATATTTTACGACTCACATGGAGGTGCCTGTCCATCAGTTCGCGGGATGCGACCCGGTCTGCTCCATTTTACTCCGTACGCAGGTCATTCATAAGAAGTGGAGTGCAGAAGAACAAGCGGCAGTATTTTTTGCTTCACTCTTCTTTACGTCTCGTACTTCTTACATACAGCAGTCCAATTCTGACCCATGGTACACCGGTATGGAGGTCGTTCATAGTTAGTTGCAGAAAAAACTTAACACCAGTAAGAGACCTCTAGACGGGAACGGCATGCCCATGCTTCTGGTGCATCCCTAAAATAAAGTCTGATAAACTATTATTAAGACGGACTTCAACAATAATTACTCGTTTCGCGATGAAAACCAGCGATAAACATGATCTATAATTCATACTTTCTGAGTGTAATGAGGCCAAAAAGCGTGTTTGTGGCCTCCGGCGGCGCCTTTAGTGCCGTCACAACAAACTGTGACTCCAGCAAGAGACCTCAAAACGGGAATGGCACGTCCACGTACGTGTCTGGTGCATCCCTAAGACGAAGTTGAAAAATGACATGTTTCGCGATCAAAACCAGAGATAAACCTGGCCGATTATTCATATTTTTTGTTTCCTGTGTAAAATGAGGCTACACAGCGTATTTTTGCAGTCAACTTGTCAACAAATGTCAGTTAGTTGGCTGGAGTCCCTCCAGCAAACTAATAACTATGCGGGAAGTTTAGCCAACTCGCAGCCCTACTGCTCGTGTGATACGAGAATATACGACGGAATATAGCAACATTGTTGTCACCGACTAACCTCAGAAGTAGTAGCGTAGCAAATCAATGGTGTATAAATTAACACACACTACTGCCGCGCGAAATAGCCTCAAAGTCAGGTGCTCATACATAGGCGACCTCAGCACGTTTGTTTTCATTTATTTTGTTGGTGTACACGTTTTTAGCGACAAGTACCCCCGAAGCATGTATATATATGTCAGTGCAGATGAAGGGATGCGACCCTGCCGAGCGTTCTTCTTGATTTGGTAACGTGTATTTCGAGTTCGGTAATAATGGAGTAATTACATGAGGATGTTTGATGTGTACTCCAACCCTGGGCCCATCGACGACGTGGCCATGGCCAGTATGTGAGTCTGGTCGGTTCCCCCTCTCAGGTAAGGCCGGTCTAAAGAACCCGGCGATGATACATATATAATTGAGGCGGGTGCAGACCCCAGCTATTTCAAACCGAACGCCAACACTGGTACATAGCTCTAAATGATGAGCCTTTGGTTCCCGCCGCATAATCAAATGTCTCGCCGAGGGCTCTTTGTAGAGCCAGCAAACAGATATCACACTATATATGCATGCCTTCCGCAACTGCAATATGTGACACGCATATATATGGCTCAACGTGCTCGATAGTGCGTATGCAACTTCTGTATTCCACGCAATTACCCGACACCGATGACGTGTCCCATTTCGTGCAAGATGACTCCTTCGAAGATGCCCCTGAATTCCATGCCGGCAATGTCGGCGATGTCAAACCGCATGGCTCCTTCCAAGCTGATAGTTCTGCAGTCGTTCCAGATACGACGGGGACCGGCAGACCCTAGAATACCATTTATCCCGTCGATGGGCTCAAGAGTCGCGCTGATCAGGAGGCGGCCTGCCGGGTTGACGGAGTTCCCTCCGCAAGGTACGTTGGTAATTACTTCGGACCACCTGCACACGCGATGATTGTTTGGTTCGAGTGATCGCATGAAGCCGAACAGCCTACTTATAGTCACATAGTAACACAACAATATAAATTGCTGCGATAAGAGATACGCTACAAATATCGTGGTTTTATACAACAGGTATGCAAGGAAACCTGAAGCAGCTCACTCAGTATCTGCCACAACGCCGCGAATGTGAGAGCTTGGCGTTACAATTGCACATCGACAGGGACCAGATTCGATGTTGCTGTTGCAGAGTATTAATCGTAAAAAAAACTCGTATCGCAAAATTGGGAAACAGCACTGCTTACAAGTATTCACGATAGCCAGTGTGTGGAGGCACACAGGGATTCGCTTATGCAGTGAGCGTCGCGCTACCTGTTAGCAGCAGATTGAAACACGGCCCTGCGTGCAGCCGTCCAAGTCCCGACGTAGTCGACTTCGATGTAGAACGAGGGCAAGGCTGCGACGAGGGGAAATCGAAATCGACAAAAGAAAAAGTACATCAGAACGGCCGAATACCCCCCCAAAAGGGGTGTTATTGTTGGAAGGAGTGATCAATGTCAAACGCGTCATATCGCGGTTGAAAGTTTGGAACAGATAGTGTCGACTTGCCGAACCCACCTTCATCTTAATTGTTCGATCCTCCACAATAAACTCTGTTCAAAACTAATTCACCCCGGCGATGTTCGCTCACATGACGTGTCAGTCTGGCAAGCCATGCCTCCGTAGCCTGATGCGCAGGAGCACGTGTGTCCACCGGCGGGGTCAACCGAGCACGATCCCCCGTTCTGGCACGGGTTAGGAGTGCATGCGCCTGCGGGAAAAAAGGTAAGGCATTTCGATGGGACGCGGAGCTGTCACGAGGATGCCCATGAGGTGTACCAGTATATATTGTGCTGCCCCCTCGCTGAATAAGTTGCCACTCAATCCTCAGTAGTGGTGATAAAGTGCATCATACAAGCGTCTTTCGTGAGATTCCACGATTTCAAACACTCCGAGGGGGGGGTGTACTCGATAGGCGAGATGTACTCGATCTCATGCATGGCCGTAGTCGCATGACCAGAGACCCTCGCATCCCTACAATGCCGGGACGGAGCATGTCGGGTTTTCACCGACCAGGCAAACATTGCTAGCACCAAGCGCGAAGCGCCGTGAGGTGTCTGGCGAGTCGCATGAAGGGTGAGCTGCATCCTACCAAGAACCACTTTTGAGGCGGACTTGCATATTATATGGACGACAGCTTCAATGAGTTGGTTTAATTTCCGGTGTAGGCATTTATTTCCAGAGACAGCAATGGGAGTACCATGTAGCTGCCCCTTCGGTGCCTTAACTTAAACACTACGTGATACGATCATTCATAATTGTGCGAAGTGAAGCTTCTTTACCTCGCACAAATTATCTAACTCGACAACCGGCTATGATGGGCGACTGCAAAAAAAAAACAAAAAAAAACGGTACCCTGGTTGTCTAGCTCACGTAGTGAGCGGCATGTTTTACAGTGTCGTTGCCAACCGATGCCAACCCATCCTTTATAAAAAAGGGGGAAACACTCCGAGGGGGATCAGAAACATCCCGTAAATGTGCACAACTGATTAGAGTAGTCCAGGTCTCATCTCAACAACCGCCGTTTACATGATACTGGTTCTTTTTCCTCACCTGGGGCTGGAATTGGCGGGGGAGCAGGCCCCGATGGAAAACATTCCAGGTTGGCGTGCCAGCAACACGGTACGTTAAGGCAGTAAAGGCGGGTGGGGGATTTAGGGGGTTAGGGTTGTTGGTTCGCGAAGAACGTTACAAGATAGATCACACAGATAAGTATATTATCACTGGAGACATTTCAGGTTTTCATCCATCAACACGGTACGTCACGGTAATAAATACGGATTGAGGATATATATATGGGGACTAGGGCTGTTGGTTCGAGCAGAAAGCTGCGGTCGTTAGCGGCATACCAGGGTATCTATTAAACCGTGAAACGGTCAACGCATATCGGGTTTCGCATTATTTGTGTTTTTTACAACATCACGAGGGGGGCGTCACATAATACGTAACTCACCTGCGATGCAGTGCCCGTCGCACGTGTCGAACGCTGAGGCCTGGCAAGCGTTTCCCATCCCGTTGCACATTCTCGTCAACGAAGTAACCGCGTCCTCATTGAAAACGCTGGGCAAGAATGGCACCCAGTCGCAGACGTCCACGATACCTACGCCGCACAGGGTGTCCCACGTGTTCTCACAGTCGGCACAGTCATAAAGACGGCGGTGTTCGAAGTGAACCTCCTCCATGTCTTCGTCTTCTTCAGACTCGAGAAGCATCCGAGATCCGATGGATGATGTTTGCACCTCCGGCAAGGCGTTGACGTCCTGAATGAAGCTAAATGTATACTTGGTCGAACCCACGACGAGAGAATGCATGCGCCCCGATTTGTGGAACTTGTAGGTCGACTTCAGGCCGCTTTTCTTGAAAATGATTCGATAAGGCACATTGCGACCGTCGTCCCACCAGTCAATCTTGAAGGTTGTCCTATTTTTCCTGGCCTTAATCTTGTGTCTCGCAGACTCCGCCACAAAGCACCCCACCATAATAAGCACGAGCATGAGCGATGCTTGCATCGCACTTGACGTCTTCATGTTGCTGGAGGGGGGGGAGAGTCGATGGGTGCACGACGTTAGCTTTGCGAGGTTCTTCTATGTTATCGTACGGATGCTTTGCAGCTCCGTATTCTCTTAATACTCGTTCGATAAACGTTCACGTCCTTGGTATCTCTGATATAGTTACCAACGGAATACTCGTACGCATGCTATTAATAATAAGCGAAACCATATCTTAAGGGGCCCCTTCTTTTCGTCCACGCCCTCCATACGACCGCAGGTTGTCTCATCTTAGGGGCTTCAAAACATAACAAAGTGAACCCTTTCAAACAGCCATACTAATCCGGTGATACATCGTTGCGGGGGTTTCAGTGGAGCAAACCAAAGAAGAGCTATTTCCTCGCGTGATTTGCGAAACAATCGTTAACGGGTAAATCCTCCAAACCTTGGCACGTCAAGCACCAGGTGCAACATGACCAGGACCAGAACCCTGTCAAGGCACCAAACGCGAAAAACTGCTCAAGGTATCATAGATCACATGCACCTAAATTCCAAACCGGCAACGTCGACCACATCAGTGCACAATATTGGGCCCCGAGGATGGTTCTTTGGTGAGGGCCTTGTCGTTGACGCGCGATAAGCAGCCGACTGGACGCACTCGATTTGTGTTTGTTGTAGTGAAGTTATGTGCGAGGAATATTTCCTTTTAAGTGGTCTATTTTGGCCTGCATGGCCCAGTGTCTCATTGTAATCCTAACCTTATCCTCGGCCACCACCTTCCCCACACGTATAACCCTAAGTGCCTCGAGGTTGTGAGTGGCGATTTCGGCCACGATGGCGCCAAATTTCGGCAGAAGAAGTCGTTTTGGGATTCCTGGCCTGGGGTGTGACCCGATCTTCTTAAGGATTGGGAATCTCAGCGGTACTGACTACGATATTTCATTAGTTTTATACTTCGAAGTATACAGTGCGCTGCCGACGTTCTTAATTTCTATTAAATCTCAACTAACTGCTGTTGTAGGGAAACAAAGTTAGTAAACGGACGGAGGATCTACTCCATCCCCCATCCCCGCTTTTCCTTGTTTATGACATCTATCTGCATGTTCAATTTAAAAACTAATATCCGCCGCTGTATGCCAAGCTGCGTTTTACAACAAAACACTGTTGTCAGTCCGTGATTAGGAGAGAACAGGTGGTTGTTCCATCACAATAGCTTGTGATTGTCTTCGCATTAGGCTACGCCCGGATTTTGAGCCTCTGCAGCAGTCGAAAATCATTAATAATCGGGTAAATATAAAACGAGACAGAAAACAGCCCCCAGCCGAGCTTTAAACTCCACTTCCTTGGGGACAGCTGCAGCGCTCCACAGGAAACCTCAGCCCGCGAAATTAATGGGCGTTCCTGATGATGTGTGACATGTCGTCGGGTGCGCCAAATGGCAGTCGTAGGCTACCACAAACGACGCCGAGTGTTTTTTGGTAAACAAAGAATTACGAGCCAGCAAAACATAAAACACAGCAGAAAACTTCCAACATGGCTGATGTTTCACTTCACGCGCGAGACCCTATTATTGATAGTAACATATATATATGGATCACAAAAAAGGCCCACAAAAGCTCGATGCTTTACATACCTCGTAGTCTATTTGTGGCATGTTTTTGAAAACGAGGGTTTTTGTTTCCAAGTCCCAGACTGTATTTCCCACTTTGTACACTTTCTTTGGGAAACACCTACATTATGTACCAGTACGCGCGCCTACCACTCAATGACAGTACAGTCTTAATAGTATACATTGCGAAATCCAGCTTGGCCGTATCAGGAGTACATAACTGTTTTTCAGTTTGTTTTAGTATTTATTTGCCCGAAGTTTCGGAAGTAGTAGGAAAATACAGGTAGGAAAATACCAGAACGTACCGTAACTTCAGGAAAACACTGAAACAATGCTGGCAAAACCTGAAACACACTCCGACTCTTCTAGTACAATACGTAAAGTGTCGTATTTCAGCTTCCAGAACTCGAAATTATATGCTCATCAGCTTCTACATGTACAACTAATTTGCTCAACCCTCCAACCTATATAGCCTGCCGCCCCGGTGGTTCAAGTGGTTAACCTCAAACTCTACTTGTTTGAGTCCTGGGTTCGAGCCCCAGGTGGGTCGGACTTCGACTTTGTTTGAAAAATAAAAATAAAAAAGATTCAATTGTTGAGAGCGCCTTGCAGCGTGTGTGTGTGTGTGTGTGTGTGTTCTTCACATTAAACCGTTCTTTCTACCCGTCGACATCCAGCACAACCAGTGTCCGTGCCGATTCTTCCATCCTAGAAGAGATACAAGTTCTGTGGTCACAAAACGGTAGGCATAAATATTTCGATGCGAGTCGACGAGGGAAGAAAAGGTTGAAATTTTCTCGCGATAATAATGAAGGCACGTACCGTAGCGGGAAGGGGGTAGAAGAGCCTGCTATGTGACCCTGGATCTGAGTTACGAGCTGGAAGGAATGAGAGAAGAAGATGGGGCGAAGGTAATAAATGGGATGAGCAAAAATATAAATAAAAAATAAAAATAGAGGTTTAATAACGTGTAGAATATTTCTCCAAGTAAGTGCTGCCGTTGTCGGTGTTGGGGGTCACTCGTACAGCCCTGTTTCGCGATAGTTGTACAATACGAGGGAGGTGCGGCAATTGAGTATATCAGTACGTCCACACCAACAGGAAGAGAAATACCTGAAGAGTCCACCAACCCAAGATCTGGGCTCACAGCCCGTATTATTGTTAATCTTGGTTGGAGCTCTGGAGATGTCAGGAGGCGTGTCACTGTCATGCTGGCTGTTTGTCAGGGGGGGTAGGGGACATGGCAGATCCGCCGGTCTGAACATGTGTTCCCTACCCCCGTTGACAGAAAAGGCATCATTTCATGTGTGGAAACCCCTATATATTGTTTTGTGTGTGTGTGTTTCACATTAAACCGTTCTTTCTACCCGTCGACATCCAGCACAACCAGTGTCCGTGCCGATTCTTCAATCCTAGAAGAGATACAAGTTCTGTGGTCACAAAGCTACGCCACAGAGATACTACGTTGCCACGTGTGCAGTGTGCACTGCAGTGGGCAATGCAAAGCCATGTCATCATACTAGATACGACAGGCACGACATCACGACATACGCAATCTATGGAATAGTGAAACGAAAAGAAACAATCAAAGAGAAAACAAAAACAAGTTAGACAAATCGAAAGAGAAAAAAAGAAACATGAAAGCAAAATCTAAGAGAAACAATCTGTCGTGCCCCCCCCCCCGCAGGCGAGTTGGCCAACACTCGAAAAAGAACGAGCTGGAGAAAAGAAAGAAAAATAAAATAAAATAAGAAAAAAACACCACTGCTTGTAAACAGAGTAAGACAAAGAACCAAGGAAAAAAGTAACAAGGAAAAATAACAAAGGGGAAATAACAGGCAGACCAAAGCCCAAAGCACCTTCCAGGTGGCGGCAGCAGCTTGTGGTACGAGTAGTATAGCCAGGTTCTCCCTGCTAATCCGCCTGGTACCTTGCTACCCAGACTGCCGTCTCCGCCCTGCGTTCGTCAACTATGCCCAGCCCCTTGGCGTCAGACAATACGAAACGAGCAGAGCAGGTTCGTCGTGTGCAGCTGGTTTTACTTGTTTTAGATGGGACACATTTTGAAAAATCGACGTTCTGCCAAGCAGTTTGTTGCATTTTTCTGTAGATCGGACTCGGAATTGTATCAAGATAGAAAAAGAACAATACTTCGAAGTACCTGGCACAAATACTGGAAATTTAATTACTTTCGACAATATGTTTGGGCGGTTCCGCAAGAACAGAGGTTGTCTGTCAAAACATTTGCGTTGACGGTGTCTGTCAAGGGGTAAAAGTGCTGTCTTCGACATATTTGCTCTGGAGACCCAAATTATCTGACTGTGGGGGTCATAGATAGAACCTCGAGATAAATGATAAACCGATTATATACTGGAAATAGATTTACGAGGAGGACGTTCTGTTCGATAGTTCACCAGTGAAACAACGTCGACCGTCGAGGCCTGTCGGCGATAGAATATTCAGGAATGGAGCACTACTTTTCTACTTTGTCAATAAATCACGTATCATCGTCCTGCCATCTGATAGATCAGAACCGCAAGTGCGAGGAGCATTTTGTTTTTCAGGATGACGGAGAAAGGGAATCGACTGGAAGGGAATGGCAACGAGTGCACGCGCAAAGGAGCGGGTGGATTGGGCCAAGGCGATGAGGCGGCCATGAAGAGCGGCAGGAAGACCGTGCACGGAGACCCATGATCTACCGCACACCATCTTCACGAGAGAAGCAGTCATAGTTTGTTTTTTCCTGGTATTGTTTTTCACGAGGCAGAATAGTATCTACCGGTACTCGTCACTGGTCTTTGTAGTTTAACGAGTTGTATACCCTTCATGCATGGGGAATAACCTTCGCAATCATCAGGGGCGTGGTATCATAACTGTGCTGCACCTTTTTGTGTCAGACAGTCCAGTAAGAGATGGCGATCGTTGATGTTCGTGTGGTATTCATAGTAATTTGCTCCTTTTTTCACTGCGTATCCGCGAGTCTTCCCTCTGACAGCACTCCAGATGGCAGGCAGGTGTGTTCATCTTTCGTTTTCACGACTACCGTGCGTTTCGTACGATGCAGGCAGCACTTCAGACAGCATCCGCTGTAGTCAGCAGCCACGAATTGGTTAGTGGTGGGAACGGGGGTACTCTATGCTATAGTTGAGAGGATATAACCGCGGCGATGTTAGTTCAGTTTGCGCATTGATTGGTTTTAGCTCGAGTGCGCTTTTTTCGTCTCGTTCGTGTATTTAGAGGCGGCCGAATTTTCGATTATATTGTTTTTCGGATCTTCCTTGGGCTCCAGCACCTGTGTGACCACGGACTCTTTTGTCAGAGAGTAAATAATGTGAGAACAACAACAACAACAACAACTTTAGATGCTGCGTGAGATGCCTGGCCAGACAAAAAACGGAGAAAGCTTTCAAAGGTACTCGTAAACACAAATTGAAGAATTACTTCTGGAACCCTACGTCTGATATATGTTTTTCTCTTGTTGTTTAAGATCACAACCAACCGCAGTGCGAAAACATTTTTTTTTTGACAGACAAAACGGAAAAATGGGAATGAAACAAAAAATGGGAACGGACGAGTTTTTTTAGAAAGCAAACCAATTGTGTACAACTCCAAGAAAAAAAGTCGACAGTCCTGTGGGGCTGTACAGCAGCCTTCGAATGAGCTGTCGCTCAGGCTGGAAGTCCTCGGCATCGCCGCGGTAGCCAGCATCTAGAGAAATCACAATAGAGCCAACGTATATCGCTTTTTGCGCCCACCCGAAGGCACGAGATGGAGCATGACCGTTCTGACGAGCTCCTCTCACAGGGCTGGCCAAGGGGTTTCGCAGGATCATTTTGGTTCTCTGATACACCACATGGTTCTGGAGATACGGCTTGGTTCCTCATTTTAGGCTTCGTTCCCATTTTTCTGATTTGTCTGTTTTTTCGGGACGGGTCAGAAGGGGAACCGACTGGAAGGAAGTGGCAGCGATAGCACATGCAAAGGAGCGGGACGGTTGGGCTGAGGCGAGGAGGCGGCCGTGGAGAACGGCAGCAGGGAGATCAGCAGTCATCGTGTTTTTCAGGTTTTGCTTTTTACGAGGCCGTATAATGTACCTGTTGTTTACGTCACTACAATGTCATTGCCATGTAGTCTTCATACTGTTCGCGACTTGTACTCGTACAGTATACTCTTTCTAGGGAAATAACTCCTGCAATTAATGGTCTATTCATTGTCAGGGACGCGGTCTCATAGCTGTGCTGCACCTATTATTTTTGTCTGACTGCCCGCGTAAGGAGGACCTTTAACAATCTGGGAGAAGGGATCTTTAGGTTGGTAGGCTGTTCGGGTATTTTGGTTCCTGTTGGGATCAAGGTACGGGCGAAGACCCAACCCAACCCCTGACTCTAACCCTAACCCTAACCCTGACCCCAAACTGCAGCCAAAACGGGCCAAAACTCGCGATAAACGCGGCTACGCCGAGTTTGCATCGAACCAGGAAATTTCTCAGTTGCGGACGACGATTCCGATTTGCAGACCACGCTACACATTTTTCAAGTCAAAAACATCCCTAAAGATCCCTTCTCCCAAACTGCTAAACCTACTCGCGTGAAGACATGGCGTTCGTTCATATTGGTATGCTGGTGTTTTGCTCGATTGCTACTTTTTGACAACATCTCCGTGATGTTGGAGTTATTTAGGACCCGCGTCATCACCTTGACCGCGCTCCAGACACCATGAGCAGGCGTGTCCTCTCTGTGTTCGCGGCTACCGTGTACCGTGCATTTCGCGCGGTGCAGGCAGCAGTCGAGACCGCAACTGCTCCACCAGGGTAGTCGGAAGTAGCCTCGAGTTCGTTTGTTGAGTCCATGCCCTGATGTTTGCACATTGAATTCATTTTGTGTTCTTCATTTTTCCAAGTCGGAAGTGTCTTAGGACTAGGGTTAGCTAACCCTAACACTAACCCTATATACTTCATGCGTCCCAGATATATATATGTTGATATTTTGTTCTTCGGACCTTGCTCGGGCTCCAGAATCACTGATTGGACTCCTCGATTTGAGATTTAATGAACAAAAACAGTCATTGTTGTGCAAACAATAGAGATGGGCCTTGATCCAGTATGTACTGCCAGTACTGCTGAACTGGCTGAGGAGGGTGCCAGGGTGCCTGTACTTGTGACTTATTACGTACGTCCTACAATATCGCCTCATTAAGCAAAGGAAGCCCATCAAAATGCACATCGTAAAGAACAAAGAGAGGACGGACAATAGCTAGAGAGGGGAGAGAGGGAGACAGGGCGGGGAACCGTGCGCACGACGGAAGAAGCCGCCTCAACCACTGATGGCTTGGGCTGTGTGGATCTTGACGATGCACCAGGAGCCGAGCCCTTGGTGGAGTCGAGCCCCGCCGCCGCTGCTGGTGCGGCTGCTGCTACTGCTGGTGTGGAGGTTGCATCGACTTTCAATCGAGAAGGCAGTCGGGACCGGCTGAAGCACTCACAGCCGGAAGCAAAGCACACAAGGCTCAAGACATCGCGAAGTAGAATCTGAGTAAACGTCACAGTATAATTTATTAAATGGGTATGTACGGCGATTTCGCGATGTTGTGAACCGAAAGTGAAAAGTGGCTCGGTCGGTTTTCCGGTTTGTCCGCAGAACGTCGGTCAGTTTCGATCGGTTGACACCGAACGAAACCGAAACTGAAACCAAACATTTCTCGATCGGATTATCGGTCGGTCTCTGTTTCGACGGTTCGGTGTGCATATGTTGGCATAATGTGTTTTACGATTTAATGGTATCATATAACCCCCCTGCCTGCAGTACCTGCGTCTGCTGCGCCACACGGTACAGACCGACATACGCTATCATGCTGGTGCGTTAGACGTGCTTATATTCCGCAGCAAATCAATAACTACAGATACATCAGTTAGTTACTGCAAAACATTTCGTAGGATTGGGAAGACACAACTTCCAGCATACAGCTAATGTCAATGCCATGAGGAAACCTACGCTGCTCGAGGGGGCTGTGATCTACGAGCACGAACAATCTATATTATTGTAGGCAGAGGGCATCAGTGCGACAGTTCAGCAAACGAAGTAGCCAGCACTCTGCCGTCTGCACTCGACATGTTTCGTCGCTCGCACTCTCGCGGCGCACTATGCCATATGCCCTGTGCGACTGTTGATGCCTGCGGCCACGGCTGCTTCGGTGTGCCGTGCCACTATACTGTGCCACTATACTGTTATCCTGTTGCGGGATGTGGGCTGCGTGCTGGCTATGGGCTCTGCGTGGCTGTGTGTTGGGTGTGTCGCGTGTGGCGTATCCATACATTATGAAGGGGTTCCGATACAAATATGAAGGTTTGTTGGGGTAGGGACGGAAAAATCACGACCGATAAACCCGAGTCGGTTTTCCTGTTTCAGTTTTTCCCTCAACCGAAAACCGACAAATTAGAGTCTGTTTTCGGTTCGAAAAACCGACAAACAACCGACCAAAAAAATCGACTTTCGGTTTCAGGTACACAACACTGGAGATATTATTATCGTGGACACACGTCAAAATACTTTTTCTTTAGGGGCATAGCCAACGAACCGTTGTACAGAAAGAAGTCGCGGAGCCCTGCCTGGCCCAGCTCGTATAGTTTCGATTTTATTGCTGTTGTCGTCATTGCTTTCGCATTCATTAACGCATCGCCACAATGCAGTTCGTGGTCACAGGAATGGCTCCAAGAACTCTGGAGTGGAGCACTACCACCTCACACACGCTCGCACATACAAATAGTGACCACGCAATTCCTGTCAAATGTGTCAGGAGACATGGTGACCGATGTAAAACGTTCCCTGCAATGGGTGATAGGCCGTTTGTTCTATACTACAACCTATTAGTTTGGTATCCGGTATGGCATGTCCAGGCAAAGGTGCTGTCTGACCAGCGGTGAAATCGCTGTTTTCTGACGTATTTGCTTCTTTGTAGACGTATTTGCTTCTTTGTAGCAAATATTCGAAGTATAGATGTTGCCGTCAGCGCTAACCCCCAGCGATTTGGCACCTCCACCGCCTATCTCGGACAGCACCTACATATTTGAAGACAGAAGGTATTTGTTGAGCAGGAAAAGGACTTGCCCGGGTGAAACCGTCGTTGTGCTGTGGCATCGGTGAATTCGCGGCGGCAACTGATTTATTCGGTGAGCGGCTCGAGGAAACATTGCTGTGGTGGCGTGATGGCCGAAGAGCGTGCCCTTGACAAGTAAGTGAGGTAATCAACGGGTTTTTCGGTATATAGATACCACGTATACCCGGCCCCGTTTGGGCCAAAGTCAGGTACGTACTAGAAACAAGTAATAAACGCGCGCCGCGAACGGTGTTTTGTCCATGAAAATGCATTTAAATCAACTACACCTGAACGTGGCGTGTGAACTCCAAACTCCTAACTGTTTCGTCATCTTTCTTTAGGGTTTTTTTTTTTTTTTTTTCTTATCCCATTCATTATCTTCGCACATCTTCTTCTCTCTCTCCTTCCAACTCGTAACTCAGATCCGGGGTCACATAGCAGGCTCTTCTCCCCCCTTCCCGCTACGGTACGTGCCTTCATTTTGATCGCGAGAAGATTTCAGCCTTTTCTTCCCTCGTCGACTCGCATCGAATTGTGCCTACCCACGCTGCAAGGCGCTCTCAACAATTGAATCCTTTTTTTTTATTTTTGCAAATATAGTCAAAGTCCGACCCTCCTGGGGCTCGAACCCAGGACTCAAACTAGTAGAATTCGAGGTTAACCACTTGGACCACCGGGGCGACCATATAAAGGCCATTGAAAACAACTGAAGTACATCTTATATCATACCTGGTATGTATTATGAGACATCGAGCAAGGCAAAATGTGCGCTGTCAAGTTGTGTGTGTGGGTTCTTCACATTAAACCGTTCTTTCTACCCGTCGACATCCAGCACAACCAGTGTCCGTGCCGATTCTTCAATCCTAGAAGAGTTACAAGTTCTGTGGTCACAAAGCTACGCCACAGAGATACTACGTTGCCACGGGTGCAGTGTGCACTGCAGTGGGCAATGCAAAGCCATGTCATCATACTAGATACGACAGGCACGACATACGCAATCTATGAAATAGTGAAACGAAAAGAAACAATCAAAGATAAACAAAAACAAGGTAGACAAATCGAAAGAGAAAAAGAAGAAAAATGAAAGCAAAATCTAAGAGAAACAATCTGTCGTGCCCCCCCCCACCGAGTGCGGTACACAAAAATTAGGTAGTTTGTGGCGAGATTTTTCTAATCCTTTCCTTTCTCGTCAACTCGAGTAGAATTGCGCCTACCCTCGCTCCTAGGGGCCCTCAGTAGTGGACTACTTCAAAAACAAAACTGTAAATGTTTTGGAAGTCTCACCAAGGTTTGATTCGAAGCCCAGGACCAACTCAATATTTGCAGGATTCGAAAGGAACCACAGGAGCATCGGGGAGGCCACAGCTATTAATAGGTAGTGGTTGCAGTTCGTGCATCTATCTGATGATCTGTCGGATGCGTTCGAATCTCGTCTACTGTTGTAGGCTATCCGTACGAAAGGGATGGGGGTAGATAACTAATAATAGCGTAAATAAACAGATGGATGTCATATGGGTAGGATAAAATCACAATTATTCACAGTGCTGTACAGGATTGCAACTGCAAGAGCTTTTAGCTTGGTATTCCCTTTATTTTCATGCTATAGAACCTACCGCGTACTACCGTACAGCTAGAAACAACAGCAGTGTCGTATACCCTGATCGGTTGGGCAGCAAAAAGACGGCTAAGTGTTATCGTCATTATCATCACCATCAACTGAGCGGTCGCGCCGTGCACTGACCGTTGTTATTCGCGGGCGTACCAAGGTCGGACACGTTTATCGTGTAGCGGTAGTTCTGCAGCTGGTGGAAAGGACTGATAAAGTGATGAGGTGACCAGGTGGTTGTGAGAAGAGGGGGGGTGGGTGGTGGAGGGGGGGTACTCGTCACATCGAAATCAGGGACCGTCCGACGGCATTATTATACCGACGCACAACGACGACCTCTCGGAGTGTAACTGCCCGGGAAAATTGCCGATCATTTTACTCCTGGTATCTCAACGTTTTGATATTACTGTAATAAAAATGAAAGGCTCGCCAACACGTTAGATTCCATCAAAGTTTTCATCACTCTGTATTGGGCGTCGCTTCCGTTAGATTGATATTGTTCAAGCTCGTTCCACATCGCCATCGGCCGCTTTGTTTTAGAACGTATACACCAGGTGGGATATGTAGCTGGTCGCCCCGGTGGTTCAAGTGGCTAACCTCGAATTCTACTTGTTTGAGTCCTGGGTTCGAGCCCCAGGAGGGTCGGACTTTGACTTTATTCGCAAAAATAAAAAAAGGGGATTCAATTGTTGAGAGCGCCTTGCAGCGTGGGTAGGCACAATTCGATGCGAGTTGACGAGGGAAGAAAAGGCTGAAATTTTCTCGCGATAAAAAATGAAGGCACGTACCGTAGCGGGAAGGGGGGAGAAGAGCCTGCTATGTGACCCCGGATCTGAGTTACGAGTGGGAAGGAGAGAGAGAGAAGAAGATGTGCGAAGATAATTAATGGGAGGGGAAAGAAGAAAAGAAAAAAAGTCCACTTTATTTTCTCTTTCGATCGTCTACTTCGTATTTGTTTTGTTTTCTTTGTTTTTCTTTCGTTTGTTTCCCTTTTTTATAGAATATATATGTATGGCATTGCAATGCCAACTGCTGTGCCTACTGCATACGTGGCATCGTAGTATATCTGTGGCGTAGCTTTCTGACCACATAACTTGTATCTCTTCTAGGATTGAAGAACCGGCACGGAAACCGGTTGTGCTGGATCTCGACGGGTAGAAAGAACGGTTTAATGTGGGAAGAACGCACTCACGCTTATAGCTAATCTCGGCTGTAAGAAAGAGACGGTTTAAACCCGATAGGAATTTTTACTGTGTATTGTGGCGATGAGTTATCGTGAGAACAACAACAACAACAACAACAACAACAACAGTGTGGGAAGGTCCGCTTATACAACCAAGGGTGTTCTTGTTGCTGGTCCCACAACTCCCAAAAATCAAGGAGTCCGTGGTTACACGGAGGTTCTGGACTCGAAGGGAAATAATATGAAGAATAAATATTCGTAGGGAGCACGACGCTCCCAACTTCCCACCTGAAAAACGACGAGACGAAGAAGGCGCACAAAAAATCAACGTGCAAAAACCATGGTATCCGCAAATAATATGGTTAAAAAATTGTAAACATACAAGGTTTCAGCCAAAATAAGATATTCTTGCATAAAGATTTGCTTAACGGAAAGCGCGAGGGCGTGAGTTAGCTACATTCGATGATAATCGACGAGCAGTGGGAATATTGAACCCTATCCGCCACAAAGAGTGAAGGCACGTACCGGGGGGGGGAAGGGAAGACACCTGTGACAATGGCTTGCCCGCCAGAAGAGATCGCTGAGGGTGAAACTTAACTTCCTACGAGCTAGGCTGGAAAATAAAAGTGATGATTAAATATTATTCTAAAAAAATACCTGGCCACTTTATGGCCACAAAATGAGGTACATACTGAAAACAAGTGTGAATCACACCCCAGGATGCCTGCAAATGGCCAGACTGACATCGTAACTGAGTTTGCCTCTAACCGGCCTGAGTATGTCTGATTTTGTGTATGTATGCTATCTGTAGCTCTCAACCAATTCTTCAATTTTGAAGTATTTGAGTGGCCGTACCTACACTGACTGGCTGTGTGCTGTTTTTTCTCTGCATACATAAGCCGGTCGCCCCGGTGGTTCAAGTGGTTAGCCTCGAATTCCACTTGTGTTTGAGTCCTGGGTTCGAGCCCCAGGTGGGTCGGGCTTTTTACTTTATTTGCAAAAATAGAAATCAAAGGATTCAATAATTTAATTGTTGAGAGCGCCTTGCAGCGTGGGTAGGAACAATTCGATGCGAGTCGACGAGGGAAGAAAAGGCTGAAATTTTCTCGCGATATAAATGAAGGCGCGTACCGTAGCGGGAAGGGGGGAGAAGAGCCTGCTATGTGACCCCGGATCTGAGTTACGAGTTGGAAGGAGAGAGAGAGAAGAAGATGGGCGAATATAACAAATGGGATAAACGAAAAAATATGCGGTTCCTCTCCGTTGCACAATTCAATTATGTTGTGTAAATTCTTTACTCGTACGCACGTGCGCATTTATCCATGTATCCGTACATACGTTTTCTTGCGTTCTTCTATTTCATAAAATGTGGTTGTCGTGCCTGTGGTATCCAGTTGTTGGTGTAGTTGTTATCACATTCACTCTTTGACGGAGGAGTCCGTGGTCACACGAAGGTGCGCATTGATGGATCCCTAGGAAGATCCGAAAAACCATAAAGTCTAGATTCAGCTGCTTAAAAAATACAAGAGGCGAAAAAGGCGCACGCACACATACATGATGACGTGGCATCGCAATGTCCAAACTGCTGTTCTTACTGCATACCTGGTACGTGGCAATGTGTGTACTTATTTAGAGTATCTCAGCGGCGTAGATCTGGGACCACAATAACTCGTATCATATGTACTATATGTATAAACTAGTGTTGGATATCGTACCGAAACTCGATATATCGTTCGATATATATATATCAAACCGAGAAAAATGCTCGGTATTTCGATAATGGTTTGGATAACTCGATAAACGATAACGATACGATAAAACCATGAAATGCCGAACGCCTCCCAGGGCGACGGGAGACACGTCAACGAACAGTACCCTGATATACGACTATAATATCACGTCATGCGTAAACCACCATCAAACTACTCAGTTGAAGTATTCTGTGCCAGGTATATGTACGTGATTTGAAAGCGAGAGCACTAAGAAAGGAAGGCAGAGATTCATAGGAAAAAAGGAATTCGGGACTCTATTTGCTGGAAATAGTGGATACCTCGCCCCCTTCTCAAAAAAAAAAAATCAGCCTGGGCCAAGTTTCTTTTTTTTTATTATGTTTCCTGCCTATACTGCTGTACGTGGATTCTGGCTAAACGATATTCCTACCGCTAGTGTTGCAGTTTCCGGCGTATATGATCTGTAATTTTTGTTGCATATATCTGCATAGAATGTGTTACAGCTGGCCTCCTCTTGTGTGCCGCTATCGGCTCGGTCTCACCTCGATACCCAGCGGTTGTCGTTCGTTGAGAGAGTCCTCATGGGAATTTCCTCCGTACCTCGCTCCAAAATCCTCTATGGCCACGGGGTGGCCAGACGCCACGAGAGTTGAGTGTTGATATTGCTCAGCGAATACGAGTTGGGATTAACTGACATGCACGTCATTGGCAACTAACTGACATGGACGTGGTGGGCACGACTCATCCACGGTGTGTGAACAGGATGTGGTTTGACCTGTTTCTTTCGTTCTTTGGTGGGATTGACTAACCCCAGGTAGGGCCACAGAGCACCTGTATCGACCATTACAGCCGATACGGGGTTTCCATGACCCAGACAATGGCCTCCCCCGCCGGGGACACTTCATGGTACACCTACATCGATATGACAGCGAGCCATCCTACGGCTTCGCTGCCTTACACGATGCACCCTCCGTGCGTCACTGGTCAGGTCGGTCGACGTACATCACAGAATACCCTGTCGCCCACTTGGGCCAATCCTGTAGCCCGTAGCGCTGCAACACCCCCCCTGCCCGACGCATAACTATCGTCGGTGCACAGCGGATCTCCCGGCCCCTACCCAGTAACAGCGTGGGCAACTCCTCCTCCACTTCCCCGACGAACCTGCTGCCGCGTCCTTCCTTTTCCGTTCGACGCTTAACGAGCTTCGGCCACGTACGGACATCCCCGATTCTCGTGGCGCGGTTACTATGCCTTCCGCTTCTCTTTCTGACGGGCGCTGCTGCTGTTTCCGCTTCGGCGACAGCTGCTGTTGCTTCTGTTGCTTCCGTTGCTGTTGCTGCTGCTGCTGATGACACAGTTGCTGCGCCTAATTCTGTTCCACCTCTTCCTCCTTCTTCCCCTGCTGGGCCGGCTGTTTGCGCTCCCTCCGCGGCGACGGAGGCGGTGGCCCTGATTGCCCCCCCGTCCTCCGGGTTCCCGTTGCCGTGCTCGGTTGCTGCTACTACGGTTGCGCTCCTTCGTGGCGCTGCTGCTACGGCGGTGGTGGCAGTTACGACAGTAACGACTGCGGCTGTGGCTCCGTGCATCTTACCTGAAAATGGTACAATGCTTTAGCATCCTATGCGGCATATGTAACGGGGTGCACAAAATCCTACCCGACCCCTGATCCGGCGTCCTCTCATAGAAGCTTGATAGCTCAGACCGGGCTGCTCGACGGAAATGATTCGCTACGCCCCGATCCAATGCCCGTGCGCCCGATTCGCGTGGATGCCTTCCCTTCGGCGTTTGCTGGCCGCCTCCTTGATCAAGACCCTGTTACCCCCGAGCGTTTGCTCACCCTAAGAACTCCTCTGAGTTACCGCGTCGACCCGCGCTTTTCTGGGTCTATTTTTCCGCTGCCGTCTCTTGAGTATGTTTGCAGCGCTACGGGCTCCAGGAGTCGCCCAGGTGGGCGACAGGGTATTCTGGGATGTACGTCGACTGACCTGACCAGTGACGCAAGGAGGGTGCATCGTGTAAGGCAGCGAAGCCGTAGGATGGCTCGCTGTCATATCGATGTAGGTATACAATGAAGTGTCCCCGGCGGGGGAGGCCATTGTCTGGGTCATGGAAACCCCGTTTCGGCTGTAATGGTCGATACGGTTGCTCTGTGGCCCTACCTGGGGTTAGTCAATCCTACCAAAGAACGAAAGAAACAAGTCAAACCATATCGTGTTCACACACCGTGCATGAGTCTTGCCCACCACGTCCATGTCAGTTGCCCATCACGTGCATGTCAGTTAATCCCACGTCGCATTCGCTGAGCAATACCAACACTCAACTCTCGTGGCGTCTGGCCACCGCGTGGCCAGAGAGTATTTAGGGTCGAGGTACTGAGGAAATCCCCATGAGGACTCTCTCAACGAACGACTACCGCTGGGTATGTATCGAGGTGAGACCGAGCCGATAACGGCACACGAGGGGAGGCGGCTGTAACAGGATGAACCCAGGCAGATGACAGAGAGAGGGGGAGATTGTAGCAAAAGGCCATGAGCTCTGGCGGGGACACGAGAGATCGGTACCCAGGGAATTTGTTTGGCCCCGATTACCTGGGCCCGAGTTTTCTCCCGGGCGGAACGAGGGCCCGAATAACTGCTAGGCCCGAGAATCCTCCTGGGCGGAATGAGGCCCAAGCATTGGGGCCCGAGTATTTCCCTGGGTGGGATCAGTGTCTTTGCCCGAGTTTCTCCGGTTTGGAATCTGATGGGTGGTCAAGTATCGAGCCCCGAGTTCTGTTCGGGATAATGGAATTCTGTCCGGGATGATGGAGTCTGATTTCGGGTAGCACTATTGCGGTTTTTAGCAGTGACCATGCATAACGTATCAGGAAACAGTAGTCACGGCAGGTAGCCACCATTACAGACTCGCGATAAGGCAGCACCAGAAAAGAAGAGAAGGCCACGAATCTCTCCGTCCTGACCCTCGATTGTTTTTCGTTCCCGCGCACGCCTTGACGATTGTTTGCGGCCGGCCTTCGCCTCAGGCGTGACTCTCGTATTTTTGTCCGCGGTCACATGTCACATGTAACTGCTGTTGTTGAAGTATACCACGCTGCTGGTATCGAAACAGGGAGTACTTTTCAATATCGTTGCGGGAGGAGCGGCTTCCGTAGATGGTTCTAAAGTTGTGCGTAGGAACCGATAACCTGCCATGCCCCGAGCACTAAGTAATAGCTGCCTGTAGCAAAGGCGCCTCAACTTGAAAATTACACAGATAAGCCGTATTCCCGTCTACGATACCATCAGTAGTCTATACACTACTTCCGTTCCCCTCGCTGCCTCGGCAAGGAATGCTGCGAGGCATGCCCTATCAGGCTAATAGTGAGTGGGGTAGGTCTTTCTGGCGGGTGTAAGGCCGGACTCACCCTCAAGGAGTGATACCTTCTTGCTGCTGCCCGTGGCCGCGAGGCTCAGGCGGCAGTAGAGTCGGGTCGTACGTTGTGCGTCAGGCACGGAGACCTACGATTCCCGCGTCTTTTTAGGCAGCTGCGGCAGAGCAGCAATGCTCAATCGGGGTGTCCGTGCGCGGAGGCAGGCGCCACCACAGGCCACACTACGGCACAGTCTATTGCGCCGGTAGGAGGCTGGATTCGACGACGAGGGAGGAGGGAGACTGAGCGTCGACGTGCGGGGAAGAGACGGATTGACCTCCCCCTGCGCGAGAATTTTTATTTCCCAGATCAGAACCGCAAGTGCGAGTAGCATTTTGTTTTTCAGGATGACGGAGAAAGGGAAACGACTGGAAGGGAATGGCAACGAGTGCACACGCAAAGGAGCGGGTGGATTGGGCCAAGGCGATGAGGCGGCCAGGACGATCGGCAGGAAGACGGTGCACGGAGACCCATGATCTGCGCGCACACTATCATCACGAGAGAAGCAGTCATAGTTTGTTGTTTCCTGGTATTGTTCTTCACGAGGCAGAATAGTATCTACCGGTACTCGTCACTGGTTTTTGTAGTTTAACGAGTTGTATACCCTTCATGGGGAATAACCTACGCAATTATCAGGGACGTGGTATCATAACTGTGCTGCACCTTTTTGTGTCAGACAGTCCAGGAAGAGATGGCGATCGTTGCTATTCGTGTGGTAGTAAGGTTCGATTGCTCCTTTTTTCACTGCATATCCGCGAGTCTTCACTCTGACAGCACTCCAGATAGCAGGCAGGTGTGTTCCTCTTTCGTTTTCACGACTAACGTGCGTTTCGTACGGTGCAGGCAGCACTTCAGACAGCATCCGCTGTAGTCAGCAGCCACGAGTTGGTTAGTGGTGGGAACGGGGGTACTCTTCTATATTATAGTTGAGAGGATATACCCGCGGCCATGTTAGTTCAGTTTTGCACATTGGGGTTATCTCGTGTGCGCTTTTTCCGTCTCGTGTATTTTGAGACAGCCGAATTTTCATTTTTTTCTTGTTTTTTGGATCTTCCTAGGGCTCCAGCACCTTTGGGTGACCACGGACTCCTTCGTCAGATAGTTAATGTGAGAACAACAACAACAACAACACTACGCAGTTTCACACGATGCTCAGAAATATGAGAAGATGGTATATATTATACGACGACTTGCATTACCGTACGTACACGACTAAGAATATGAATATTAACGATAGTACATAGTATATACATGTAATGTCTAAAAAAAGAAGGGGAACCATCCTGCCGCTACTACTGCTGTACTCTGTACCAGGTCCTGCAGTTTTTTACTTTCTTCTTCCCCGAACAGGGTGAGCTCTTGATACACGGTTAAGCATACAGGGGGGTGGCTCGCAGCATGTATGTTTTTAACAACATCAATTAAGACCGTTTAAAGGCTATATATATACTACACACTCCCGTAAAACTGTACCAGGTACTTTGTATGCCGTATGGCAAAATCCCTAGGGACCATTTCGTACATCTCTTTTCCCATATGTTCGAGTCATGATGATAACGCGTTGAAAAGCGATACATATGTGTGTGTATTTTCACATTCAACCGTTTTTGCTACCCGTCGACATCCAGCACAACCAGTGTCCGTGCCGATTCTTTAATCCTAGAAGAAATGCAAGTTCTGTGGTCACAAAGCTACGCCACAGAGATACTACGTTGCCACGTGTGCAGTATGCACTGCAGTGGGCGATGCAAAGCCATTTCATCATACTATATACGACAGGCACGACATACGCAATCTATGAAATAGTGAAACTAAGAGAAACAATCAAAGAAAAAACAAACACAAGGTAGATAAATCGAAAGAGAAAAAGAAGAAAAATGAAAGCAAAATCTAGGTGAAACAATCTGTCGTGCCCCCCCCCCCGCAGGCGAGGTGGCCAACACTTGAAAAAGAACGAGCTGGAAAAAAGAAAGAAAAAAATAACTAAGAAAAAACACCACTGCTTGTAAACAGAGGAAGACAAAGAACCAAGGAATAAAATAACAAGGAAAAATATCAAAAGGGAAATACCAGGCAGGCCAAAGCCCAAAGCACCTTCCAGGTGGCGGCAGCAGTTTGTGGTACGAGTAGTATAACCAGGTTCTCCCTGCTAATCCGCCTGGTACCTTGCTACCCAGACTGCCGTCTCCGCCCTGCGTTCGTCAACTATGCCCAGCCCCTTGGCGTCAGACAATACGAAACATGCAGAGCAGGTTCGTCATCCAACCACGCCACACGGCTCCTTCAGTACGGCTTATCAATCGAAAAAAGAAGAGAAAAAAAATAAAATGAAAACAAAATGAAAATCACGGAGAGCCAGCGCCAGAAACAAAAAAAACAAACAAAAAGAGAAGACAAGGGAAGACCACGTGCGAACCAGATGCATCAGTTGGTAGCACTAGTAGTATGGTCATATTCTACTTCCTAGTCGGCCCGGTGCCTTGCTACCCTGTCTGCCATCTCCTTCCTACTTTCGTCTACATACAGCCGTTTCCCTTCTACCCCTCCTGTTCCCCCCCCTCTCCGCATTCCCTTGGTCGGGCTTTCTGCCACTTCTCTTGTTGCCCCGTCCACCCCCGTTCCCTTGGGTACCATCCACGGCGGACGCGCGGCGCTGCCTACTCATCTCAGCCTCAGCGTCGTGCCACCTCATCATGAACCGTTCGGCTGCTTCAAGGATCCCCCGGTACCACTTCCCCGCCTTTGTGGCTGCAGTGGACCACAACGCGGTCTCAACTCAAAACACCAAGGGGGCAACTTCCGTTGACCCTTCGGTGGCTCGGAACTCTCTAAGGTCTTCGACTATGCATCTATGCCAAGTATTACACTGTCCGCCTGGTGTCGGGTTCTCCCCACCAGCTATCGTCCCGAACATTACCCGACTACTGGGTAATCGCTCCTTGCTTTGCCGTGCCACGCCCCCCGCAAAGAAGAGCCGCCGTTTACGAATGGTCGTTTCGATGCTCTCGCAACGTGTCATCTTGAGGGCCTTCGCGTACGAGAGGGTGGCATGGTGAGTACGAAGTCGGCGCTGGAAGCCAATGACTCGCAACAGGACTTACTTGGTGGTGAGCCGTTCGAAGCTTGGCGAATTGTTCCGCTCTGAGGGTCCACGTCACACACCCGTACAGCAGAGTCTCAATCCCCTCGGCCTTCAGCATTCGGACTTTAAGGCTAAGGGGGGCGGTCGTCCTATCATACAACTCCGGGCCGAACCGTTTGAGGCATGCTCGCATGAGGCGGATCCGTCGGTCGATTTCGTGCAAGAGCGCAGAGTTTTCGTGGATAACGCCGTCTAGGTATACGAACTGGGTCGTCTGTTTATACCTCTGGCCTGCCGCTTCGATGACGAGCGGTGGTGCGAGGGTTGCCTGGTCTGGTGTTTGTAGGACCATTGTCTAAGTCTTCTTTTCCGGGATGTACCACACACACCGTCTGTACACGAGTACCAGGTATCTGGTATTCATACGGGGCATACTACGGTGGTGATGAAGTGGGGTAGATATGACGGGTTTTACTCGAAGGCCACATATCATACGTGGAGGATGTATCCACAGCAGCAGTATATATATACAGTATTCATACCACTATCACTATAACCGTTCATGGGACTGAAGGTCGCACGGCAAAAGCTCTCTAGATCCTTGGGTCCATCGCTCCTCTTGCTTTCACAAGCGTGGAGACGTTTAATTTTGGCCCCACACATCCCTACACACGTACGGGATGATGAGTGTCCCCTACTACCTGAGCAAAGTAATGTTTTTGGGAAGCCGTTCAGCTGCGCAGTGTACGGCACGTTCCTATTCGGGGGTAGATGAAAGCTACATTGAATCAACTGAGAGCACACACAACTACCTGGTAGAGTATAGCGGGTTGGTATGGTCTCCAAGCACCCGATAAGCTGGAATTCCACTTGTTTCACCCGTTCGGGTCTTCTCACCCGGTACGTTGGCATTTCACTGGCTTTCCCTGGTCTTTAGACCCGGTACGTGGCAATAGGAAACGACTATACTCATTAGCTTTCGTGGCAATAGGAAACGACTATACTCATTAGTTTTCGCGCACATAATTAGTCCGTCAATTATAAGAAATAAGAATGGGCAACCCAGGCGATGGGAATGTTTGCAAAACTGTGATATGAGGTGATCGTGCTCTTCGTGTAATCCCAAGTTCTATTTTGCATACTATGTTCTAGCTTCCGCGCACATAATTAGTCGGTCAATTATAATAAATAAGAACGGACAACCCAGGCGATGGGAATGTTTGCAAAACTGCTGTGATATGAGGTGATCGTGTTCTTTCTATAATCCCACGTTCCATCTTGCATACTATGTTATGGGATACTCGTTGTATGCCTATATCCACATGTTTTCGGTGTTGCCTGCCTTGTTGGACGGTGATTCGTGTGATATGCTGCTATGTATTCACGCTGCCGATGGTGCTCTGCCTGTTGTTTTGTAAGGCTTTGAAGATACTTGTCTGGTCAATGCATGCAGGCATACTCGTTGCTCGTGCTCCGTTTGCCTGTTGCTCGTGCTCGTATGTTCGCTCGTTTTTCATGATCGCACACACATGCATGTTCGTTAATAAATGTCTGTAATACGATTGACCACATAATGTCTTCAAAACCAAATGCAACCGACAGGTGTCGATACAAGCCAAATGTGCCGTGCGTATACACGCATGCTCCCGTGGACCGTTTGCTCGGTTAGGTGATAACGGACACTAACAATATCGAGCCTTACGCTTTTTGGGCGTACATAACCACCCTTTAGAACGATGAACCCCTGGACAACAACGTGCATTGTCGACTGGCAAACCTCGAACTTTCGAGAAATCCACGTATATTGTGATGACTGTGGTGTAGTTTGTGACCACAGGAAAAATCTCTCTCTAGAATCAAATAAAGGGCACGGACACTGGTTGTGCTGGGTGTCGACGGGTAGAAAGATGGTTTAAGGTGAAGAACACATACACAGCAGTACGTACAGAGTACGAGTCGAACACATACGGCCGCATTACCTTATTCATCCCGACTGCTGTAAAGTATGTAAATTATCTTCATTCAGCATACCGAGCTGGTATCACATCACACTGGATACGGCAGGAACGATGCACGCATTCCGTCCAAGAGCAGAAAGAGATAGCAATGCGACACCAACGAATAAATAAAACCTTTCAACCTAGTGGCACCGGGGATATTAGTATTGGTAGTTACAAACCACCCGGCACTAGATTATCGACTACCAGGATGTCGACACAGCAGTTTGTATCACAGAATTGTCAATCACACACATAAATAGTTGCAACCCCGTGATCACAGCGCCCGAATACTGGGGGATGCGTGAACAGTTACTTGATAGTATCATGCACGAATATTTGAAAACCGTGAAAACAGGCGTTTTTCTACATTCGTGCCGAAAGGACCTCGGAGCGCTGGCCTCTATCCGGAGCGCTTTGCCTGTAGCAAGGGTGACTGCTCTTCCAGAGCAAATACATGCATCCTAAGCGATGGTTACGAGAGAAACAATGCAAATCAAACTGAGGAGAGAAAACCTGGTAGTTTCCGATAGGAAAACATAGCCCCTCCCCAGTGCGCATACTCACGCGCCGTCTTAGTCGCTGACGCAGTGAACGGAGAATCAAACGAGCTTGACTTTGTTCAAGTATCTGACATGGTTCCCAATGACGATTGGGCATTTTCACCGTTAGAGTACTGCACTGCTGTACATGTACATAAGGTTGACCCTAATTTCCAAGTGCTTCGTCCCCGCATGGGGAGGGCAGTTCTATAAAGGCGAGGCCACATATGCCCAATGCCCAAACTAAAGGTTCCCTTCATTTGCGAACGCGATCTTGAAGTGGTTGAGCGTACCACGCACCTGTTGTGCCGTCCGTCTCCAAGCATCGGGCGATCCGCCTGATCGGAGAAGAACGGTTGTAAGAATTCTAGATTGCATTACTAATGCTGGAAAACATGCTGTAGGCATGGATGGTGTAACCGAGCAGGATACCTTCCTATTTGACTTCCCAAGATTAGTGGCCCAGTGATGGCGACACGAAGCGAAAGGTGGGATCGGGATGCCAATAGGCAGTAGGTAGTTTCCGTGCTGGGGGGGTGTTTGTCGCCACCTTTCTACAACAACTTTAACGAAACCCGTTCTACAAGGGGTGCGATCTTGAAGTGGTGGTGGATAAATGACGTTTGAGGACTCATGAAATAGTTTTAGCAAGAACGGGTCTCACCAGTGGACACTGTTCGGGCTGGGGGGGTGGCGTGAAGGTGGCGTGAACGTCAGTGCCTTGAAACGGCTTGCTTACGCGGAGTCACCTCAGTACTTGGGGGGGGGTGGCGTGAAGGTGGCGTGAACGTCAGTGCATTCAAACGACTTACTTACTCGGAGTCATGTCAGTCCCTTCAAACGTGGCGTGCACGTCAGTACCTTCAAACGACTTACTTAGTAGGGGGAACGCCAGTACCTTGAAACGACTTACTTACTCGGACTCCTGTCAGTACCTTCAAACGTGGCGTGCACGTCAGTGCCTTCAAACGACTTACTTACTTTGAGTCACGTTAGTACCTTCAAACGGGGCGTGAACGTCTGTGCCTTCAAACGACTTACTTACTCGGAGGCACGTCAGTGCCTTTAAACGACTTACTTACTCGGAGGCACGTCAGTGAAGGTCCCGTGAACGTCAGTGCCCTCAAACGACTTACTTACTCGGAGTCATGTCTATACCTACAAACGTGGCGTGAACGTCAGTGCCTTCCGACGACTTACTTACTAGTGCCTTCAAACGACTTGCTTACTCGGAAGCACGTCAGTGAAGGTGGCGTGAACGTCAGTGCCCTCAAACGACTTACTTACTCGGAGTCATGTCAGTACCTTCAAACGTGGCGTGAACGTCAGTGCCTTCCGACGACTTACTTACTCGGAGTCACGTCAGAACCTTCTGAGGTGGCGTGAATGTCAAGCCCCTCAAACGATCTGCTTACTCGGAGTCACGTCAGTACTTGAGGGGGTGGCGTGAACGTCTGAACCTTCAAACGACCTTTCTTACTTGGAGTCACGTCAGTACCTTCAAACGGGGCATGATCGTCATTGCCTTCAAACGACTTACTCACTCGAAGGCACGTCAGTGCCTTCAATCGACTTACTTACTCGGAGGCACGTCAGTGAAGGTGGCGTGAACGTCAGTGCCCTCAAACGACTTACTTACTCGGAGTCATGTCAGTACCTTCAAACGTGGCGTGAACGTCAGTGCCTTCCGACGACTTACTTACTCGGAGTCACGTCAGTACCTTCTGAGGTGGCGTGAATGTCAAGCCCCTCAAACGATCTGCTTACTCGGAGTCACGTCAGTACCTGAGGGGGTGGCGTGAGCGTCTGAACCTTCAAACGACCTTTCTTACTTGGAGTCTCGTCAGTACCTTCAAACGGGGCATGATCGTCAGTGCCTTCAAACGACTTACTTACTCGAAGGCACGTCAGGGCCTTCAAACGACTAGCTTACTCGGAGGCACGTCAGTGAAGGTCCCGTGAACGTCAGTGCCCTCAAACTACGTACTTACTCGGAGTCATGTCAGTACCTTTAAACGTGGCGTGACCGTCAGTGCCTTCCGACGACTTACTTACTAGTGCCTTCAAACGACTTGCTTACTCGGAGGCACGTCAGTGAAGGTGGCGTGAACGTCAGTGCCCTCAAACGACTTACTTACTTGGAGTCATGTCAGTACCTTCAAACGTGGCGTGAACGTCAGTGCCTTCCGACGACTTAATTACTCGGAGTCACGTCAGTACCTTCTGAGGTGGCGTGAATGTCAAGCCCCTCAAACGATCTGCTTGCTCGGAGTCACGTCAGTACTTGAGGGGGTGGCGTAAACGTCTGAACCTTCAAACGACCTTTCTTACGTGGAGTCACGTCAGTACCTTCAAACGGGGCGTGATCGTTAGTGCCTTCAAACGACTTACTTACTCGAAGGCACGTCAGTGCCTTCAATCGACTTACTTACTCGGAGGCACGTCAGTGAAGGTGGCGTGAACGTCAGTGCTCTCAAACGACTTACTTACTTACTCGGAGTCATGTTAGTACCTTCAAACGGGGCGTGACCGTCAGTGCCTTTCGACGACTTACTTACCAGTGCCTTAAACGACTTACATACTCGGAGGCACGTCAGTGAAGGTGGCGGGAACGTCAGTGCCCTCAAACGACTTACTTACTCGGAGTCATGTCAGTACCTTCAAACGTGGCGTGAACGTCAGTGCCTTCCGACGACTTAATTACTCGGAGTCACGTCAGTACCTTCTGAGGTGGCGTGAATGTCAAGCCCCTCAAACGATCTGCTTACTCGGAGTCACGTCAGTACCTGAGGGGGTGGCGTCAACGTCTGAACCTTCAAACGACCTTTCTTACTTGGAGTCACGTCAGTACCTTCAAACGGGGCGTGATCGTCAGTGCCTTCAAACGACTTACTTACTCGAAGGCACGTCAGTGCCTTCAATTGACTTACCTACTCGGAGGCACGTCAGTGAAGGTGGCGTGAACGTCAGTGCCCTCAAACGACTTACTTACTCGGAGTCATGTCAACACCTTCAAACGTGGCGTGAACGTCAGTGCCTTCCGACGACTGCCTTACTAGTGCCTTCAAACAACTTACTTACTCCGAGGCACGTCAGTGAAGGTGGCGTGAACGTCAGTGCCCTCAAACGACTTACTTACTCGGAGTCATGTCAGTACCTTCAAACGTGGCGTGAACGTCAGTGCCTTCCGACGACTTAATTACTCGGAGTCACGTCAGTACCTTCTGAGGTGGCGTGAATGTCAAGCCCCTCAAACGATCTGCTTACTCGGAGTCACGTCAGTACTTGAGGGGGTGGCGTGAACGTCTGAACCTTCAAACGACCTTTCTTACTTGGAGTCACGTCAGTACCTTCAAACCGGGCGTAATCGTCAGTGCCTTCAAACGACTTACTTACTCGAAGGCACGTCAGTGCCTTCAATCGACTTACTTACTCGGAAGCACGTCAGTGAAGGTGGCGTGAACGTCAGTGCCCTCAAACGACTTACCTCGGAGTCATGTCAGTACCTTCAAACGTGGCGTGAACGTCAGTGCCTTCCGACGACTTACTTACTCGGAGTCACGTCAGTACCTTCTAACGTGGCGTGAATGTCAGGGCCCTCAAACGATCTGCTTGCTCGGAGTCACGTCAGTACTTGAAGGGGTGTCGTGAACGTCTGAACCTCCAAACGCCTTACTTTCTTGGAGTCACGTCAGTACCTTCAAACGTGGCGTGAACGTCAGTGCCTTCAAACGACTTACTTACTCGGAGGCACGTCAGTGCCTTGAAATGACTTACTTACTCGGAGGCACGTCAGTGAAGGTGGCGTGAACGTCAGTGCCCTCAAACTACGTACTCACTCGGAGTCATGTCTGTATTTTTAAACGAGGCGTGAAGGTCAAGGCCTTCAAACGACTTTCTTGCGCGGAGTCACGTCAGTACTTGAAGGGGTAGCGTGAACGTCTTAACCTTCAAACGACTTACTTTTTTGGAGTCAAACGTCAGTATCTTCAAACGACCACACTAGGGGTGCACCAAACGTTCTTGAGCGAAGTTTCACACAGAGCTTGCAAAGATTAGTTTTGACGAAATCGTCGATTGCACAGCTGATGTTGGGGTATTGGCAGCCAAACTCAAGATCTTCCATGAGCGGCCGAACCACATGAGGCTCGAATTCTCTTAATTTCGTGGCGGAGAGGCAGCAGATGTTCTGGAGGCTGAGAGGGATACTCAAGAGACAGCAGGGGGAAAAGAGCCCCTGAAGAGCGCGGGACGACGCGGCACCTCAGAGGAGTTCCTCGGGTGAGCAGACGCTGGGGGGTAACAGGGTCTTGATCAAAGAGGCGGCCAGCAAACGCGGAAGGGAAGGCACCCACGCGAATCGGGCGAACGGGCATTGCACCGGGGGGTAGCGAATCACTTCCGTCGAGCAGCCCGGTCTGATCGATCAAGCGTCTATGAGAGGACGCCGGATCAGGGGTCCGGTAGGTTTGTATGTACCCCGTTACATAAGCGGCAAAGGATGCTAAAGCATCATACCATGGTCAAGTTAGATGCACGGAGCCGCAGTCGCAGTCATGACCGCCGTAGCAGCCACCAACGTTGTAGCAGGAGTGCCACGCAGGAGCGCAACCGCGGTAGAAGCAACCGAGCACGGCAACGGGAACTCGCATGACGGGGGGGCAATCAGGTCCACCACCTCCGCCGCCGCGGAGGGAGCGCCAACAGCCGGCTCAGCAGGAGAAGAAGGAAGAGGGGGAACAACATCAGGCGCAGCAACTGTGTCATCATCAGCAGCAGCAGCAACTGCTGCCGTGGCAGAAGCCGAAACAGAAGCAGCGACCGTCCGAAGGACAAGCGAAAGGCGTAGGAGCGGCGTCACGAGCATCGGGGGTGTCCGTACGTGGCCGAAGCTCGTTAATCGTCGAACGGATAAGGAAGGACACGGCAGCCGGTTCGTCGGGGATATGGAGGAGGAGTTGCCCACGCTGTTACCGGGTAGTGGCCGGGATACCCGCTGTGCACCGACGATAGTTATGCGTCGGGAAGGGGTGGTGTTTGAGCGCTACGGGCTCCAGGAGTCGCCCAGTTGGGCGACAGGGTATTCTGTGATGTACGTCGACTGACCTGACCAGTGACGCACGGAGGGTGCATCGTGTAAGGCAGCGATAAAGCCGTAGAATGGCTCGCTGTCATATCGATGTAGGTATAGAGTGAAGTGTTCCCGGCGGGGGAGGCCATTGTCTGGGTCATGGAAACCCCGTATCGGCTGTAATGGTCGATACGGGTGCTCTATGGCCCTACCTGGGTTTAGTCAATTTCAACAAAGAACGAAAGAAACAAGTCAAACCACATCCTGTTCACACACCGTGCATGAGTCTTGCCCACCACGTCCATGCCAGTTAATCACACGTCGCACTTGCTAAGCAATACCAACACTCAACTCTCGTGGCGTCTGGTCACCCCGTGGCCAGAGAGGATTCAGGAGCGAGGTACGGAGGAGATCCCCAAAGGGACTCTCTCAACGAACGACAACAGCTGGCTATCGAGGTGAGACCGAGCCGATAGCGGTACACAAGATGAGATCAGCTGTAACAGTTACCGGGTAGCGGCCGGGAGACCCGCTGTGCACCGACGATAGTTATACGTCGGGCAGGGGGGGTGTTGCAGCGCTACGGGCTCCAGGAGTAGCCCAGGTGGGCGATGGGGTATTCTGGGATATACGTCGACCGACCTGACCAGTGACGGACGGAGGGTGCATCGTGTAAGGCAGCGAAGCTGTAGGATGTCTCTCTGTCATATCGATGTAGGTATACAATGATATGTCCCCGCCGGGGGAGGCCATTGTCTGGGTCATGGAAACCCCGTATCGGCTGTAATGGTCGATACGGGTGCTCTATGGCCCTACCTGGGTTTAGTCAATCCCACCAAAGAACGAAAGAAACAAGTCAAACCATATCCTGTTCACACACCGTGCATGAGTCTTGCCCATCACGTCAATGTCAGTTAATCACACGTCGCACTTGCTGAGCAATACCAACACTCAACGTTCGTGGCGTCTGGCCACCCCATGGCCAGAGACGATTCAGGAGCGAGGTACGCAGGAGATTCCCATGAGGACTCTCTCAACGAACGACAACAGCTGGCTATCGAGGTGAGACAGAGCCGATAGCGGCACACAAGATGAGGTCAGCTGTAACAGTTACCGGGTAGCGGCCGGGGGACCCGCTGTGCACCGACGATAGTCATACGTCGGGCAGGGGGGGTGTTACAGCGCTACGGGCTCCAGGAGTAGCCCAGGTGGGCGATGGGGTATTCTGTGATGTACGTCGACTGACCTGACCAGTGACGCACGGAGGGTGCATCATGTAAGGCAGCGATAAAGCCGTAGGATGGCTCGCTGTCATATCGATGTAGGTATACAATGATATGTTCCCGCCGGGGGAGGCCATTGTCCGGGTCATGGAAACCCTGTATCGGCTGTAATGGTCGATACGGGTGCTCTGTGGCCCTACCTGGGTTCAGTCAATTTCAACAAAGAACGAAAGAAACAAGTCAAACCACATCCTGTTCACACACCGTGCATGAGTCTTTCCCACCACGTCCATGCCATTTGCCAATGACGTGCTGTTACAGCTGCCTCCTCTTGTGTGCCGCTATCGGCTCGGTCTCACCTCGATAGCCAGCTGTTGTCGTTCGTTGAGAGAGTCCTCATGGGGATTTCCTCAGTACCTCGCTCCTAAATCCTCTCTTGCCACGGGGTGGCCAGACGCCACGAGAGTTGAGTGTTGGTATTGCTCAGCGAATGCGACGTGGGATTAACTGACATGCACGTTATGGGCAACTGACATGAACGTGGTAGGCAAGACTCATGCACGGTGTGTGAACAGGATATGGTTTGACTTGTTTCTTTCGTTCTTTGGTGGGATTGACTAAACCCAGGTAGGGCCACAGAGCACCCGTATCGACCACTACAGCCGATACGGGGTTTCCATGACCCAGACAATGGCCTCCCCCGCCGGGAACACTCCACTCTATACCTAGATCGATATGACAGCGAGCCATCCTACGGCTTTATCGCTGCCTTACACGATGCACCCTCCGTGCGTCACTGGTCAGGTCAGTCGACGTAGATCACAGAATACCCTGTCGCCCAACTGGGCGACTCTTGGAGCCCGTACCGCTGCAGCACCCCCCCTGCCAGACGCATAACTATCGTCGGTGCACAGCGGGTGTGCCGGCCACTACCCGGTAACAGCGTGGGCAACTCCTCCTCCATATCCCCGACGAACCGGCTGCCGCGTCCTTCCTTACCCGTTCGACGATTAACGAGCTTCGGCCACGTACGGACACCCCCGATGCTCGTGACGCGGCTCCTACGCCTCTCCTTCTGACGGTCGCTGCTGCTGCTTCCATTGCTGTTGCTACTGCTGCTGCTGATGACCCAGTTGCTGCGCTTGATGCTGTTCCACCTCTTCCTCCTTCTCCTGCTGGGCCGGCTGTTTGCGCTCCCTCCGCGGCGGCGGAGGCGGTGGACCTGATTGCCCCCCCGTCCTGCTTGTTGCCGTTGCCGTGCTCTGTTGCTGCTACTATGGTTGCGCTCCTGCGTGGCGCTCCTGCTACGGCGGTGGTGGTTGCTACGGCGGTCACGACTGCGACTGCGGCTCCGTGCATCTAACTTGCAAATGGTACGACGCTTTACCATCCTTTGCAGCTTGTGTAACGGGGTACACACAAACCTACCCGACCCCCGATCCGGCGTCCTCTCATAGACGCTTGATAGATCAGACCGGGCTGCTCGACAGAAGTTATTCGCTACCCCCCGGTGCCTTTGCCTCAGGTGTAACTCTCGTTTGTTTGCGGCCGTTCTTCGCCTCAGGCATCACTCTTGTTTTTTTCGTTTTCGGCCCCGCACATCTCCTCTGTGTGTTTGGTGCGGCCTTTTTTTTTTCTTGCTCTGCGGTACTCCTCGAGCAAAAAAATGGGGGGGGTCGGCTGTATTCATTTAGACCACCATGGCAATACGTATGCGTACGACTCTAATAATCAGCCCAACCTGAGCGACAGCAGTATTTTCGTGGTGACCTGTCACATGTAACTGTATTGGTTGAAGTATACCTCGCTGCTGGTATCGAAACAGGGAGTACTTTGGAATATCGTTGCGGGAGGAGCGCCTTCCGTAGATGGTTCTAAGTTAAAAAGTTGTACGTAGGAATCGATAACCTACCATGCCACGAGCACTGAGTAATATCTGCCTGGAGCCAAGGCGCCTCAACTTGACAATTACACAGAAAAGCCGTATCCCCGTCTACAATACCCCTCGCTGCCTCGGCAAGGAATGCTGCGAGGTATGCCCTATGAGGCTAAATTAATAGCGAGTGGGGTAGGTCTTTCTGGCGGGTGTAAGGCCGGACTCACCCTCAAGGAGTGATACCTTCATGCTGCTGCCTGTGGCCGCGAGGCTCAGGCGGCAGTAGAGTTGGGTCGTACGTGGTGCGTCAGGCACGGAGACCTACGATTCGCGCGTCTTCTTTAGGCAGCTGCGGCAGAGCAGCAATGCTCAATCGGGGTGTCCGTGCGCGGAGGCAGGCGCCACCACAGGCCACACTACGGCACAGTCTATTGCGCCGGTAGGAGGCTGGATTCGACAACGAGGGAGGAGGGAGACTGAGCGTCGACGTGCGGGGAAGAGACGGATTGACCTCCCCCTGCGCGAGAATTTTTATTTTTCAGATCAGAACCGCAAGTGCGAGGAGCATTTTTTTTTTCTGTATGACGGAGAAAGGAAATCGACTGGAAGGGAATGGCAACGAGTGCACACGCAAAGGAGCGGGTGGATTGGGCCAAGGCGATGAGGCGGCCAGGAAGATCGGCAGGAAGACGGTGCACGGAGACCCATGATCTGCGCGCACACTATCATCACGAGAGAAGCGGTCATAGTTTGTTTTTTCCTGGTTTTGTTTTTCACGAGGCAGAATAGTATCTACCGGTACTTGTTATAAACGTCGTCACTGGTCTTTGTAGTTTAACGAGTTGTATACTATTGACTGTGCTCAATAGACACGACGTAGATGTTTCATTTAGTATCAGGGGGTTCCATATATTGATGTGGGATTATAAGAGCGGGAGATTAATCGTGCATGCAATGTGATGGTGTTGATTGATCTCTAAAGGTATAGACGCAGCTGGCACGGGAAGGCGTGGTTGCTCCAGACAATATCACGGAACTCATCTTATATTATACATCCGAGCTGTCGAGCTGACTCGCCTCCTATGGAGCTACATCTAACGAGTGGTATTGGTGGGGTACACGTTACCCCGACATCCCAATACCCTACCACCAGAATCCCTGTTCAGCATGGAACTCCTCAATCTACGATGGATCTTACGGATCGTGTTCTTGAGCACAGTCAACATCCCCCCTGCTCACTATACACGACCATACTCCAATATCCCCCCAGGTCGGTAACACTGTACACGACCCTACCAATGTCCCCCCTGTTCCGGTGCATGACAAGGCACTAAATAGCAGGGTTGATATATCGCAATATCCAATTCACCTCATACCAAACTCAGAAACTCAAAAATCCAATCTGCAACTCAAAAATCAAATCCTCGAATCAACACTCAAATCCTCAAATCATTGTTCAACGATCAAATCCAAAGCCTCTCTGTTCCATTGCAAACATATAAAAATACCGAAATCCAATGCCAGGTAAAACGGCATTCTTCTCGGATTCAGCCAGGTAAAACGGCATTTTCCGCGGAATTGATTCAAATATATCAGTGTCTCTTCAGTCCTACCGACCTAGTCCTACCGACCTCTCTCAATTTCCGAATACTATCCAGACCTTCCCTTGTCGGAAAACATTTTCATGTGGACCGCACACGCCCCCAGGCGCTTCCTAGTCTCACTTCAGCCTTGTCAAAAACCTAAATCACAAGTATCATCAGAAAAATACCACAGGAGTGGTCATGCCAATCAAAATAAAATCAGGTCAAGAAACGTAATGCCAGAGATCGCGAGGAACCCCGTTCCTCCGGACAAGAGTCTCCCCTTATCCCCTACTCCCGCCATAGATACACAGATCGCGACGGTAATGCGAGATAGCACATAGGTTTCCCCACTAGAAAATTATTTGACGTTGCGACCACTCGGAAAATACCAAAAACTCTCGTGGAATCCAAATCGACCGGAAACACAATTCAAAAACAAAAAACAATGAAATCATTCATTCAGATTCACAGGCAATCACATTTCATTAGAAACCACCCCGATGCCCCAGACACTACTGCTGTTGCCTCCGCCGCGGCTGCCTCTCCGTCCGGTCTCGTGGCGTCGCCGCAGCTCGGGTCATCCAGCTTATCCTCCTGGGTGAATCAAACGTCGCCTCTGCAGTAATGACCCGACACACACAAGGGATGGGGCGTGCAATCGAGCGATTAGGTCTGCATTGGGTACTTTGCTTTTCCCATGTGTTAACAGCTTTCCAACTCCTCTTTACGACTAAAGTTTCAAATGCGACTGTAAATAAACAGATGCTTGTCAACGAGAATATCTGGTCCCACATCAAATCCATGTATTCCTCGACCACTACATATACCCGGATGTTTCTCTTTCCATTCTACTTCTGCTGCTGTACTCTTATTGAATAATACCCCGTTCGCATACGAGCATCTCGCCTTTTGGTACGTATCAAGAAACATGGGTGGTCCTACACATCAACTCAAAAACTTAAAAACGAGATGTCCGCGTATGAAGATCTAAATATGTGGAATGCCGCAAACTAACGGAGTCTCAACTAACGTGTTGCTGTACGTAGTTGGGCTCAAGGGTTCAACACATACATAGATGCTCAGACAAAACTGTAACCTGCATCTCATGCCCATATTTGCCCAACTAGGTAACAGTGATCTCCGTGGCCCTCCCCTCGGCAAACGCTACTGGTGTCTGGAGGCACACTATCATAATCATTCGTATTGTCTCCAGCGCGCACGCTCGAAAAGCACAAATTACGAAATTCGGCGAGATTCGAACCCCCGACCCACCCTCGGGAATTATACAGCACTACCTGCTAGACCACTCATTCCGCGTAACTTAGAAGGAATGGACCACTGAGCTACTCAGTCACTGCTAGATGGGGGGGAAAAGGGTTGGATAGCGAAGAGCTGAAAGACGATACGTTTTTACGCCATATAAAATGAACGCCATGCATCGGTCGCAGGCATACAGCAGTATGAATATCATAACGAAATTCTTCATTGTTCATTCTTCAATAGTTGCATAAAATACAGACAGATGCTTGTACCAGATACAACTTGACATTGTGGTGCTCCGCAGGCCGAGCAACGCGATGGGCATGATAGTCCTGTGCTGGGCAAACAACTCAATAAAAAAAACATCCAGCATCAGCGCGTATCGGCTTCCATGCCCAGTACATCAATGCAACTTAACTCGGCGCCAACTTTGTGCACTTGTCTTCGATACTTCATTCTCCCCCGAATTCTCAGCCACAACGCGAATTTTACGCTTTCGCATATACTTTACTTTCATCTCGTACAAGTACTCGCACTCGCATCGATGCCCAACCAGAGCCCTCGACCAGTCAACTATAAAACAGACAGACGTCATTGTCCTGCAATCGTCTACATAATAACTTCAGTGAGGGAAGCTATATACGAACACGTCTGTGCATCTCATTCTAATTCCAACATTCTCAATTCTCAATCGCAATGTTCGGATATTATCTACCACTCTTAAATCGATATAAAATCAATCTAAAAACGGAAATTACCGACAGCAAACAATCAACAAAGTCAAACGTGCCTGTTGCGGACGTAAGTCCTTGCTGGTGGCGCCTCGGTCTCTTCTCTTTCACCCTCTCTCGCTGGGGGCAGTGCATCCTGTCGCGCCCGTGCGCTGATCCCGAACAGCAGATGCAGATTCCCCCCCCTGCGCCCATCCTCACTCTCCTTCATCTCCTTCCTCGGGGGCAACGTCCCCCCTCCATCAACCACCTGCGGGCGCTGTGTTTCAGCAGTCCAGGAAAACGATTTTGCCCAAAACACTTTCAGCTTCCACCCGCGGTCTCCACCTTCCACCCTGCTCCTCCCGGCGATACACATACTCGTCCTTCACCCTCTCATATATCCTTATTAATTTCTACTTCTACTTCGCCAGCGCTAAACGAACCCACAGATAGATTCAGGCAGACACCTGGCTCTCCTGGGGTGTTGCAGCATCCACGGTAACGCGGCGGTCGAGACGACGGCGGCGGCAGCGGCGGTAGCGAAGACGGCGGTTGCGGCGGCGGTGGTGACGGCGGCGGCGATGACGGTGGTTGCTGCGTGCGCTTCATCGTCGCAACAGGCGCAGCAGTCCTCTGACTGCTGCTGTTGCGACGGTGCTACTGGAGGTGCTGTTGCCCCTACAACTGCTGCTCTCCAGAGCCTTCGCCACCAGTGCCAAGCGAATCTACCAGGTCCGGCTCAAACTTGGCCCTGCTCGGATCGCTGCTGCTTCTGGTGCGGCATCTTCTTCTTCTTCTCTTACGTCCTTTCCACCAGGACTTCGATCCTCTCCGGGATCATCCGCAGCAGCAGCTTCTCTACATGCATATACATGCATATTCTACTAATTTCCCACGTTGGCTTCCAGACTAGACACGTCATCTAAACCAGACATGCCGGAAGGTTCCCACCTCTCTAGGTTGGCCTGGGCCACGCTTGCCAATAGAAGATCACCGGTTCTTCACTAGTGTGTTGATTGATCTCTAAAGGTATAGACGCAGCTGGCACGGGAACGCGTGGTTGCTCCAGACAATATCACGGAACTCATCTTATATTATACATCCGAGCTGTCGAGCTGACTCGCCTCCTATGGAGCTACATCTAACGAGTGGTATTGGTGGGGTACACGTTACCCCGACATCCCAATACCCTACCACCAGAATCCCTGTTCAGCATGGAACTCCTCAATCTACGATGGATCTTACGGATCATGTTCTTGAGCACAGTCAACAGATGGATTTTTGTGTGGATGCGCCGCCACCTGAGCCACTCGACAGCACTGATACGTAATAATATATATAAGAGAAGTTCCGTGTTATTGTCTGGAGTCAACCACGCGTTCCCGTGCCAGCTGCGTCTATACCGTTAGAGATCAATCAACACACTATTGAACCGGTGATCTTCTATTGGCAAGCGTAGCCGAGGCCAACCTAGAGACGTGGGAACCTTCCGACATGTCTGGTTCAGATGGCATATCTAGTCAGGAAACAAGCGTGGCCATGGAAGAGATGCTGAGGATGAAAGAGAAAATCGAGATCCTGGAGAAGATGATAGAAGAGCAGAAGCTGGGCGCCGAGAGGAACGCGCCGCAAGAAGGAATGGAGGGGGGGGGCGGTGGGGGGGCGAGAGGAGAAGCAGCTGCGAGGGAACCAGCAGCATCGACGGTGACGACAACTGGGCTGGGAGCCCGTCCAGGCATGTCACCAAACACTTCTTTATACCGCCCTAGTTTGTCCCAGTCGAGACCCCCCAAATTCGATAACATAGAAGCCCACTTTAGTATGTGGCGTAGTAAGTTCGAAGCGTACCTGTCATCCCTAGGGTGCCTTCATGTGTTAAGCACGTCAACCCCTGTTATGGTTGGTGACGTGAGGGTGTCGGAAGAGGAGCTAGCATCGAGGCATTCTCCTCTGGAGATTAGGGATGCCCGATTAGTTTATGGATTGATGATGGAAGCAATGACTGGATACGCAATGGCTGAGTTAAGAATGCAGAAGGCAATGTCGCCAAGTGGGGCATGGAAGGAATTAGAAGATTACTACATGCCAAGGACAATAGCGGCCACCCATAGACTGAAGAGAGAGTTTACAACCATCAGAATGGTCGAGGACGAAAACCCCGTGCTGTTCCTAGGCGGGGTGGATAAGGCAGTTGATGAGCTGGCCATGCTTGGCTGTGGGATGAGTGTGGAAGAGGTTAACCGACATATCGTGACGAACCTCTCGCCTCTATATATGATACAAAGCAAGTCCGTTCTTTCCCGCCCGTCCATCCCCCGTTCCGAGATCGATGAGATCATCCGCGATGCGTACGCAAACGATAGGGCAGATAAAGAGATGGTTTCCAAGGCGTTGGGTGTGCAGGGAGTGGGAAATCAGCATGCTTTGCCCGCCGGAGGTGCGCAGCCTGCTAGTGGTGGAGGTGCGGGTCCAGGAAGGGAAAGGAGGGACAGGAGAGGCGGGAGGTACAAGGGTGGGCAGCAGCCGCAGCAGCAGCAGCAGTATCAGCAGCAGCAGCAGCAGCAGCAGTATCAGCAGCAGCAGCAGCAGCAGCAGCAGTATCAGCAGCAGCAGCAGCAGTATCAGCAGCAACCGCAGCAGCAGCGGCAGCAGCAGCAGCGACCCCAGCAGCAGCAGCAGCAGCAGCAGTACCATCAACAGCAGCAGCAACAGCAACAACCCCAGCAACAGCAGTACCAGCAGCATCAGCATCGTCCTCGTCGGCATGATGGCAACCGGGGAGGAGCTTCGCCGGGGGGAATTACCGGCCCCAAATGGCGTTGGGATGCCGTGGCCTGCAGGTACCGTTGGGATAACTCCGGTCTCGACCCCTTCGGTGCGAGTGGGGCGGTCCTGCCCATGGGTTGGATACCTACCGAGCCACCACCAGGGGCAATGCCCCCTATGCCCCCGCCGCCCGTAATGACTTCATCGGGCTGGGGTTTCCCACCGAACAACACGCAGCCGAGGAGCAAGGGGGTCTGTTTTCGGAGTGGCAAACACGGCCACTACGTCGCAGCTTGCCCGGTAGCCGCCCCGCAGATGAACGTCGCAGTCCCGAGTACTGCTGCCCCTCCCCCTCAACAGATATACTACGGAGGTGGCTGGCAGCAGGAGACGCCCTACGGCAGTGGTGGGTATACCTCAGCCGGAGCTTTCCCGTCACAACAACCCTCCTCGAGCACTTATCCTTCCCCTGCCCCAGCGAACAACGGCAACCCTACGCCTACGTTCGACCCGCACCTCCTCACCGCGCAGTTTGCGCACCAAGGCAAGAGTATTTTTAGCGACGATTTGTTTTGGGCTAGTGGGAGGGAAGAGTGGGTAGCGGATTCGGGAGCAACCTTTCACGTAACTGGTAACCCCTTTGGTATGGTAGGCTGTTTCCCCCGTCCCCCCGGTGAGAGTAGTTTGGTCGTCGGTGACATGAGGTCACTGAAGGTCGAGTACTTCGGACAGATTCCGATGGTAATGCACAGCCCGCAGTGTGATGTCCAGGTTAGGCTTTTGGACGTAGCCTACGTGCCCGGTGTTCGATTCAACCTGTTTTCACTTCACGCAGTAGTGCTGAAATGCCCGGTGACTTTAGATTCCCAGGGAGCTCACTTGTTGGATGGGCAATAGTCCTTTATGCGTAAGGACGCAGGTTCGTACGTAGACGCCACGCGGACTGTAGAGACCCCGATTGCTGCCGCTGTTTTGGCTCCCGGAAAAATGCGGAGGATTGATATTAACGCCCTTCACGTTTCCCTTACCCACTCCCATGCTGACACTCTCCGTGAGACGGCACGCCAGATGGGCATTAAGGTTTTTGGGGAGTTGGTTTCGTGTGCTGGATGTTCTGAGGCGAAGGGGAGGAGGATGGCGGTACCGTGGACGACCGAGTGCCGCTCCACCAGGCCTCTGGAACGTCTGTTCGTGGATCTGTCGGGACAGCAGTCGACGTCTGCTGGCGGTGCTCAGTACATGATGATGATCGTCGACGACTACTCGCGACTGGGATGGCCGTATTTCTTGAAGCGGAAGTCCGACGTCCCGAAGGTCTTCGCTGGTTTTCTGGCCGACATCAACGCCAAGGGTGTTCCGTCCATCGTGGAGTGCCTTCGCTCGGACAACGGCACCGAGTTCACCAAGGCGGAGTTCGTGGAGCTGCTCAACCACCACGGTATCCGCCGCGAGCACACGCCCGTCGATTCTCCGAAGCATGACGGCGTGGTCGAGCGGCGAATTGCGATGACGCTGGAGCTTGCAATGGCGTCCCGCCTGGAGGCCCCCCGCCTGTTCGGCGATGCAAGGATGCCGGCGACGCAGCCCCTTTGGGCTGAGTCCCGCGTGTACGCAAGCGACGTCATCAACATGACGGCAAGGGTGAGGGACAAGCCGGAAATGCACTCGCCGTACCGCAAATTTTACGGGAGAGCACCGTTTGCGCGGCTGCTCCCATTTTTGAAGCCAGGTTTCCACCACGTCAGGAGGAGCTTGAAGACCGAGCCGAAGGCGGAGGCTTGTTTCTACCTCAACGGCGGCAACCACCACGCAGCTGACTGCAGCAAGATTCTGCTGGCATCTGGCCGGAGGTCGTTCTCCCGCGACGTCACTTGGGAGCACCCGAGGAAGACGTTCGTGGGGGTACTGCCTTCAGGGGTAGAGAGCTCCCCGCCGCCGCCGTTGCCGTCCCCACCGCCCCCGGGTACGCCGGAGCCTCTGAGAGGCCCTGACGTATGGCCCGAATTACCGTCCCCATCCCCACTGCTGCCGCCGCTACCGCCGTCATCACCGCCGCTACCGCCGCCGCCGCCGCCGCCGTCGCCGTCGCCACCGCCCCCGCCGTCGCCGTCGCCGTCGCTGCCGCCGTCATCGTCACCGCTGCCGCCACTGCCACCGTCACCGCCACCGCCGTCGCCACCGCCGCCGCCGCCGCCGTCGCCGTCGCCGCCGAGATCATCGCCGTCGCCGCCGCAGCAGTCATCGCAGCCACAGCTTTCGCAGCGTGTTGCTCGGGAACTGGGTTCTTATATCCCGGACCCGGAGGATGGCGACGTACTGAGGGGGCGGACCAGGGGGGAGACTGCACGGCACCAGGAGGGTGGTGGCGGTGTGCAGGGTGGTCGGACAGTGGGGGAAGCTGGACGACACCCGGAGGAAGGGGACGTTCTGAGGGGGCGGACAAGAGGGGAGACCGCGCGGAACCGCGAGGCTATGGGGCATGGGCTGCTATCGCTGATGGCAGCACGGGAAGGTATAGGCCATGTACTTTTCCAACAAGCCCCACCGCGCGAGAATCCTCCCCTTCCCACGCGCCCGGCAAGCGAGCTTGCGACGCCGAACTCGTATGCTGAAGCGTGTGTGGACGAGTATTCGACGATCTGGAGGCAGGTGATGGACAAGGAATATCATGGACTGGCGGACGCGGGGACGTTTGGAGCGACGTAGCAACCAGAGGGGCTCAACGTCATCTCGCCGAAGTGGGTGTTCGCCTGGAAGTCCAACGAGCATGGTGATGTGGTACGGGCGAAAGCAAGGCTGGTGGCACGAGGTTTCAAGCAGCGTGATGGTATCGATTTCTTTGAGACTTTTGCTCCGACCCCTGCAGCGTCTTGTTTCCGTTTGCTGGGTGCTGTTGCGTGCGAGTTGGGTCTGGATTTGTGTCATTTCGATGCTGAACAAGCGTTCGTGCAGTCGAGTTTGGATGAGGATGTTTTCATGCGACTGCCCACTGGCTGCGGCGAAATGTCCGGTAAGGTAGTCAGGTTGAACCGCAGTCTTTATGGCTTGAAGCAAGGGTCGAGGTCGTGGCACAACCACCTTTTCACTCACATGAAGAGTCTAGGCTTTGAGCAGAGCCTCGCTGATGCGTGTGTCATGAGGTTGGTCGAGTCGGGCTTTGTCTCCATAGTAACAGTGGTTCATGTGGATGACATTTTTGCTGTAGGGCGCAAGGCTAGGTGCGATCAGTTCTGTGAAGACCTGAACAGCCTTGTTCCGATCAACAATCTGGGCGAGTTGCGGTGGTATGCTGGTTGTTGTTTTTCGAGGGATTAGGATGCTGGTACGTTGACGATTTCGCAGCAGGCGTTCGCTGAAAGGACCGCGGCGAGGTTTGGTGTTAGTTTTGGGAGAAATAATCCGCTTTCGACTGGTGTGAAGCTCGAAGAGTCCGACGAGAATGAACCCGTGGGTGATTGGCCTTTCCGCGAGTTGGTGGGGTGCTTGATGTGGCTTGCGAACCAAACACGACCGGATATTGCGAACGCGGTGAGGGCGGTAGCGAGGTACACGAATAGGCCGAGGGAAGTACACTGGGAGACAGCGGTCGGTATTTTAGAGTATGTTTTTTCTACGAGTGATTTCGGCATTACGTTTCAGAAGGGTAGCGGGCTTGAACTGGTAGCGTTTGCGGATGCGGACTACGCCAACAAAGCCACTGACAGGAGGCCAGTTTCAGGTGGGGCCATCATGTGTGCTGGGGCGTGTGTGTGCTGGTTTTCTAGGACGCAGAAATGCGTTACACTCTCGACCACTGAGGCTGAATATGTAGCACTAGCAGACACTATCAAGGAGGCGATGTTCTTGCGCTACGTTTGGAGTTTCATTTTTCCGGGGTTCGGGGAGCGATGCATTACGGTTTTCGAGGATAACGAGGGCGAAAGGCACTTGGCACAAAACCCAGTGTGCACGTCGAATTCTAAGCACATCGACGTTCGACACCACTTTTTGCGAGAGCTTATTTCCAAGGGGGAGTTTGTCATGACCCATGTAGAGTCGGAGGAGCAGCGCGCAGACTTCTTAACAAAGCCGCTCAACAACATGGTTTTTCGTTACCACCTGGATTTTCTGATGAACCTTTGACGCCTTGTTTCCGAGATGTTTTATTTTACTTTTTTGAGTGAAGAATGTGTCTGAACTATAAAATCGTTTTGTTTCTGGTAACGGATTTTAAAAGTTATTTTTGGTGTTTTCCGAGTGGTCGCAACGTCAAAAAAATTTCTACTGGGGAAACCTATGTGCTTTCTCGCATTACCGTCGCGATCTGTGTATCTATGGCGGGAGTAGGGGATAAGGGGAGACTCTTGTCCGGAGGAACGGGGTTCCTCGCGATCTCTAGCATTAAGTTTCTTGACTTGATTTTATTTTGATTGGCATGACCACTCCTGTGGTATTTTTCTGATGATACTTGTGATTTAGGTTTTTGACAAGGCTGAAGTGAGACTAGAAGCGCCTGGGGGCGTGTGCGGTCCACATGAAAATGTTTTCCGACGAGGGAAGGTCTGGATAGTATTCGGAAATTGAGAGAGGTCGGTAGGACTGAAGAGACACTGATATATTTGAATCAATTCCGCGGAAAATGCCGTTTTACCTGGCTGAATCCGAGAAGAATGCCGTTTTACCTGGCATTGGATTCCGGTATTTTTATATGTTTGCAACGGAGAGAGGCTATGGATTTGAGCATTTGAATACTGGTTTGAGGATTTGAGTGTTGATTCGAGAATTTGATTTTTGAGTCACATGTTGGGTGTTTGAGTTTCTGAAGTTCATATGACTTGGTCATAAAGAAGAGATATATCGACCCAGCGAAGTCGTACATTGTCATGTTGCCGACCTGGGGGGATATTGAAGTATGGTCCGTGTATAGTGAGCATGGGGGATATTGACTGTGCTCAATAGACACGACGTAGATGTTTCACTTAGTATCAGGGAGTTCCATATATTGATGTGGGATTATAAGAGCGGGAGATTAATTGTGCCTGCAATGTGATGGATAATCGTGTGGATGCGCCGCCACCTGAGTCACTCGACAGCACTGATACGTAATAATATATATAAGAGAAGTTCCGTGTTATTGTCTGGAGTCAACCACGCGTTCCCGTGCCAGCTGCGTCCATACCTTTAGAGATCAATCAACATATACCCTCCATGGGGAATAACCTACGCAATTATCAGGGACGTGGTATCATAACTGGGCTGCACCTTTTTGTGTCAGACAATCCAGGAAGAGATAGCGATTGTAGATATTCGTGTGGTAGTAAGGTTCGATTGCTCCTTTTTTCACTGCATATCCGCGAGTCTTCACTCTGACAGCACTCCAGAAAGCAGGCAGGTGTGTTCTTCTTTCGTTTTCACGACTACCGTCCGCTTCGTACAGTGCAGGCAGCACTTCAGACAACATCCGCTGTAGTAGTCAGCAGCCACGAGTTGGTTAGTGGTTGGAACGGAGGTACTCTATGTTATAGTTGAGAGGATATACCCGTGGCCATGTTAGTTCAGTTTGCACATTGGCTTTAGCTCGTGTGCGCTTTCTTCGTCTCGTGTATTTTGAGGCAGCCGTTTTGTTTTGTTTTTTCGGATCTTCCTAGGGCTCCAGCACCTTTTAAATTTATTTGTGTCACCACGGACTCCTTCGTCAGAGAGTTAATGTGAGAACAACAACAACAACAACAATATTTTATAAGTACCTTCGTGTGACCACGGGCTCCTTCGTCGAAGAGTGAATGTGAAAACAACTACAACAACAACTGGATACCACAGGCGCGACAACCACATTCTATGAAATAGAAGAACGCAAAAAAACGTATGTGCGGATACATGGATAAATAAATGCGCACGTGGGTACGAGTCCAGAATTTTACACAACATAATTGAATTGTGCAACCGAGAGGGACCGCATATTGTTTCGTTTATCCCATTTCGATTTGTTATATTCGCCCATCTTTTTCTCTCTCTCCTTCCAACTCGTAACTCAGATCCGGGGTCACATAGCAGGCTCTTCTCCCCCCTTCCCGGTACGGTACGCGCCTTAATTTTCATCGCGAGAAGATTTCAGCCTTTTCTTTCCTCGTCGACTCGCATCGAATTGTGCCTACCCACGCTGCGAGGCGCTCTCAGCAATTGAATCCTTTTGATTTCTTTTTTTGCAAATAAAGTAAAACGTCCGACCCACCTGGGGCTCGAACCCAGGACTCAAACACAAGTGGAATTCGAGGCTAACTACTTGAACCACCGAGACGACCGGCTTATGTATGCAGAGAAAAAACAGCACACAGTGTAGGTACGGCCACTCAAATACTTCAAAATTGAAGAATCGGTTGAGAGTTACAGCCCAGCATAGAACAAATCAGGCGTACTCTGGCCGATTAGAGGCAAACTCAGTTACGATGTCAGTCTGGCCATTTGCAGGCATCCTGGGGTGTGATTCACACTTGTTTTTAGTATGTATGTACCTGATTTTGTGGTCAAAAAGTGGCCAGGTATTTTTTAGAATAATATTTAATCATCACTTTTATTTTCCAGCCTAGCTCGTAGGAAGTTTTACCTTCAGCGATCTCTTCTGGCGGGCAAGCCATGGTCACAGGTGTCTTCCCTTCCCCCCCCCGGTACATGCCTTCACTTTTTGTGGCGGATAGGGTTCAATATTCCCACTGCTCGTCGATTATAGTCGAATGTAGCTAACTCGCGCACTCGCGCTTTTTCCGTGTATCAATTTCCTATGCAAGAATATCTTATTTTGGCTGAAACCTTGTACCACAGGTACCGTTCCCCTCGCTGCCTCCGCAAGGAATGCTGGGAAGCATGCCCTATCAGGCTAAATTAATAGCGAGTGGGGTAGGTCTTTCTGGCGGGTGTAAGGCCGGACTCACCCTCAAGGAGTGATACCTTCTTGCTGCTGCCTGTGGTCGCGAGGCTCAGGCGGCAGTAGAGTTGGGTCGTACGTGGTGCGTCAGGCACGGAGACCTACGATTCGCGCGTCTTCTTTAGGCAGCTGCGGCAGAGCAGCAATGCTCAATCGGGGTGTCCGTGCGCGGAGGCAGGCGCCACCACAGGCCACACTACGGCACAGTCTATTGCGCCGGTAGGAGGCTGGATTCGACGACGAGGGAGGAGGGAGACTGAGCGTCGACGTGCGGGGAAGAGACGGATTGACCTCCCCCTGCGCGAGAATTTTTATTTTTCAGATCAGAACCGCAAGTGCGAGGAGCATTTTGTTTTTCAGGATGACGGAGAAAGGGAAACGACTGGAAGGGAATGGCAACGAATGCACGCGCAAAGGAGCGGATGGATTGGGCCAAGGCGATGATGCGGCCATGAAGAGCGGCAGGAAGACGGTGCATGGAGACCCATGATTTGCGCACACACTATCATCACGAGAGAAGCAGTCATAGTTTGTTGTTTCCTGGTTTTGTTTTTCACGAGGCAGAATAGTATCTACCGGTACTCGTCACTGGTTTTTGTAGTTTAACGAGTTGTATACCCTTCATGGGGAATAACCTACGCAATTATCAGGGACGTGGTATCATAACTGTGCTGCACCTTTTTGTGTCAGACAGTCCAGGAAGAGATGGCGATCGTTGATATTCGTGTGGCAGTAAGGTTCGATTGCTCCTTTTCTCACTGCATATCCGCGAGTCTTCACTCTGACAGCACTCCAGATAGCAGGCAGGTGTGTTCCTCTTTCGTTTTTACGACTACCGTGCGTTTGGTACGGTGCAGGCAGCACTTCAGACAGCATCCGCTGTAGTCAGCAGCCACGAGTTGGTTAGTGGTGGGAACGGGGGTACTCTTCTATATTATAGTTGAGAGGATATACCCGCGGCGATGTTAGTTCAGGTTTGCACATTGGTTTTATCTTGTGTGCGCTTTTTCCGTCTCGTGTATTTTGAGGCAGCCGAATTTTCGTTTTTTTTTTGTTTTTCGGATCTTCCTAGGGCTCCAGCACCTTTGTGTGACCACGGACTCCTTCGTCAGAGAGTTAATGTGAGAACAACAACAACAACAACAACCTGGTATGTTTACAATTTTTCAACCTCATTATTACTGGATACCATGGGTTTAGCACGTTGATTTTTTGTGCGCCTTCTTCGTCTCGTCGTTTTTCAGGTAGGTGGGGAGTTGGGAGCGTCGTGCTCCCTACGAATATACATTATTCTTCATCTTATTTCTCTTCGGGTCCAGAACCTCCGTGTAACCACGGACCCTTTGATTTTTGGGAGTAGTTGTGGGACCAGCAACAAGAACACCCTTGGTTGTATAAGCGGACCTTCCCACACTGTTGTTGTTTTTGTTGTTGTTCTCACAATAACTCATCGCCACAATACACTGTAAAATCTCCTATCGGGTTTAAACCGTCTCTTACAGCCAAGATTAACTACAAGTGTGAGTGCGTTTTTCCCACATCAAACCGTTCTTTCTAGCCGTCGAGATCCAGCACAACCGGTTTCCGTGCCGGTTCTTCGATCCTAGAAGAGATACAAGTTATGTGGCCACAAAGCTACGCCGCAGATATACTACGATGCCACGTATGCAGTAGGCACAGCAGTTAGTTGGCATTGCAATGCCATACATATTCTTTTAAAAAAGGGAAACGAAAGAAAAACAAAGAAAACAAAACAAATCCGAAGGAGACAATCGAAAGAGAAAATATAGTGGAGATCGACAAATACATATCCCACCTGGTGAATACGTTCTAAAACAAAGCGGCCGATGGCGATGTGGAACGAGCTTGAACAATATCAATCTAACGGAAGCGACGCCCAATACAGAGTGATGAAAACCTTGATGGAATCTAACGTGTTGGCGGGACTTTCATTTTTATTACAGTAATATCAAAACGTTGAGATACCAGGAGTAAAATGATCGGCAATTTTCCCGGGAAGTTACACTCCGAGAGGTCGTCGTTGTGCGTCGGTATAATAATGCCGTCGGACGGTCCCTGATTTCGATGTGACGAGTACCCTCCCTCCACCACCCCCCCCCCCTCTTCTCACAATCACCTGGTCACCTCATCACTTTATCAGTCCTTTCCACCAGCTGCAGGACTACCGCTACACGATAAACGTGTCCGACCTTTCTTTGGTAAGCCCGCGAATAACAACGGTCAGTGCATGGCGCGACCGCTCAGTTGATGGTGATGATAATGATGATAACACTTAGCCGTCTTTTTGCTGCCCAACCGATCAGGGTATGTATACGACACTGCTGTTGTTTCTAGCTGTACGGTAGTACACGGTAGGTTCTATTATAGCATGAAAACAAAGGGAATACCAAGCTAAAAGCTCTTGCAGTTGCAATCCTGTACAGCACTGTGAATAATTGTGATTTTATCCTATCCATCCATCTGTTTATTTACGCTATTATTGGTTATCTACCCCCATCCCTTTCGTACGGATAGCCTACAGTAGACGAGATTCGAACGCATCCGACAGATCATCAGATGCACGAACTGCAACCACCACCTATTAATAGCTGTGTCCGCCCCGGTGCTCCTATGGTCCCCCTCGAATCCTGTAAATATTGAGTTGGTCCTGGGCTTCGAATCAAACCGCGGTGAGAATTCTAAAACATTTACAATTTTGTTTTTGAAATAGTCCACTGCTGCTATTAATAGCTGTGGCCGCCCCGATGCTCCTGTGGTTCCCTTCGAATCCTGCAAATATTGAGTTGGTCCTGGGCTTCGAATCAAACCTTGGTGAGACTTCCAAAACATTTACAATTTTGTTTTCGAAGCTGCCTGCACCGTACGAAACGCACGGTAGTCGTGAAAACGAAAGAGGAACACACCTGCCTGCTATCTGGGGTGCTGCCAGAGTGAAGACTCGCGGATATGCAGTGAAAAAAGGAGCAAATTACTATGAATACCACACGAATATCAACGATCGCCATAATCTCTTTCTGGACTGTCTGACACAAAAAAGTGCAGCACAGTTATGATACCACGTCCCTGATAATTGCGTAGGTTATTCCCCATGAAGGGTATGCAACTCGTTAAACTACAAAGACCAGCAGTGACGGCGTTTAATAAGAAGTACCGGTAGATACTATTCTGCCTCGTGAAAAACAATACCAGGAAAAAACAAACTATGACTGCTTCTCTCGTGATGATAGTGTGCGCGCAGATCAAGGGTCTCCATGCACCGTCTTCCTGCCGCTCTTCATGGCCGCATCATCGCCTTGGCCCAATCCACCCGCTCCTTTGCGCGTGCACTCGTTGCCATTCCCTTCCAGTCGTTTCCCTTTCTCCATCATCCTGAAAAACAAAATGCTACTCGCACTTGCGGTTCTGATCTGGAAAATAAAAATTCTCGCGCAAGGGGAGGTCAATCCGTCTCTTCCCCGCACGTCGACGCTCAGTCTCCCTCCTCCCTCGTCGTCGAATCCAGCCTCCTACCGGCGCAATTGACTGTGCCGTAGTGTGGCCTGTGGTGGCGCCTGCCTCCGCGCACGGACACCCCGATTGAGCATTGCTGCTCTGCCGCAGCTGCCTATAAAAGACGCGCGAATCGTATGTGTCCGTGCCTGACGCACCACGTACGACCCAACTCTACTGCCGCCTGAGCCTCGCGGCCACAGGCAGCAGCAAGAAGGTATCACTCCTTGAGGGTGAGTCCGGCCTTACACCCGCCAGAAAGACCTACCCCACTCGCTATTAGCCGGATAGGGCATGCCTCGCAGCATTCCTTGCGGAGGCAGCGAGGGGAACGGAAGCAGGTATGATGACATGGCTTTGCATTGCCCACTGCAGTGCACACTGCACACGTGGCAACGTAGTATCTCTGTGGCGTAGCTTTGTGACCACATAACTTGTATCTCTTCTATTAATAGGATTGAAGAATCGGCACGGACACTGGTTGTGCTGGATGTCGACGGGTAGAAAGAACGGTTTAATGTGAAAACACACACACACAAAACAATATATAGGGGTTTCCACACATGAAATGATGCCTTTTCTGTCAACGGGGGTAGGGAACACATGTTCAGACCGGCGGATCTGCCATGTCCCCTACCCCCCCTGACAAACAGCCAGCATGACAGTGACACGCCTCCTGACATCTCCAGAGCTCCAACCAAGATTAACAATAATACGGGCTGTGAGCCCAGATCTTGGGTTGGTGGACTCTTCAGGTATTTCTCTTCCTGTTGGTGTGGACGTACTGATATACTCAATTGCCGCACCTCCCTCGTATTGTACAACTATCGCGAAACAGGGCTGTACGAGTGACCCCCAACACCGACAACGGCAGCACTTACTTGGAGAAATATTCTACACGTTATTAAACCTCTATTTTTATTTTTTATGTATATTTTTGCTCATCCCATTTATTACCTTCGCCCCATCTTCTTCTCTCATTCCTTCCAGCTCGTAACTCAGATCCAAGGTCACATAGCAGGCTCTTCTACCCCCTTCCCGCTACGGTATGTGCCTTCATTATTATCGCGAGAAAATTTCAACCTTTTCTTCCCTCGTCGACTCGCATCGAAATATTTATGCCTACCCACGCTGCAAGGCGCTCTCAACAATTGAATCTTTTTTATTTTTATTTTTCAAACAAAGTCGAAGTCCGACCCACCTGGGGCTCGAACCCAGGACTCAAACAAGTAGAGTTCGAGGTTAACCACTTGAACCACCGGGGCGGCAGGCTATATAGGTTGGAGGGTTGAGCAAATTAGTTGTACATGTAGAAGAAGCTGATGAGCATATAATTTCGAGTTCTGGAAGCTGAAATACGACACTTTACGTATTGTACTAGAAGAGTCGGAGTGTGTTTCAGGTTTTGCCAGCATTGTTTCAGTGTTTTCCTGAAGTTACGGTACGTTCTGGTAATTTCTTACCTGTATTTTCCTACTACTTCCGAAACTTCGGGCAAATAAATACTAAAACAAACTGAAAAACAGTTATGTACTCCTGATACGGCCAAGCTGGATTTCGCAATGTATACTATTAAGACTGTACTGTCATTGAGTGGTAGGCGCGCGTACTGGTACATAATGTAGGTGTTTCCCAAAGAAAGTGTACAAAGTAGGAAATACAGTCTGGGACTTGGAAACAAAAACCCTCGTTTTCAAAAACATGCCACAAATAGACTACGAGGTATGTAAAGCATCGAGCTTTTGTGGGCCTCTTTTGTGATCCATATATATATGTTACTATCAATAATAGGGTCTCGCGCGTGAAGTGAAACATCAGCCATGTTGGAAGTTTTCTGCTGTGTTTTATGTTTTGCTGGCTCGTAATTCTTTGTTTACCAAAAAACACTCGGCGTCGTTTGTGGTAGCCTACGACTGCCATTTGGCGCACCCGACGACATGTCACACATCATCAGGAACGCCCATTAATTTCGCGGGCTGAGGTTTCCTGTGGAGCGCTGCAGCTGTCCCCAAGGAAGTGGAGTTTAAAGCTCGGCTGGGGGCTGTTTTCTGTCTCGTTTTATATTTACCCGATTATTAATGATTTTCGACTGCTGCAGAGGCTCAAAGTCCGGGCGTAGCCTAATGCGAAGACAATCACAAGCTATTGTGATGGAACAACCACCTGTTCTCTCCTAATCACGGACTGACAACAGTGTTTTGATGTAAAACGCAGCTTGGCATACAGCGGCGGATATTAGTTTTTAAATTGAACATGCAGATAGATGTCATAAACAAGGAAAAGCGGGGATGGGGGATGGAGTAGATCCTCCGTCCGTTTACTAACTTTGTTTCCCTACAACAGCAGTTAGTTGAGATTTAATAGAAATTAAGAACGTCGGCAGCGCACTGTATACTTCGAAGTATAAAACAAATGAAATATCGTTGTCAGTACCGCTGAGATTCCCAATCCTTAAGAAGATCGGGTCACACCCCAGGCCAGGAATCCCAAAACGACTTCTTCTGCCGAAATTTGGCGCCATCGTGGCCGAAATCGCCACTCACAACCTCGAGGCACTTAGGGTTATACGTGTGGGGAAGGTGGTGGCCGAGGATAAGGTTAGGATTACAATGAGACACTGGGCCATGCAGGCCAAAATAGACCACTTAAAAGGAAATATTCCTCGCACATAACTTCACTACAACAAACACAAATCGAGTGCGTCCAGTCGGCTGCTTATCGCGCGTCAACGACAAGGCCCTCACCAAAGAACCATCCTCGGGGCCCAATATTGTGCACTGATGTGGTCGACGTTGCCGGTTTGGAATTTAGGTGCATGTGATCTATGATACCTTGAGCAGTTTTTCGCGTTTGGTGCCTTGACAGGGTTCTGGTCCTGGTCATGTTGCACCTGGTGCTTGACGTGCCAAGGTTTGGAGGATTTACCCGTTAACGATTGTTTCGCAAATCACGCGAGGAAATAGCTCTTCTTTGGTTTGCTCCACTGAAACCCTGTTGACTGTGCTCAAGAACACGATCCGTAAGATCCATCGTAGATTGAGGAGTTCCATGCTGAACAGGGATTCTGGTGGTAGGGTATTGGGATGTCGGGGTAACGTGCACCCCACCAATACCACTCGTTAGATGTAGCTCCATAGGAGGCGAGTCAGCTCGACAGCACGGATGTATAATAATATATATAAGAGAAGTTCCGTGTTATTGTCTGGAGTCAACCACGCGTTCCCGTGCCAGCTGCGTCTATACCTTTAGAGATCAATCAACACACTAGTGAAGAACCGGTGATCTTCTATTGGCAAGCGTGGCCCAGGCCAACCTAGAGAGGTGGGAACCTTCCGGCATGTCTGGTTTAGATGGCGTGTCTAGTCTGGAAGCCAACGTGGGAAATTAGTAGAATATGCATGTATATGCATGTAGAGAAGCTGCTGCTGCGGATGATCCCGGAGAGGATCAAGGTCCTGGTGGAAAGGACATAAGAGAAGAAGAAGAAGATGCCGCACCAGAAGCAGCAGCGATCCCAGCAGGGCCAAGTTTGAGCCGGACCTGGTAGATTCGCTTGGCACTGGTGGCGAAGGCTCTGGAGAGCAGCAGTTGCAGGGGCAACAGCACCTCCAGTAGCACCGTCGCAACAGCAGCAGTCAGAGGACTGCTGCGCCTGTTGCGACGATGAAGCGCCCGTAGCAACCACCGTCATCGCCGCCGCCGTCACCACCGCCGCCGCAACCGCCGTCTTCGCTACCGCCGCTGCCGCCGCCGTCGTCTCGACCGCCGCGTTACCGTCGATGCTGCAACACCCCAGGAGAGCCAGGTATCTGCCTGAATCTATCTGTGGGTTCGTTTCGCGCTGGCGAAGTAGAAGTAGAAATTAATAAGGATATATGAGAGGGTGAAGGACGAGTATGTGTATCGCCGTGAGGAGCAGGGTGGAAGGTGGAGACCGCGGGTGGAAGCTGAAAGTGTTTTTGGGCAAAATCGTTTTCCTGGACTGCTGAAACACAGCGCCCGCAGGTGGTTGATGGAGGGGGGACGTTGCCCCCGAAGAAGGAGATGAAGGAGAGTGAGGATGGGCGCAGGGGGGGGAATCTGCATCTACTGTTCGGGATCAGCGCACGGGCGCGACAGGATGCACTGCCCCCAGCGAGAGAGGGTGAAAGAGAAGAGACCGAGGCGCCACCAGCAAGGACTTACGTCCGCAACAGGCACGTTTGACTTTGTTGATTGTTTGCTGTCGGTAATTTCCGTTTTTAGATTGATTTTATATCGATTTAAGAGTGGTAGATAATATCCGTACATTGCGATTGAGAATTGAGAATGTTGGAAATTAGAATGAAATGCACAGACGTATTCGTATATAGCTTCCCTCACTGAAGTTATTATGTAGACGATTGCAGGACAATGACGTCTGTCTGTTTTATAGTTGACTGGTCGAGGGCTCTGGTTGGGCATCGATGCGAGTGCGAGTACGAGATGAAAGTAAAGTATACCTGGTATGCGAAAGCGTAAAATTCGAGTTGTGGCTGAGAATTCGGGGGAGAATGAAGTATCGAAGACAAGTGCACAAAGTTGGCGCCGAGTTAAGTTGCATTGATGTACTGGGCATGGAAGCCGATACGCGCTGATGCTGGATGTTTTTTTTATTGAGTTGTTTGCCCAGCACAGGACTATCATGCCCATCGCGTTGCTCGGCCTGCGGAGCACCACAATGTCAAGTTGTATCTGGTACAAGCATCTGTCTGTATTTTATGCAACCATTGAAGAATGAACAATGAAGAATTTCGTTATGATATTCATACTGCTGTATCCCTGCGACCGATGCATGGCGTTCATTTTATATGGCGTAAAAACGTATGTCTTTCAGCTCTTGCCTATCCACCCCTTTTTCCCCCCATCTAGCAGTGACTGAGTAGCTCAGTGGTCCATTCCTTCTAAGTTACGCGGAATGAGTGGTCTAGCAGGTAGTGCTGTATAATTCCCAAGGGTGGGTCGGGGGTTCGAATCTCGCCGAATTTCGTAATTTGTGCTTTTCGAGCGTGCGCGCTGGAGACAATACGAATGATTATGATAGTGTGCCTCTAGACACCAGTCAGTAGCGTTTGCCGAGCGGAGGGCCCCGGAGATCACTGTTACCTAGTTGGGCAAATATGGGCATGAGATGCAGGTTACAGTTTTGTCTGAGCATCTATGTATTTGTTGAACCCTTGAGCCCAACTACGTACAGCAACACGTTAGTTGAGACTCCGTTAGTTTGCGGCATTCCACATATTTAGATCTTCATACGCGGACATCTCGTTTTTAAGTTTTTGAGTTGATGTGTAGGACCACCCATCCTACTTGATACGTACCAAAAGGCGAGATGCTCGTATGCGAACGGGGTAATATTCAATAAGAGTACAGCAGCAGAAGTAGAAAGGAAAGAGAAACATCCGGGTATATGTAGTGGTCGAGGAATACATGGATTTGATGTGAGACCAGATACTCTCGTTGACAAGCATCTGTTTATTTACAGTCGCATTTGAAACTTTAGTGGTAAAGAGGAGTTGGAAAGCTGTTAACACATGGGAAGAGCAAAACACCCAATGCAGACCTAATCGCTCGATTGCACGCCCCATCCCTTGTGTGTGTCGGGTCATTACTGCGGAGGCGACGTTTGATTCACCCAGGAGGATAAGCTGGATGACCCGAGCTGCGGCGACGCCACGAGACCGGACGGAGAGGCAGCCGCGGCGGAGGCAACAGCAGTAGTGTCTGGGGTATCGGGGTGGTTTCTAATGAAATGTGATTGCCTGTGAATCTGAATGAATTATTTCATTGTTTTTTTGTTTTTGAATTGTGTTTCCGGTCGATTTGGATTCCACGAGAGTTTTTGGTATTTTCCGAGTGGTCGCAACGTCAAATATTCTTCTAGTGGGGAAACCTATGCGCTATCTCGCATTACCGTCGCGATCTGTGTATCTATGGCGGGAGTAGGGGATAAGGGGAGACTCTTGTCCGGAGGAACGGGGTTCCTCGCGATCTCTGGCATTAAGTTTCTTGACTTGATTTTATTTTGATTGGCATGACCACTCCTGTGGTATTTTTCTGATGATACTTGTGATTTAGGTTTTTGACAAGGCTGAAGTGAGACTAGGAAGCGCCTGGGGGCGTGTGCGGTCCACATGAAAATGTTTTCCGACGAGGGAAGGTCTGGATAGTATTCGGAAATTGAGAGAGGTCGGTAGGACTGAAGAGACACTGATATATTTGAATCAATTCCGCGGAAAATGCCGTTTTACCTGGCTGAATCCGAGAAGAATGCCGTTTTACCTGGCGTTGGATTTCGGTATTTTTATATGTTTGCAATGGAACAGAGAGGCTTTGGATTTGATCGTTGAACAATGATTTGAGGATTTGAGTGTTGATTCGAGGATTTGATTTTTGAGTTGCAGATTGGATTTTTGAGTTTCTGAGTTTGGTATGAGGTGAATTGGATATTGCGATATATCAACCCTGCTATTTCGTGCCTTGTCATGCACCGGAACAGGGGGGACATTGGTAGGGTCGTGTACAGTGTTACCGACCTGGGGGGATATTGGAGTATGGTCGTGTATAGTGAGCAGGGGGGATGTTGACTGTGCTCAAGAACACGATCCGTAAGATCCATCGTAGATTGAGGAGTTCCATGCTGAACAGGGATTCTGGTGGTAGGGTATTGGGATGTCGGGGTAACGTGCACCCCACCAATACCACTCGTTAGATGTAGCTCCATAGGAGGCGAGTCAGCTCGACAGCACTGATACGTAATAATATATATAAGAGAAGTTCCGTGTTATTGTCTGGAGTCAACCACGCGTTCCCGTGCCAGCTGCGTCTATACCTTTAGAGATCAATCAACAAACCCCCGCAACGATGTATCACCGGATTAGTATGGCTGTTTGAAAGGGTTCACTTTGTTATGTTTTGAAGCCCCTAAGATGAGACAACCTGCGGTCGTAGGGAGGGCGTGGACGAAAAGAAGGGGCCCCTTAAGATATGGTTTCGCTTATTATTAATAGCATGCGTACGAGTATTCCGTTGGTAACTATATCAGAGATACCAAGGACGTGAACGTTTATCGAACGAGTATTAAGAGAATACGGAGCTGCAAAGCATCCGTACGATAACATAGAAGAACCTCGCAAAGCTAACGTCGTGCACCCATCGACTCTCCCCCCCCTCCAGCAACATGAAGACGTCAAGTGCGATGCAAGCATCGCTCATGCTCGTGCTTATTATGGTGGGGTGCTTTGTGGCGGAGTCTGCGAGACACAAGATTAACGTCAGGAAAAATAGGACAACCTTCAAGATTGACTGGTGGGACGACGGTCGCAATGTGCCTTATCGAATCATTTTCAAGAAAAGCGGCCTGAAGTCGACCTACAAGTTCCACAAATCGGGGCGCATGCATTCTCTCGTCGTGGGTTCGACCAAGTATACATTTAGCTTCATTCAGGACGTCAACGCCTTGCCGGAGGTGCAAACATCATCCATCGGATCTCGGATGCTTCTCGAGTCTGAAGAAGACGAAGACATGGAGGAGGTTCACTTCGAACACCGCCGTCTTTATGACTGTGCCGACTGTGAGAACACGTGGGACACCCTGTGCGGCGTAGGTATCGTGGACGTCTGCGACTGGGTGCCATTCTTGCCCAGCGTTTTCAATGAGGACGCGGTTACTTCGTTGACGAGAATGTGCAACGGGATGGGAAACGCTTGCCAGGCCTCAGCGTTCGACACGTGCGACGGGCACTGCATCGCAGGTGAGTTACGTATTATGTGACGCCCCCCTCGTGATGTTGTAAAAAACACAAATAATGCGAAACCCGATATGCGTTGACCGTTTCACGGTTTAATAGATACCCTGGTATGCCGCTAACGACCGCAGCTTTCTGCTCGAACCAACAGCCCTAGTCCCCATATATATATCCTCAATCCGTATTTATTACCGTGACGTACCGTGTTGATGGATGAAAACCTGAAATGTCTCCAGTGATAATATACTTATCTGTGTGATCTATCTTGTAACGTTCTTCGCGAACCAACAACCCTAACCCCCTAAATCCCCCACCCGCCTTTACTGCCTTAACGTACCGTGTTGCTGGCACGCCAACCTGGAATGTTTTCCATCGGGGCCTGCTCCCCCGCCAATTCCAGCCCCAGGTGAGGAAAAAGAACCAGTATCATGTAAACGGCGGTTGTTGAGATGAGACCTGGACTACTCTAATCAGTTGTGCACATTTACGGGATGTTTCTGATCCCCCTCGGAGTGTTTCCCCCTTTTTTATAAAGGATGGGTTGGCATCGGTTGGCAACGACACTGTAAAACATGCCGCTCACTACGTGAGCTAGACAACCAGGGTACCGTTTTTTTTTGTTTTTTTTTTTGCAGTCGCCCATCATAGCCGGTTGTCGAGTTAGATAATTTGTGCGAGGTAAAGAAGCTTCACTTCGCACAATTATGAATGATCGTATCACGTAGTGTTTAAGTTAAGGCACTTAAGGGGCAGCTACATGGTACTCCCATTGCTGTCTCTGGAAATAAATGCCTACACCGGAAATTAAACCAACTCATTGAAGCTGTCGTCCATATAATATGCAAGTCCGCCTCAAAAGTGGTTCTTAGTAGGATGCAGCTCACCCTTCATGCGACTCGCCAGACACCTCACGGCGCTTCGCGCTTGGTGCTAGCAATGTTTGCCTGGTCGGTGAAAACCCGACATGCTCCGTCCCGGCATTGTAGGGATGCGAGGGTCTCTGGTCATGCGACTACGGCCATGCATGAGATCGAGTACATCTCGCCTATCGAGTACACCCCCTCTCGGAGTGTTTGAAATCGTGGAATCTCACGAAAGACGCTTGTATGATGCACTTTATCACCACTACTGAGGATTGAGTGGCAACTTATTCAGCGAGGGGGCAGCACAATATATACTGGTACACCTTATGGGCATCCTCGTGACAGCTCCGCGTCCCATCGAAATGCCTTACCTTTTTTCCCGCAGGCGCATGCACTCCTAACCCGTGCCAGAACGGGGGATCGTGCTCGGTTGACCCCGCCGGTGGACACACGTGCTCGTGCGCATCAGGCTACGGAGGCATGGCTTGCCAGACTGACACGTCATGTGAGCGAACATCGCCGGGGTGAATTAGTTTTGAACAGAGTTTATTGTGGAGGATCGAACAATTAAGATGAAGGTGGGTTCGGCAAGTCGACACTATCTGTTCCAAACTTTCAACCGCGATATGACGCGTTTGACATTGATCACTCCTTCCAACAATAACACCCCTTTTGGGGGGGTATTCGGCCGTTCTGATGTACTTTTTCTTTTGTCGATTTCGATTTCCCCTCGTCGCAGCCTTGCCCTCGTTCTACATCGAAGTCGACTACGTCGGGACTTGGACGGCTGCACGCAGGGCCGTGTTTCAATCTGCTGCTAACAGGTAGCGCGACGCTCACTGCATAAGCGAATCCCTGTGTGCCTCCACACACTGACTGGCTATCGTGAATACTTGTAAGCAGTGCTGTTTCCCAATTTTGCGATACGAGTTTTTTTTACGATTAATACTCTGCAACAGCAACATCGAATCTGGTCCCTGTCGATGTGCAATTGTAACGCCAAGCTCTCACATTCGCGGCGTTGTGGCAGATACTGAGTGAGCTGCTTCAGGTTTCCTTGCATACCTGTTGTATAAAACCACGATATTTGTAGCGTATCTCTTATCGCAGCAATTTATATTGTTGTGTTACTATGTGACCATAAGTAGGCTGTTCGGCTTCATGCGATCACTCGAACCAAACAATCATCGCGTGTGCAGGTGGTCCGAAGTAATTACCAACGTACCTTGCGGAGGGAACTCCGTCAACCCGGCAGGCCGCCTCCTGATCAGCGCGACTCTTGAGCCCATCGACGGGATAAATGGTATTCTAGGGTCTGCCGGTCCCCGTCGTATCTGGAACGACTGCAGAACTATCAGCTTGGAAGGAGCCATGCGGTTTGACATCGCCGACATTGCCGGCATGGAATTCAGGGGCATCTTCGAAGGAGTCATCTTGCACGAAATGGGACACGTCATCGGTGTCGGGTAATTGCGTGGAATACAGAAGTTGCATACGCACTATCGAGCACGTTGAGCCATATATATGCGTGTCATATATTGCAGTTGCGGAAGGCATGCATATATAGTGTGATATCTGTTTGCTGGCTCTACAAAGAGCCCTCGGCGAGACATTTGATTATGCGGCGGGAACCAAAGGCTCATCATTTAGAGCTATGTACCAGTGTTGGCGTTCGGTTTGAAATAGCTGGGGTCTGCACCCGCCTCAATTATTTATGTATCATCGCCAGGTTCTTTAGACCGGCCTTACCTGAGAGGGGGAACCGACCAGACTCACATACTGGCCATGGCCACGTCGTCGATGGGCCCAGGGTTGGAGTACACATCAAACATCCTCATGTAATTACTCCATTATTACCGAACTCGAAATACACGTTACCAAATCAAGAAGAACGCTCGGCAGGGTCGCATCCTTCATCTGCACTGACATATATATACATGCTTCGGGGGTACTTGTCGCTAAAAACGTGTACACCAACAAAATAAATGAAAACAAACGTGCTGAGGTCGCCTATGTATGAGCACCTGACTTTGAGGCTATTTCGCGCGGCAGTAGTGTGTGTTAATTTATACACCATTGATTTGCTACGCTACTACTTCTGAGGTTAGTCGGTGACAACAATGTTGCTATATTCCGTCGTACATTCTCGTATCACACGAGCAGTAGGGCTGCGAGTTGGCTAAACTTCCCGCATAGTTATTAGTTTGCTGGAGGGACTCCAGCCAACTAACTGACATTTGTTGACAAGTTGACTGCAAAAATACGCTGTGTAGCCTCATTTTACACAGGAAACAAAAAATATGAATAATCGGCCAGGTTTATCTCTGGTTTTGATCGCGAAACATGTCATTTTTCTACTTCGTCTAAGGGATGCACCAGACACGTACGTGGACGTGCCATTCCCGTTTTGAGGTCTCTTGCTGGAGTCACAGTTTGTTGTGACGGCACTAAAGGCGCCGCCGGAGGCCACAAACACGCTTTTTGGCCTCATTACACTCAGAAAGTATGAATTATAGATCATGTTTATCGCTGGTTTTCATCGCGAAACGAGTAATTATTGTTGAAGTCCGTCTTAATAATAGTTTATCAGACTTTATTTTAGGGATGCACCAGAAGCATGGGCATGCCGTTCCCGTCTAGAGGTCTCTTACTGGTGTTAAGTTTTTTCTGCAACTATGAACGACCTCCATACCGGTGTACCATGGGTCAGAATTGGACTGCCATATGTAAGAAGTACGAGACGTCAAGAAGAGTGAAGCAAAAAATACTGCCGCTTGTTCTTCTGCACTCCACTTCTTATGAATGACCTGCGTACGGAGTAAAATGGAGCAGACCGGGTCGCATCCCGCGAACTGATGGACAGGCACCTCCATGTGAGTCGTAAAATATGCAAACCTCATGCCCCCCGACCCAGTGTTTGTAGATGTATGTGCTCCGATGCCTGTACGTCGTCTGCTCATGGTGCATTTTCGTCGTTCGTTTTGGCAGAACCTTGTGGCAGGCCGGCTTTGGCAACTGTTCAACTTGTCGCGCAAATGGAAACCCTGCCTGGATGTGTCCCGCCGCCGTGAGCACCTATGCCGATATTGGTGGTTCTGGTGCTAACATTCTCGAGTTGGACGGGCAACCCGGTAAGAGTCAATATGAAACTATAATATTAGAAAGCTTGCGTAAGAGAAAGTTGGAACGAGCGGATCAGTATTAATAGTAAGCCGGGCTACGCGATGTAGGAATGTTCGGGAAAGCATATATATATTGATGGCTCCTACGGCTTGCTTTCTTGCAGTAGAACTCTAGTCACCTGTCAGGATATGGCACCGTGATTCGCACGAGATGCGAATCGCCCCCTCCAAGTCGGAAACTTTCTGTCAACGTTTTGGATATTCCGCAAACAAACATGAAACGATAACGCTGCTGTAATTCACTTTGTTTGCAGGAACGACCTGTGGCCACCTGGACGAAGTCACCTTCACCGATGAGCTGATGACCGGATATGTCGACAGCGTGAGAAAGTGCTACTGTTTGACTCCTCATCTACCCTTGATTTCGCAGCCTACGCGTCTTAAGTATTCCCCAGTCAACCATTAGTACATCGTTGACATGTATCAGGGCTGCTGTGGAGCAGGAATTGCACGAGAAACGGGAGACGTGGGTATGAATGCAACATATTATTTGAACCGATAATAATGTTTGGTACGTAATGCCAGTTGAAATACGGAACACAAACTGAGGGCTGGTTTAAGCGCACTGGCCCAGTTCTCGCCCGGCACGAACGACGACTCCAACGCTTGTTCCATATTTTTCAAGAGTTACGTCATACGAACCACCATGACCAGGTCCCGCGACCATTTTTTTTTTAAATACCTACCACTAGGACTGGCGCGTTATATAGCGAAACCGATGGATCCCAACCACAGACATTGCTTAATATCTACACTTTCCAGGCGCTTTCCGAACAACAATGATGTATTTTTGTTTTTGTTACGTTTGATCCATCCGGTTCCAGGTACTCCAAGGCATGTCAGTGTATCGCTCGCACAGAAATTCAAGACTACATAGGACCAACCTCAAGACATGCCGAAGTCCATGAATTGGATTTTGCACTAACAATAAGTAGCTACGAGACAAATAAATCGTGATTTTCACGTTTTTACCGCACAAAGGTCCTAAAGTCCGAGCCATTTTTAAGAGACGATACCCTGATTAGTTTTGACCGTTTAGAAGCGAGGTACTTTTTGTCGCTTTTCGCGGGCACATTGGGGGCGTCAATACATAACTGCCCCACAACAGGCCCTAATCACAAACAGTTGTCGAAACCGACCAAACCAGGTATAGACCCAAATCAGTCAACGGGGGGAGGCAGGGACTACAACAACTGTATAAACGTCTGCAACCCCCCCCCCCCGATATATTATTACGGTATCGTATTGCCAAAAAACGGCGTGAAGTTCCGACGCTAGCACAATTCTGAGCTACAAGGTTGAACCATCCAGTACAATTTCATCATTGTCGCTTACCCTAGTATCGCGCTTCATTTGTATCGTGAAATAAATGGTCCAAACCTTCACATGCATGCCTCATTTGCCATTTTTGTCCCCAACGTTCGCAGACAATGCACTTGTCGAAGATGACTGCATCCATTCTCGACGACCTCAAGTACATCGTCGACCCCAGCGCGGTGAGTTTTGACTCGCTGTGCGCAGTGTTGTTTTGAAAAATACGAATACACCCAACGATGCTTGTCGCACACCAAGCGGCTATCACTCGACGTGTATCTACCCCCTGCTGTATATCGACTAGTATCATCATACGTTTGATTCAACGATCGTCGTTCACCAGTGAGAGGAAACAAACTAGCACAAAATATACGGTTGTGACTATCACGAACCAAGACGGGAGGTTGACGTGGACGTTTCCTTTGCATACACCAAGTACGTGCTCGCTATGTTGTGCGACGACAGTACTGGATCCCATATGTGACGCAGTCTCAACTACGACCCACTATCCCGTTGCCACCCCCTGCCGCCTCGTTTGCTACGCCCTGTCCCTTTCGCTTCAGGTGGATGCGTACACTCTGCCTTCCGAGCGCGGTAAGTACCTCCTGAGCGAGTTCACGTTGTGCCAGATACCCCCGATGTTTTCGGTACAGACTGATCAAACAACATGCGCTCGGTTGACTCGATCGTTGAGCTTTTACCGCGCTGGTCCTTGTAGACAAGGCTAATCGGTTTTGGCATTGCACCCGGTTCGTCATAATCTTTCTGCATGCCGAGTGCTTTATCGTATCCAGTACCACCGTAGGCACATGGGAGGTTACCGTTTTAACATACCGTAGTGCAGCATCGCATAAACGCCATGCTGGTACGTCCTGCTTCGGGGATCATCGTTTCCTGACGGGCAGGGCTCCTCTGTCACCACATAAAGTGCTGAAAGTAGTAGCAATCCCATAAGCTTTGATGTTGTACATAGGTACACCAAAATCGTGGGGGATACTTGAACAAAGGCGAAAATGTTAATTCACAGGGTCGGAAGAATTAATTATAATCGAAACTGGAGCAGCCGGGTTCCTCTCCCTGCTTTCGTCCTTTTTGGGTCCGGGTCCGGGTCGGGGACGGGGTTAGCGCGTTAGGGTTCGGGTTACGGTTGAGAGTTGGGTTGGGCTTACGCCAGTACCTTGATCCCATGAAACAGGGGTTCGTAGCTTGCAACAAAAAAACAACCCGACGTCTGGAAGGTGCCGCGTGACACCCGGTTAATATTTCTGACGTAACTCACTATGATTGCGCACCGGGTAACCTTGGATTGCCCGCATAGTTCATGTCCCCATCAAAACCAGGTTTGTCGATGAGCCGGCCTCCGTAAGCTCCTGTAGGGCGTATCACTGCTCTATGCGTTACACTAGATAGACGCGAACGTCGAAGGAAGCTTCCTTTGCACTCGTCCGAAGTGTTACACGTGCTTCGCCCCATCTGTTCGAGGAGAGCACGCGCTACATGTTGTTGACGGACTCCACTGATCGACGCGGGACGACACTTAGCAGTGTTGTACGTTCAGTATCGACATGGGCATACACACATACTGTACGGTAACTAGTGTCGCTCGTCTTTTTTCACATCCCCGTTGCCGTCCTTTAAACGTTGCACTGCAGGCGCTTCGATCAGCGGGGAGCCGGAGCCACAAACTGCCATTAACGACACCGCAGTAGACGCAATAATCCTTGCTGTGGACAGTAACGGCGATGTCGAAGAATTAGAAGGGATTATAATGGTGTTTTAAGCAACATTCACAGAAACCAAGGCCTTCAACGTAGTACACTATTACTATTTTTCCCACGATCCAAGACAGCACCGGCAATGTGGCATTGTCACCATCATGCGGGCAAAAGTTTGCATTTTTTGGACCGCAAATAAAGCGCTGGAAGAAGGGGCAGGTAGGTTTCAAGATGGTGCAAGGAGGCGAAGCATGTTTTAGCGTGTGCGTTTTCGCGGATTTCGTCATCAAGCGATTTAGGAGAATATGCACAGTGTACCGCGTGATACTGGGACGGCACACCGGTTTTTGTTTCAGGTTTCACAAAAACAAAACCGGGTTCATGATGTGGCCCGGAAAGGGAGGTTGAGCGTCCGATAGGTTTGCCCCGTAAATCGTTTTCGCACGGAACGGATGTAGCCCGGGTGTCTTCAGGAACTGGACGACCGGTCCCGCAATTTCCTCGTTACCTTAGTGTCGAAAATATGTCGACGTAATATCAAAACGTCAATACTTACTTGCCAACGGAATTGAGATAGGTGTGAGATGTGTTTTACCGCCTGCTGTAGATGGAGGTGAAGAGAGTGTAAGGTTTGGCACGGTGGTCATAAGGCCTTTGTGGTGCACAGGGCGATGCCGGGGCGGGGGTGTACTCGATAGGATATATGTACTCGATATCATGCATAGCCCTAGTCCAGGACCATAGACCCTCGCATCCCTACAATGCCGCGACGGAGCATGTCGGCTTTACACCGACCAGGCAGACATCGCTTGCACCAAGCGCATAGCGCCGTGAGGTGTACGGCAAGGTTTTGCCGGGAGGGGGGGGGGGTCAATTCCAAGGACACCATTCACGCCAATTGATATATATATACCTGTCGGCTAGACATCCAGCTTGGTATGGTTAAAAACGGTCGCATCGCTTGCGGTCCTGCTACGCGTTACATTTTGTCATATATATATATATAGATTACCAGGTATATATATTTTACATGTCATATACTGTGATTGGCGGGAATCCTTGACCCAGGAATCGCGGGGATGCCAGTTGTGTACGGACGTTTTCTTGATATATCGCTGCAGTAGAACACGGCTTTCTTCATCGGGCTGCACTTTCTTGTACCTCAACGCTGGTTGTTGGGTGGGCTACAGAGCGCCTTCAACGAGGAGTCTCAGGAACGATTAGGCGCACACGTATCGTAGCGCATCATTGTGTGTAGAAGGTCTGATACGTTAGCCTGTCTTTGGCGTTCAATCCATGTAGCAGGGTGTACAGCGATGCTGGCTCTGGCCTCCCTCTGCGGGGTTCAGGGTCACAAGTGTTATCAACTGCTTTCTCGCGGATTACGTAACATAGCTGTAGTTCGTGAACACCTCCATTGAAAGTAGAACCTAGGTATGTTTCTCGGGGGTCATCCTCGAAAAGAACCTTGGTATGTATAACCAGGATATTGTTGCTGGGTTCGGGAGGGGTGGGGAGTGCGGTGGGTAGTTTCAGATAACAGTCATGAGCAAAAGCTTCTATGTAGGCCGATCTACTGCTGCTGCAGTGAACGCCCCTAAGCGCTTCATCACGTTGGGCATTCTGTCTGACATTATGATAGGGTTCATCAGGGTTATATTAGGCATACCTCTTTTACGTAACTCTCCCAGTGACTCTATTTATTTGTTCACATTATTGCATTTTTCCAACTCTGTTGGAACCCCTATTGAATGTTCTCACGAAAGACCCGATAACGTAACAGTCGATGTAACTTTGCTGAACTACCTCTGGGGGCGGTTACGATGTAACACTGTGCCAAGAGCTTTCTTGGAAGGCATTGAGTGCCGCACATTAATATTATGGTACCATCTTACTCGTATTGAAGCATGGTCTCAGTCGTGACGTGGCCAAGTTGGCCCTGGTAATAATGACGACGGGAACCCAAAATAATGTTCGGCGTCACAGCTGCACCTTACATTAGGTTGCTACTTGACCATTTTTTGTCTCGTGGGTGCACGACATGAGCTCGTGCATGTATGTGTTACACGTTAGGTTGCGGGGTAACGAAATTCGCGTTCTCTACAAGATTCCCACAAGTGGTAGACTTGTGGTCTCTCAAAACAGATCCAGCGAAAGTGTCCGTCTGTCCGATCAGGGTCACTCTATGATAACCTACGGACCAATTTCGTTCGAAACGATTACGCCCATGCCCCACACATCACGTTGAAGCCCTCGCGGAGGCGATCGTCATGGTCCAAACAACACCTCACGAGGTGCTCTGTGCGCGGAGTTATCAGGGTTGCTTCCATCATCCTAATCGGGGTGACAGAAAATATTAATTTAATAATAGTAAATAAAGACCTCGCATCTGGACGGGATATGCTCATTTTCTCAAAGTAAAAAACGTCTCCTGTGTACAATATCCTCTGATGATGCGATTGGTCGGTTTTTCTTATCGAACTCACAGCACCCGGCCGACTTGCCAACAGCCTTCATTCAACTCGACCGGCGAAAACGAAGCTTTGTGCATACATATTCGAGATATAACACCTCTGAACTACTGTGTACTGCTGCTGCGCTGTAGTTGTTTGTAATGGTATTCCAACGCGTCTCACTCTGCAGTAGTAGTGGAAAAAGTCCGAGCATGTACGGCCACCTAAGTACGATACCTTCCGATGTGATTGCTTGTTTTTTCTTATCGAACTACAAAATATTATAACTACACACGGCCAAATCCATACTCCCCAACAACTTTTATTCCATTCTACCGGCGATAACAGAAGACGTGCCGAGTTATCGAAATTTTACTAAAAAAAACACCAACAAAGCAAAATCACCGGGATACGCAACGACCTGGTACCAAGAACGGTGCGATACCCCGAGAAGGCGCGTGCAGTCGTCCGTCGAAGAAAGAGGGGCAATTAATGGAAGGCAGCCAACGAGTAAGGCAAGACTGAGGTGGTCGATCAGGCCGATGGTGGCCCGCAAAGCAGGGTGTCGGGAGAAAGCGGTAGCATCAGCAAGGCCGGGAGATCGAACCTGGGAGATAAAATGAGATAAAATCAAGTCTGTCACGTATACAGCAGTATGCCAGGTAAAAAATAAGCTTTTATAGATATCGCACCCAAGAGTACATGAGACTGTCGATACGTTTCGAGGTCGAAAAAGCAAGCATGAAGGCAGGGAGGCGAAGCCGTCCGCAGTCCCAGACAAACTACAAGACTAAATCGATAGCGAGGGCTTCGCTCAAACTGAAGATAGAGCTCCGTGTCTCCTCAACGCAGCAAAATATTCTTGGAGTTCGTGGTCGCAAACGGGACTGTCAGTTTGAACCAATAAAAACTCCTCCGCAAAAAATATGAACCCGTCAATCGTTCGCATCCTGAGTACACGAGCAACCCGCGTACCTTTTAGAACAATACCATGTTTTAAGAGTAGCAGACGAAAAAGAGAAGATGTGCCGAGTTATCAAACAATTTCGCACCAAAAAATAAACCAACAAAGCGAAATCACCAGGATATGCTACGATCTGGTACCAAGAACTGCGCGATACGCCGAGAAGGCGCGTGTAGTCGTCCGGCAAAGAGACAGGGGCAAGGGGAGGGGGCCACCGAGAAAGACAGGACCGAGGGGTTCGAACAGGCCGATGGCGGCGGCCCGCAAAGCATGGCAGTCGGTAGAAAGCGGTAGCATCAGCAAGACCGAGAGATCGAACCTCGGAGAGTAAAAGCTACTACTACTGTAACATGAAGCCTGTCACGAGAAGCTCTTCGCGGAGCAACAACACCTAAACAAATTTCCAGGACCACCGAAAATAGAACGTCCGTGTCTCCTTTTTCCAGCAAATACCCCTCAAGTTCCGGGTCACCGGGCTCGTCGTTGGCGTGAGACCTCGACACGCGCGCACGGGAGAACACCCGTCGAAGGCCGGCTCGCGCGACCCTCGAGGAAAGCGGTAGAAAAAGCAAGCACAAAGGCAGGGGAGCGAAGGCTTGCGGAGTCCCAGACAAAGTTGAAGATAAAATCGGAATTTTAAGGTTCGCTCTTAGACCTATGCCAATGGTACAGCGAAGTTGCAATAAAAAGTTTGAATTTCAAAGATACCCGCCAATTTTTTTCAGAACACGCTTCCTATGGGCCACGGAAAAAAAATAAAAAGTTCCTAATAAGTTTTGGAAAAGCCCGGAAAAAGCAAATCTGGGGCCGATGTTGGCCCAACTTCGGCTTGAGAAAAACTCAGGCCGATCTTTGGTTCGAAGCGGCGAGATTCCGAGTCCTCGACAGACATCGATCAACAAAACCAACGATTGCGTCACGAATTCTGAACGGAATGCGCTCGTTAGGGGCGCCGACCCACCCTAGGGTCATCGCCTTCACACCATGGCCGGTGTCATGTGGCGGGAGCTGACCAGGCGTGTGATAAAAACACATTTGGCCGCTGGTTTGCACAAAACAGAAGACAAAACTTCTCCATCCGTCCCGAATGGCAAAAAAAAGTCTTTTTTTCAGGTTTGGGAGGATACCGTACGACGCCGCCGGCAAGCTCTCGCCCCCTGAACCATGGATCCGCCTGATATCTTCGAGGCCGTCATCTATACTCGTTGGGCTTGACAGATACCGAGTGGGTTGGCCGTGGGCTGGGTCTATGTCGAGATCGAGGGTCGATCGTCGCACGAGCTGGTTTCGATCACCGTGCTGACAATTTGCGACCAGCAAAACACAAATTGCGCCGCCTGCAGCCGTTGGGGAAAAAAAAAGAAAAAATCAAACATTTTTCTCTTTTTTCCCCACAGCGGCGGTACGAGAATATTTTCGGCTGTTTTTTTCAAGCCATATATTTGAAAAAAAACTTTTCAACTTCGCGTTTCCATTGGCATAGGTCTTAGCGGCCGAGATTCATTGTATATATTACAAGGGCTCCGCATGGGTGTCTGCCGGCACCCATGCTCCGGATAGGAAATTATACCTCAGTGCCTAAACTCGTGTGATTATGTTGAAGCAATTTGACGTAAGTACACCATTCGATCTTGTTGAAAACGGGATCAGGGCAATGCCAAGTGGCGCAGGGAAAAGGCAATGCCGAGTGTCAGTTCTCAGTTCTTGTATCTGTCTCACTCGAATTTAGAAACCAACTTTTATGTCCTGTTCTGGGACGTTCTTATTTTTCGGTGTCTTTTTCAGGCCAGCAGCCACCTACTCTGAAGCCCGAAAATCAGAAGCGTCTACCAGGTACCGGTATAATTTATGGTCCTGGAAATGATCGATAATTTGGAGCCCACGGTTGCAGCTGGCGGGGGCAGAAATCAGCTCAGTTCTGAGAGGTCTCTCTTATACTCTCAGAACTGAGATTACTTTAAGGATGTTGTTTACGATAGTATTAATAGTATTGCTGCCCTTTTTCTGCCCAGTTGCCAAGTACCCAATACCCACGCCGATATCACACCCCTATCTACGGCGAGCTGTACCTACTTCCAACGACGCTTGTGCAGAAGTGTTACGGTTCGGTTGACCGTTTCAGGAGTTATGATGACATAGAGGCGTTTTCATATTGTAGCTCCGTTCCGGACGGAAGGTTTTCATCCCCCTTCCGTCTCACTCAGTTCCCGCGACCATCGCTTCGGTCACGGAACAAGCAATCACTTACCATCTAGCCATCTCCAGTTGGAGCCTCTTCACAAAAGAACCACAAGCTCGCCCTACTCTCCTGGAGACCTAGGAGCGCACCTCTCGACCCGGTCGGACTCAAGTTCTGCTCTGTCACTGAGGTTGGTCATTTATGTCTCGTCTTTGTGCTCTCGTTTTGGGTTATGCATCTCTGAGTGGTAACCTGTGGTCCACAGCTGCCACTCCTACCAACTGTTAGAGAACCCTACATGTGTTGCCTTGTGACAATGACTTAAGACCTCAGCCCAGGTAGCCAGCATCCGATTCATGGTGTTCAGTCCCTGTACATGCTGCGCGCTTACTGCACGGGTTTGCGTTTCCCGTGCCGGAACGAGCGGCGGCCTTCGCGCCTCCGACCTGTTCCTTTCGATTTTATTTTTTTATCTTGAGTAACGTTTTTGGTAGCTGCGGGTGGCAGCGTTTTATTGTTTTTTTTTTTGTGTGTTGCACCTCGCCTTTCCTTTGCCTCTACGGGGGATACCCGCGCTGATAGCACACGCCCGGCCAGATACTCTCACCCACCGCTGACCACAAGTCACCACGTGTAAACTCAGTACGCCGCCATCCCCATGAGCAGCTACGGCGGGGTAAGTTGTCGCAGTGATACAGCAGTACGATTCGTCCGACGACACCCATGACTCTCAACGGGTGCTCTTGTATTTTTGTGGGCGCACTAATTTTATAGGCAGGTTAGAGTGTCTATCCCTTGCTCGCCTACGTACGTATTTCTTTTTTTTTCTTGTGTCTCTGTTGCTGTGGGATGCCCGCGCTGATAACGCTCTTCCTGCAAGCAACTCTGACCCACCGCTGACCACATGCAACCATGGATCACGTGGAAACTCAACCCCACTGGTACCTACTACGGGGTAGGCTGTATCACGGATACAGCAGCAGCAGTACTGCGCGTCCCGCGCGTACAATAACACCCATGACTCTCAACGGGGGTTCATTATTTAGGGGGTCTGTACTCAATTAATTATTTTTTTTTGGCGGGGAATGCCTGAGTACCTGGTATAATTCATGATGCCTGACACAACCAGGAAGCGACTTGCTCCCTGGCGCGTGTCCACATCGTTTATTCTCACTCGGGTACCCTCAGTTTGCGTGCTTGGCTCGACGTGTATTATTGAACAAATGGCGCAGGTGGGAGTCTTTAAGCTGGCAGCGCACTTGTCAGACCCCCATCACCTCTTCCACACAGCAGCCAAAATAAAGAATGAATGAAAAATAAGCGTAAGCCTGACGATGATGCGAGGTTTGAGAGCGCGAGTGTCCAAGTGCGCTCGCTTATGAGACTCTCAGGCTCGTGTTCCACAAGCCAGCTGCTGTCACGTACGTCGTTACTGCTGTCGCTTGCCTGCCACGTGCTTGTGTGCTGCCCCTACCACGTGCGTGTATGTTGCCGCTGCCGTCGCCGCTTCGCCACGCTTCGTTGCTGCTGTTATCTGTGAAATAAAAATGCCTCACGGCTAACGCAACACACAAATTTAAGGCACTTTTCCATCCCCCTTTCTTAGTTATTGTTCTGGCAAGTTAGAGGTCGATAAGCATCCTTGCAAGCCACGTTTTTCATTTTCATGTGTCTTGGTAGTAACGTTATAACTGTGAGTCAGATCATTTTTAATAGACTACAGTAGGCAAAATAACGTACGTACGAGTATACACTGTGTTATTGCATGTCGACCTCTCTATCTCTCTCTTCAGCAGGTTCACGGTACCGCTGTTGTACTGCGATGTTACTGCTGTACTGCGATTTTGCCACCACAACCGCTGCTGTACTGCGATTTTGCTACCGCCCGACTGACTACTGCTGTGCCGTGATTTCGCGCCACTGCCTTAGTACGGTTATGCGTGGTTTTCTCGCTGATCCTATGCTAATTTCCTGTACTACTGCTGTACTGCGGTGTGTCTGTTACCGGTATGTTCTTTCGTCTTCTGCACGTTTGCCGCTGTTGTTATTTTTTACTAAGATCATTATTTATTTTTTGTTCACTTTTGACTTTTCGCCACTGTCGTAATAACCGGATGGGTCTGCGCTCCAAGGACAACCACGTCCTTTGGAGTCTGCGCCTTTCCTGAATATAGTACGATACTGCTGTGCTGTGATTTCTCACCATTATTTTTTTTACTGGATGGGCCTGCGCTCGACGGACAACCACGTCTTTTGAGCCCGCACCTTTCCTGAATACATTTACGTTGCTTCTGTGCTGTGATTTCTCACCACTAATGTATTACTGGATGGGTCTGCGCTCGAAGGACAACCACGCCTCTCGAGTCTGCGCCTGTCCTGGTTACATTACTGTACTACTGTGCCGTGATTTTTCGCCACTGTCGTATAACCGGATGGGTCTGCGCTCGAAGGACAACCACGTCGTTTGAGTCTGCGCCTTTCCTGGATGCATTACGGTACTGCTGTGCCGTGATCTCTCACCACTGTTTGCCGCAGTTGTTATTTTTTTCACTCTGATCATTATTCATTTTTGTTCACTTTTGCTATTCATTTTAATGTCTTCACAAAACCGTGTGAGTTGATACCTACTGCTGTACACTGACCATCGCCGTCTTTGCTGTTCGATCTGCTCTCTTCGTATTTTTTATTATATTTACAGTAATGCCTGCGCCCCGAGAACAGGGGTACTCTCGTTCAGGAAGCCGCCGCCGCCGTAGCCGTAGTCGTAGCCGTAGCCGAGACCGTCGCCGCGGCAGCATCGACCACAGGTCAGACTCTGACCGCCACCGGTCAGAGAACCGCCACCGCCGCCGTCGCCGCAGCAGTAGCGATGATAGATCCGACTCGGACCACCGTCGTCGACAGAGCCGTTCTGTAAACCGGCACCGCCGGCGCCGCCACGCCCGCTCACACTCACCGGCCCTCTCAGACGCCCGCTCTCGTAAATTTGCTCGCCGAAGCTCCCGGCGTGCAGACCGCGGGCACAGCACCAGCCGCCGCGGCGACCATGAGCAAGACGAGTCGGGGTGCGACAGCACCCGACGCCCTAGAAGGGAGGTGCCCGTGAGCTCGCCCCCTCCCGCGAGCGCACAGCACCTCGCCGCCGCCGCCGTTCCCCCCCTTCAGAGCGGTAAGCAGTACGGCGTCGAATCGAACCAAGCAGCGAAACTGGCTGAGAGAGTACGTAAACGGATCTCGGGGGCACTTGCGTGTCCGGTGTTCGGCGGCCCAGCCGCTGGAACACTCTCAATCGCTAAGTCCGCCGTCATGTTGCAACAGAAGGTATTAAGCACCCTACGCAACGTGGATTCAGGAGCCATGCGGCTCGAAGCAGACCAGTACAAAGAGGGTAGATGGATCACAGCAGCCGACGAACTTACAGCCCGCCGTGTAGAACTTCTGACCGACCTGACGCACAAGTACCTGTCTGTAAGCCACAAACTTGCAGCCGCCGAGTCTAACCCTAACCCTAAGTAATAGAGAGACCCCACAGCGAAGTTACTGCCACTGTCTGGTTGCGCCTTTTCGTCCGCGAGCAGGCGTTAACAGGGGGGGCCGTTGAGTTCGCACAAGCGGCCCTTTCAGCGGTAACGTTGAAGCCAGCAGAAGCGTGGACCGCCGCAGCGGCCCGCGTCTTGCTAGCTTTCCGTGCCTCACTAGCCAACTCCGAGCGACCACATGTGACAGAATAGTTGTTTTTCTGGCGTTTTATTACTCCGCTCGAGATGACAACGCTGTACGACCGAGTCATCGAAGTGCTGCTGCCCAACCCTCTAGACCGCGTATGCGTCAGCGGACTCATGCATGAGAAAGTTCACCTGATCGCGACCACTTTGCGCCCCATGCGTGTGGAGTGGCACGACCCCATGGGGGAAGCCATGCGGCTCAGAGGAGAGGGGGCCGAGCGTTTGTTTCGCGAATTCATCGCCGTGCTATCCGCTCGCAACGCATCGTACCTAACTCCACAAACGCCGCGGAAACTGGCTAAGCACGCAGGTCCAGACAGACTTTTCACGATGACAGAAGTAAGGCACATGTTCTCCTCGCCCGCCGGGGCCCTTGCTGCTTTTAACACCGCTGCCCCGCCGGACCCGGGAGTGGTTACACGAGCAGCGACGCAGCCGTGACCCCCGACTAAACCCTTTGCTACCCTAGCCCCAGCCCCTTGGTCAGTCGGGCAGCCAGCCGCAGGGCATGTCGCCGTCGCGGCATTTCAGAACCAGACCGCGACGGCACCGGGTCAGCACGGTGTTCCTTTCGAGCTTCGGGCAGCAACAACCCCTCGGAGAGCCGTTCCACCACCAGCCTCGGGCGCCCCCCCTACAGCGCCTTCTGCCGCCGCGGCGCGGCCTCCGGCGACGGCATCTCGGGCAGACATCCTCGACTACCTTCGAACTCAGAGGGTGTGTTTCGTGCACGCTTTCTCGGGCAACTGCCGCCGCCGGAGCAGCTGCCTGTGGCAGCACGAACCTTTCCCGGCGGCTCTGTACAAAGAGGTGGCTTCGACTCGCCCGCCGGGCAGCGACGCCCCTCGCCGTCGCCTCGCCGCGATGACCGAGACCCAATACAACACGGCGGCGGTGCTCGGTCTGATGTTAGAAGACACTACCGACGAGGCGGAGGAGGCGGGCAGCGAGGACTCCGGCCAAGCCCTGGAATCCATCAACCCGCACGAGCCAAACCAGGATCCACACAACCAGAACACGTCCTGAAGACGAGCCCCGGGCGAGGACCTGGGGAACGGACATCGTCTCGCTGCCACGACACCGGTAACAACACAGCAAGGACGGGTAAGAGACCAGTTGTGGGTACGGGGTCAGATTGGGCACCGGCGTAGACGACGCCGGCCTTGGCCAGTGGAGATCCTAGTAGATACAGGTGCAGGGGGAGGCAGTTACATCTCACTTGCACTGTGGCGCAGTCTTCAGAAGCTCTTGCGACGAATAATAGATACGAGTAGCGCCGGAGCTCTCGAGGCTGCAAACCCGTCGGATAGAGAGACCCCTCCCATGCGTATTTTGGGGTCAGTAGTGGTGCCAGTACTGTTGGAATCAGACTCGCGGGTTCGAGACGTAGCAGTTCGCGTCGTGGAAGACCTCCCGTATGGTTTCATTTTTGGTGCAGATTTCTTCCGGAGTAACTGCAGCACGTTGGAGTTCACTCCTGAAAAAGGTTTTAGGCCGGTACCGTCAGCACCCTGGGTACCTTTTCACACGTCCGTCCTAGACTCTCCGCTCAACCCCCTCAGCGCAGCACGAGACCGATTCTACTTACTAACTGCTACGGGTGCACCCGAGACTCCGCCCCCGCTAAATCCCCCGCTGACACACAACGTCCACCCGAGTTACCACGACATCGCTTGGGAAGATGAGAGCACGTTAGAATGGGACGTTAGACAAGTCGCTGAGTCTACCACGGTAGGCGGTTTCACCAGCATAGCGGTAGAGACAGCAGCAGTAGGCCCCCAACCGCAGGACAGACAGCTGGTGCTAATGTTGCCTACAGAGCGTTTTGATCTAAAGAGGGGAGCACTGGTGGGGGTTGCTCGAGCGGTGTTGTGGTGGCAGCCGGGGTCCCCGGTGTACTGTAAACTGGTCAATCGCAGCAAGGAGAACGCCGAGGTAACGGGTAGCGGTGTGATAGCTCGAATGATAGCTCTTAACGTACGAGATGCCGCACGATTCGAGTCTTTGTTCGACGAAGCCCCCTCCGCAGTTGATCTGCCTCTCCCCTTGCAAGCCCTCAACGTGCCGTGTGTCCCGAGCAAAATCAACGTAGATTTGGCCACCAGGATAGTGGCGGCCGATGCCAACCTCGGGACCCTAGGAGCCCTTCAGAAACAACAGCTCATCAGCATACTTGAAGATTTCATCGCAGACGGTCTGTTTCCTGTAGACCCCAAAAGGGTACCGGCCTGCATAAGCGGTGAGCTAGAACTGCCCTTGATCAACGAGTCGTGCACACCCTTCGCCGCCAAACAACGGCGTTTCTCCCCCGAGGAACGCCGTATGATCAGAGCGGAGATCGAGAAGTTGCTCGACCGAGGTATTATTCGCGCTTCAGTTTTACCGTGGGCGGCTCAATGCCTGTGTGTACGCGAGAAAGACGGAACCCTACGACTTGCATTGACTGGCGGGTACTCAACAAACGCTTAGTATCAGACAGCGGGGGACTTGGCGACATGCAAACCATCTTCGATGGGTTGAAAGGCAAACGATATTTCACTCAACTAGACCTGGCTTCCGGCTTCCACCAGATCGAGATTGCAGAGAAAGACCGACACAAAACCGCGTTTCGTGATGCAGACGCGTTGCTGTACGAATTCACTAGAGCAGGGTTTGGTTTGACAGTTCTGCCTTCCGCGTTCACGCGGAGGGTGAAGTCAGCTCTGGGGGGCCTGGAAGGGGTGTTTAGTTGGCTAGATGACATTCTAGTCGCGAGTACCACCTGGGAGGAGCATGTAGCCACACTCGTACTTGTCCTAACCCGCCTTTTGGCAGCGGGCTTGTCAGTCAATTTCGCGAAGTGTATTTTTGGATCCTCCTCCCAAGAGTTTCTCGGCATGATCATAGACAGGACTGGCTTACAACCCGCACCGACGAAGTTAGAAGCCATCGCACACATGCCTAGACCCCAGACAGTCGAGGAACTTCGAACATTCCTGGGCCTGACGGGCTACCTACGACAGTTTGTACCTAACTATAGTCTGACAGCCGCCCCTCTTACCAACATCCTTCGCAATAGAGACTTCGCGTCAAAACGCGCCCGAAAGCGGGTCATCAATTGAGACACGGAAGAGGAGGAAGCGTTCCAGTCGTTACGGTCGACTCTAGCCTCACCAACGGTACTTGCCTTCCCTGACCTCGACAACACATTCGAACTACACACTGACGCTAGCACAATAGGCGCCGGGGCAGTACTCATGCAGACCATCGACGGTACACCTCGCGTTATTGCTTTTGCCAGTCACAGGTTCTCCCGCACAGATGCCCGTAGAGGCCCCACCGAAAGAGAATGCATAGGAGTGTTGTGGGCGGTAGACCACTTTCGACCATACTTAGCCGGTCGGCAGTTTAAGGTAGTGACCGACTGTTCCGCGATAACCTGGCTGTTTCGAAGTCGCGACCTGTGCCCCAAGTTACACAGATGGGCCCTCAGGCTCGCGGAGTACGACATGATTTTGGAATGGCGAGCGGGGACACTACATGTCTTACCATATGCCCTGTCACGGCTTCCGCACGCACTGGTCCCTCAGGCCGATGTAGACGACTCTTTTCCAGACGATTTTACGTCAGGAGCACCATCCGAGTCCGTAGGGCCCCGAGGGCCGAGTCTGGATGGGTTGAGATTGGCGGAAAAAGACGCGGTAGGTTCCGACGCGGCCGACGGTGGTAGCCCCCCCTGCGATGCCCCCCCCAGCCCACCTTCGGAATCGACCCCTCCGGATGCTAATGACGCGGCCTTGCTTGCCCTACGAGCCCTGCCCTTTGCGACGTGTGCCGCACTGAACACGGACACTACACCACGCCGCAGTCGCAGGATTCGCGCTCCCTCCGTACGGCTACGCCACCTAGGCGACGCCCAGCTACCCCTCGGCGAGGAACTGCCGGACCAGGAGAGTAGTCGCTCGTACACCCCCACGCCGGTCGAGTCAACCCCACCAACCCCACCACCGGCAGCGCCGTGCCCGAGTCCCACCAGAAGCAACGATTTGGAAGAGGTGCTTTCAGCAGGGGGGCAGGTTCCGCTGTCGTCGGGTAGGAGGACGCCGGTCATCCACCGGGCAGTCGAGGTACTCACCAATCCGGCATCCCTCGCGAGAAGGCAACGGAACGACGCTCATCTGGGTCAGGTTAGCAAGCGTCTGCGGGAGGATAGCAATGCGAACGCCGCGGAAGTAGATGAGACTGGGTATAGTCTAGACGAGAACGATGTAATCAGGTTTGCCGACGGAAAAGGTAGGAACCTGCCAGCCATACCCGAATCCATGGTTGCCGATGTACTCGCGTTGGTACACACTCTGCATGGTCACTCTGGAGTAGGAGCCACGTTAGCGCTAGTCTTAGAGCACTTTCGCTGGCCTTCAGTCATTCGCGACACGCGACAATACGTGTTGTCATGCGGGTGCAGGAGACGTAAACGACCCAACAGCAGACGCGTCGCAATGTCTCCCGGACGCGCACTAGAACCGTGGGATGAACTACAGATGGATATCCTGAAAATAGACACGCCTTCCCTTTCAGGTAACAAGTACGTTCTGCTGGTAGTAGATCGAGCCTCCAAGTTCCCTTTCGGTATCCCTCTAGAAACTAAGCAAGCAATAGGCGTAGCACGAGCGCTTACCGAGCTGTGCCTAACGTTCGGTGTACCCAAGACAGTACATTGCGACGGCGGCAGAGAGTTCAGAGCAGAAGTAGTGACACACTTATCCCGTTGGATGAATGCGGACATAAAGTTCGGCCCAGCCGACCACCCGCGAGGACAGGGTTCTGTAGAGAGACTAGGAGGTTGGTTGCAGGAGCTGTTGGCAGAGCTATGTAGATCGTGGCCCGAGAGGTGGGACGAGTACGTATCACCGGCAATATGGATCAAACGCACTCTACCAGACGTGTCACTGCCTTCTAACATGACACCTTTCGAGTTGTTGTTCGGTCGCAAGCCTCGCACGTATTTAGACTCTTTGGTACCCCTGTCTAAAGAGACAGATCAGAGCGGCGGCCAGGACAACTTCGTGGAGCGCCGCAAACAGAACCTCCGAGACGTCCGCCTGGCGCTCGAGAAGCGCGACAGCCAAAGAGTAACGGCGCGGGCCCGAGCCAACGCTGAAATCTCGAGACCATCAGCCGGAGTTACCGCTGAGAAGGGTAGCCTCGTGCTGGTGCGCGAGTCCGATAGCAGCAAACACCGCGACAGCAGAGGGAAGAAGCTGCAGCACGACCACTACACAGGCCCTTGGAGGGTCACGGAAGTATTACAGACAGGCCTAAGCGTACAAGTAACGATGCGAGGCAGAAAACAACGTACCCGAGATGTATCCACCACAGATGTGAAGCCGTACCACCTCAGACCTCTGACACTAAGACACTCGATAGCAGACGAGTTTGCACAGTATGCGTGGGGCGCGGATTTCAAACTGCCAGTTGAAAGAGTCAATTCGTCAGTGTTAGACTCGCTCGTGAGCTGCCGCAGATCGACCATTGCCTCCGGCACCACTTGATGGGAGTACAAGGGGAGATCGAGAGAGGGAGTAGAGACAGGATGGCGAACTGAGAATGACGTGTTACAGAGTTTTACACCCTTGCAGTTGGACGGTTTTATCGCACTCTGGCACTTGTACAACCCCGACCCGACTAAAGACACGACCCCAGTCTCAGTCACCCCTCGTACGCCCGCCCTTCGTCGCCGCGAAGCCTTGACGCTGTTTCCGATAGGGTTTATCATCTGGAAAGACTTTGGCGGTGGGTTGCGGCTGCAGGGGCAAGTGTACGATTACAGAGACCGCTACTGGCGAGTGCGCTACACCGATAACAACTGGGAAAAACTGACCCGTCGCGAGATGGAACGGTTGCAGGATTGAAACGATCCACGCTCTGCATAGACGAAGATCTGCTCCTTCATCCGGCAATTCCGGCGAGGATCCTCCCCTGCGAAGACCTTCCCCTGCGAAGATCTTCCCCTGCAGACATCTCTCTCCTTCATCTAGTGTTTCTGCTTGCTTTTGGTGTGTCGTGTTTCAACCGAAGAGGCCGTGTTTGGTTCTTTTCCGTTTAGTTCTCGTGGTTTTCGCTTTTATTTATCTAGTGTTTCTGCTTGCGTGTGGTGTGTCGTGTTTCAACCGAAGAGGCCGTGTTGGTTCTTTTCCGTTTAGTTCTCGTGGTTTTCGATTTTATTTATCTAGTGTTTCTGCTTGCTTATGGGGTGTCGTGTTTCAACCGAAGAGCCCTTGTTGGTTCTTTTCCGTTTAGTTCTCGTGGTTTTCGATTTTAGTTTTGCGTTTTCTATTCGCCTTGCCTTATAGGTTAGCTTATGGTTTTCACCGAGGAGGCGGAGTTGCCTTCTCTGTTGTGTTCGATTTTCGTTGAACTGTTGAGGACGCAATAGAAGCGATTTATGCTTAGGCGTTAGGGGACACTGCGCTTATTTCATCGCTGAATGAGCGTGGGGGGACTTTAGCCATGGAATAGTGGTCGGGCAACCAAACTCGCAGTGAAAAAGCAAGGGTGGGGGTTTTTCTCAGGGATTTCCCACTGATGGCCTTCGCGATTTCGGTTTGGTTGTTTATCCCTGAGGCCGTTATTTGTGTTAAAGGGCTTTGCGGCTCTTTGAACTTGATTGTAGTCACAAGATTGCGATAGCAGAATGCTCATTCCGTCATTCGCATTATGCTAGGGGGCATGTCACGGTTCGGTTGACCGTTTCAGGAGTTATGATGACATAGAGGCGTTTTCATATTGTAGCTCCGTTCCGGACGGAAGGTTTTCATCCCCCTTCCGTCTCACTCAGTTCCCGCGACCATCGCTTCGGTCACGGAACAAGCAATCACTTACCATCTAGCCATCTCCAGTTGGAGCCTCTTCACAGAAGAACCACAAGCTCGCCCTACTCTCCTGGAGACCTAGGAGCGCACCTCTCGACTCGGTCGGACTCAAGTTCAGCTCTGTCACTGAGGTTGGTCATTTATGTCTCGTCTTCGTGTTCTCCTTTTGGGTTATGCATCTCTGAGTGGTAACCTGTGGTCCACAGCTGCCACTCCTACCAACTGTTAGAGAACCCTACATGTGTTGCCTTGTGACAATGACTTAAGACCTCAGCCCAGGTAGCCAGCATCCGATTCAGAAGAGAGGGTCTCTCCCGCACATGAAAGCGATATCAGCAGCAGCACAACATGCAAAATGGCAGCAACCGCAGCAGCAGCAGGAGTAGTAGCCGGCATCGCTGCTGCTGCGGTCGGTTGCCGCAGCTGCTGCTGTGCAGACCCAGCCCCAACATCAGCAGCAGCACCACAGCAGCAGCTGTACGTACATCATCGCAGAAGACAACAACTTGCAGTATACGCCCAAATTACTGGGAGAACAGGACGCGTACTGTATGTGCATTATCGCAGGCAATCCTGAGAACAGGCAGTGATCGAGATACTGCGGGTATGAGCAGTATCATCATACACCTGATAGCTGATACCTGATATCGATCGGCAGTACAGAAAACCGCAAAGTACTGCCGACATGGGCAGTATTCTCATAGAATGAATACCGACATATTCATGTTGGATATATTATCACGTGTAGCACACGCAGCAGTATACGTACAGCAGCACAAAACTCCGACGTACTGCGAGTACTTGCAGTCGGAGCAATTAGTCTCCAGCCCTTGATTATCTCAAGTCAGTAATGCTCGCCGAAACAACTGGGCGCGTTTTTCAACAGGGAATCATCCCCAGCCGAACATCATATCTAATTCCTTGAACGAAGGATCGTATTATTTAAGCGGGTCCTTATCTCCCATTTATTTACTAGTAAATACATACCTACCTCACATCTGGACGGGATATGATTATTTTCTCAAAGTGAAAAACGTCTGCTGTGTACGATATCCTCCGATGTGATTGGTCGGTTTTTCTTATCGAACCCACAGCACCCGGCCGACTTGCCAGCAACCTTCATTCAATTCGACCGGCGAAAACAAAGCTTTGTGCATACATATTATTCGAAGCAGAACACCTCTGAACTACTGTGTACGTCTGTACTACTACTGTAGTTGTTAGTACTGGTATTCCAACGCGCCTCACTCTGCAGTAGTAGTGGACAAAGTCCGAGCATGTACGGCCACCTTTACGATACCCTCCGATGTGATTGGTTGTTTTTCTTATCGAACTAACAACAGTCGGCCGAATTCATACTCCCCAACAGCCTTCATTCCATTCTACCGGCGAACACAGAAGACGTGCCGAGTTGTCGATTTTTTACTAAAAAACAAACAAACAAAGCAAAATCACCGGGATATGCAACGATCTCGAACCAAGAACGGCGCGATACGCCGAGAAGGCGCGTGCACTCGTCCGGCGATGAGACAGGGGCAAGGGATGGCAGCCAACGAGAAAAAAGGCAGGACCGAGGGGTTCGAACAGGCCGATGGCGGCGGCCCGCAAAGCCAGGCGGTCGTTAGAAAGCGGTAGCATCAGCAAGACCGAGAGATCGGACCTTGGAGAGTAAAAAGCTACTATTAATACTGTAAGATGAAGCCTGTCGCAAGAAGCTCTTCGCGGAGCAACACCTAAACAAATTTCCAGGGCCACAGAAAATAGAACGTCCGTGTCTCCTTTTTCCAGCAAATATCCCTCAAGTTCGAGGTCGCCGCGCTCGTCGGTGGGGCGAAACTCCGAGACGTGGACACGGGAGAACACCAGTCGAAGTCCGGCTCGCGCGACCATCGAGAACAGCGGTCGAAAAAGCTAGCACGAAGGCAGGGGAGCGAAGGCTTCCGGAGTCCCAGACAAAGTTGAAGACAAAATCGGAATTTTAAGGTTCGCTCTTAGCGGCCGAGATTCATCGTATATACATATCTATATTATTATATTATTATATATATATACAAGGGCTCCGCATGGGTGGCTGCCGGCACCCATGCTCCGGATAGGAAAATATACCCCAGTGCCAAGTTGTGTGCTCACTTTTAAGGAAGTTGACATAAAGGCACCATTCGTTCTCGTTACCAACGGGATCAGGGCACTGTCAAGTAGTGCAGGGAAAAGGCACTGCCGAGTGTCAGTTCTCAGTTTTCGTATCTGTCTCACTCGAATTTTATAGACCAACTTTTATAGCACATATGCTTGGGACGTTATTATTTTGGTCTTTTTCAGCCATGTGCTCTGAAGCCCGGAAATGACAACCGTCTATAATTTCTTTTGGGCCAAGAGATCATCGATAATTTAAAGCTCAGTTGCTGCTGTCGCGGGCAGAAATCAGCTCAGTTCCGAGGGGTTTCTCACAGGACTGAGATTGCTTTAATTTTGTTCACGATCATAGTATACTGCTATAGTTTTGCTGCCTTTTGGTTGCCCAGTTGCCAAGTACCCAAAACCCACGCCTATATCACCTCGTTCTAAGGCGAGCTGTATACCTACTTCCAACGGCAATTGTGCAGAGGAGATGACCCCTCCCGCACACGAAAGCGGTAGCAGCTGCAGCGCTGCAGCATAACCTAAAATATAGCAGCAACAGTAGTAGCAGCAAGAGTAGTAGCAGGCATCGCTGCTGCTGTGGTCGGTTGCTGCAGCTGCTGCTGCTGTGCAGACCCAACCGCAATACCAGAAGCAGCACAACCACAGCAGCAGCTGCGGTATGTACGGCATCGCAGCAGACAGCAACTTGCAGTATACGCATAAATTACAGCGAGAACAGGACGCGTACTGTACGCGCATTATCGCACTCAATCCTGAGAACAGCAGGCAGCGATCGAGATACTGCAAGTATGATGGGCCGTATCGAGCACTTACCGGATACCTGATACCTGATATCCATCGGCAATACAGAACAACCGCAAAGTACTCGTACTACTACTGCTGACGACATGGGTAGTATTCTCAGTCTGAATCCGGGTGGTGCGATACCCCGAGAAGGCGCGTGCAGTCGTCCGCCGAAGAGAGAGGGGCAATGGAAGGCAGCCAACGAGTAAGGCAAGACCGAGGTGGTCGATCAGGCCGATGGTGGCTCGCAAAGCAAGGGTGTCGAGAAAAAGCGGTAGCATCAGCAAGGCCGAGAGATCAAACCTCCGAGAGAAAATGAGATAAGATCAAGTCTGTCACGTATACAGTGTACCAGGAAAATAATAGGCATTTATAGATATCGCACCCAAGAATACATGAGACTGTCAATACGTATCGAGGTCGAAAAAACAAGCATGAAGGCAGGGAGGCGAAGGCGTCCGGAGTCCCAGACAAACTTCAATACTCAATCGATAGCGAAGGCTTCGCGCCAACTGAAGATTAGAGCTCCGTGTCTCCTCAACGCAGCAAAATATTCTTCGAGTTCGTGATCGAAAACGGGACTGTCAGTTTGAACCAATACAAAATCGTCCGCAAAATTACGAACCCGTCAATCGTTCGCATCCTGATTACCTTTGAAAACAATAGTACGAGTAGGGGAAAAAGGGAAGATGTGCCGAGTTATCATAATTTTACAAAAAAAAACAACAACAAAGCAAAATCACCGGGATATGCTACGATCTGGTACCAAGAACGGCGCGATACGCCGAGAAGGCGCGTGTAGTCGTCCAGCGAAGACACAGAGGCAAGGGAAGGAAGCCAACGAGAAACTCAGGACGAAGGGGTTCGAACAGGCCGATGGCGACGGCCCGCAAAGCAAGCCAGTCGGTAGAAAGCGGTAGCATCAGCAAGACGGAGAGATCGAACCTCGGAGAGTAAAGCTATGTATTACTGTAAGATGAAGCCTGTCACGTTAAGCTTTTCACGGAGCAACAACACCTAAACAAACTTCCAGAACCACAGAAAATAGAACGTCCGTGTCTCCTTTTTCCAGCAAATATCCCTCATCTTCGGGGTCGCCGGGCTCGTCGGTGGCGCGAGACTCCGAGACGTGCGCACTGGAGAACACCCGTCGGAGGCCGGCTCGCGCGACCCTCGAGAAAAGCGGTTGAAAAAGCAAGCACGAAGGCAGGGGGGCGAAAGCTTCCGGAGTCCCAGACAAAGCTGAAGATCCAATCGGAATTTTATGGTTCGCTCTTAGCGGCCGAGATTCATTGTATATATATATATATATATTATAAGTATATACCTGGTGCCTGGTTTCATGCGTATAGAAATAGTGTGTGTGTTCTTCACATTAAACTGGTAATTCTACCCGTCGACATCCAGCACAACCAGTGTCCGTGCCGATTCTCCAATCCTAGAAGAGATACAAGTTCTGTGGTCACAAAGCTACTCCGCAGAGATACTACGTTGCCACGTGTGCAGTAAGCACTGCAGTGGGCAATGCAAAGCCATGTCATCATACTAGATACGACAGGCACGACATTATGTGAAATAGTGAAACGAAAAGAAACAACCAAAGAGAAAACAAAAACAAAGTAGACAAATCGAAAGAGAAAAAGAAAAAAGCAATGAAAGCAAAAACTATGAGAAACAATCTGCCGTGCCCCCCCCGCGGAGGCGAGGTGGCCAACCCTTGAAAAAGAACGAGCTGGAAAAAAGAAAGAAAAAAAACAAAAAAAAACTCTACTGCTTGTAAAGAGAGTAAGCCAAAGAACCGAGGAAAAAACAACAAAGAAAGGAAAAATAACAAAGGGGAGATAACACGCAGACCAAAGGCCAAATCACCTTCCAGGTGGCGGCAGCAGTTTGTGGTACGAGTAGTATAGCCAGGTTCTCCCTGCTAATCCGCCTGGTACTTTGCTACCCAGACTGCCGTCTCCACCCTGCGTTCGTCCACTATGCCCAGCCCCTTGGCGTCAGACAATACGAAACGAGCGGAGCAGGTTCGGCATCCAACCACGCCACACGGCTCCTTCAGTACGGCTTATCAATCAGGAAAGGAAGAGAAAAACAATAAAATGAAAATCACGGAGAGTCAGCGCAAGAAAGAAAAAAACAAAACAAAAAGAGAAGACGAGGCAAGACCACGTTCGAACCATCTGCACCAGTTGGTAGCACTAGTTGAATGGTCGTGTTCTACTTCCTAGTCGACTTGGTGCCTTGCTACCCTGTCTGCCATCTCCTTCCTACTTTCGTCTACCGTCGTTTCCCTTCTACCCCTCCTGTCCCCCCCCCTCTCCGCATCCCCTTGGTCGGGCTTTCTGCCACTTCTCTTGTTGCCCCCTCCACCCCCATTCCCTTGGACACCATCCACGGCGGATGCGCGGCGCTGCCTACTCACCTCAGCTTCAGCCTCGTGCCACCTCACCATGAACCGTTCGGCTGCTTCTAGGATCCCCCGGTACCACGTTCCCGCCTTTTTGGCTGCAGTGGACCACAACGCGGTCTCAACTCCAAACACCAAGGGGGCAACTTCCGTTGACCCTTCGGTGGCTCGGAACTCCCTAAGGTCTTCGACTATGCATAAAGGCCAAGTCTTACACTGTCCGTACAATAATATCACGACGAGCGCAACGTATGATACGCACGTACGTGGAGGTTTCGTTTTTTCACTCGTGCACTATAATATAATATTATAATCTATTACCTGGAAATAGTAGTGGGATGTACTGCTGTATCAGTACTCATTTCACGCATGGCCGTAGTCGGGGGGGTTTGAAACCGATTTTAATTTCAATTTGTCTACGTCTATACAAAAATTCTGAAGCAACGAACGCTGATACACCGACGGTTGAGCGCGATTTCAGTGCTTGCGGTAACCTCCTCGTTCCAAACCGGAATCGCATCGACACGTACTGGGGGTTGATGGTAATGCTCTTCTAGGCCAACTTCGAAAACAACCCCGATTACGGGGCCATCGAAGTCTTGGTGGGCTGCTGTTCATGCTGCAACTGCACTACTTACTGCTGTAGATTAGCCTCTGTTATTATTCGACAACCTAGATGGTGGGGCTCAACACCGCTGTGTGTAATATTATATTATAATTTATAATTAGTAGTTGTGTGATCGGCATGATGACTTCATTTTGAGTTGTTGTTTTGTCGGTTTTGGGACGACTTTCGGGCTTTCCATTTAAATACTGTAAGTACTTGCAGTAATATCATTATTAAAGAGTAATATTTCAGGGTTTTGTTCTTCTTGTGGAACGGCATACAAGTACCTTGATTTGGGAGGTAAATCTATGACCGCGGAAGTCGTTCCCATGAAGTTGGAACGGTTCTGACCGTGAATATCGTGAAAAAAGCTATGACAGAAATGAGCTACAATGATACGTGCACGATATATACGCGTTATCACCGGTATAGCGTGTCGTGTTTGCAGTACACCAATCGCAGTATTTCGAAATGCATTTGTTTGACCTGTAAATTCGTTGTTTTTCCGCACTCTTGGGGTGGGTACTTACCAGGGAATTGTGTACGCCCGTGCCACAATTGGGGCGTCTGTGAGTTCTGTACGCCCGGGCCACAATCGGAGCTTCTGTGAGTTCTGTACGACCGTTCCACAATAGATACCCGGAAATTCTGTGAGTTCTGTACGTCCATGTCACAATACCCGCAACTTCTGTGAGTTCTGCGCTGCTGCGGCCTTCATACCCGTACTCGGAACTTCTGTAAGTTCTGTGCGACGGAGCCACAGTACCCGGGGTACCGGTACACCATTTGCATGCCTGCCTGGAACTTCTGTGAGGTCTGTACGCCCGTGCCAGAATACCCGGAACTTCTGTGAGTTCTGTACGACCTTCATACCCGTACCCGGCACTTCTGTAAGTTCTGTACGCCCGGTTTCACAATACCCGGGGTACCGGTACAACGTTTTAATACATGACCGGAACTTTGGTGAGATCTCTATACGCCTGGGTCACAATACCCGGAACTTATGCGAGTTCTGTAAGGGTTTGATACCCTAAGCCGGAACTTCTGTAAGTTCTGTCAGACACCCATACCCTAACCCTAAATCCACAAACCCTACAGAACCCAATTTTGGATTGTCGTTTTTTGGTCTTACTGCAAGCGGTCTATTCTGCAGATTCAGGTTTCGTCTTCCTCATATGAGGACTCGTATGGTGGGCTTGACCCCAAATAAAACCCGTATTCGTAGTTCACGCGATCGAAGTATGACACACCGCTTAAAAATATGAGCTATACTCGTACAAGCCATCACACCAACGCAAACATTGACTAATGTAAAAATACAACGCGGTCCGTGGTTGTTGGACTGGCTCCAACAACTCTGGAGCGGAAGAATACCAGGAAAAAAAAACAAAAAAATAAATAGACCAGTGGGCAGCAGTCGTGCCTACCAAAACCAGGCCACAGAACACACCACCTCCGTCGTACAAACAAACGCGAAAAAAGGCACTCTGGTATCCTCAGGAATGCGTCCTCAAGTACCCGCCCGTAGGCGTTTTGGCAGCTTATACTACGGATTCCCAACAAATTTCCAGTTTCTGTAGTTGAAGAGTAGTTGATGCGAATTAACAAGAATCGTGAGCTATTGAGCCTTTTTTGCCCTATCTTGGGCCTAAGAACTTACCGCCTATCATGGAAACAAAGTTCTTCCTCCCGCCCCATCTTCGACGACAATTGTCTAAGAGATACATCATCCGCCTCGTGAACAAAAAACAGTACAGTGAAGGCAATAGTTTCATCAGTAAGATGTAGCCATTGTGCTATGCTCCCTTGCGTAAATTTCTGCTTTCTGGCGTTTTGGCGAGCTTTATGTGCGACTCGCTCGCAACTTCGAGTACACCAAAACACCTCGTGAGTCTCTTCTGGGTGCATACGACTGCCGTCTGTCGCATCTGATATGATCACACCTTCCACCAAGAGCATCCCTCAATTTCGCGAGCTGTAGTATCCTGAGGAGCTATAGCTGTCCGCAAGTGAGGTCCAAACGTTCACTAGGGAGTTGTTTTTTGTCTCATTATTTTCACCCCAACGCTCAACCAACTTCGACCACCGAAACACCCCTAGTTCGAGATGTGGGCATCTGTTTAGAACGCGTGGGAGATCATTATCGAGAGAAACACAAGCTAGCTGCTGTGATGAACGTCTTTCAAGTTACCGTCACTCTTTGGTAAGCACGAACCAGCCGAAGTTGTGAACGTAACGTGTTAAACTGGCGATCTTTTCATATGTTCCGATAAAATATCTAGATATTAGAGTTACTGGAAACTCGGGAACCAGGGCACGCTTGGGAGCCAGCGTTCCTTCATCTACTCCCTTTCTTTACAAACGTCTACAAACAGAAAATTTATCAAGAATTATTTGCGGTTTTTCGCATATATATGGCAAAATTTTCATGTGGTGAACGTTTTCAACAATTCATCATTATTGCAACACAGCATGAAACACATTCGACGTCGAAAATTCGAACATGAAATCTAAAGCACAGAAAGGGACAAAAGAAATATAACACAAAACAAACAAGAATCAGGAAAGGAAACACACAACAGAAAATGCAGATTTTCGTAAATTTTCAGCGCCATGAAGTGTTAAGCAGGAGCAAAGATATGCGGTGTTCCAACTCCTCAAATTTTAACTCCTAAAAAACACTGACTAACTACAACGCATTGTTACGAGTACACACCCATTTGGAATAAGCACGCCAACAGCGTTCTTTGGCCGTGCAATAAAGCAGTTCAACACATCGCTCCTGGAGCTGGGACACCTGCAGCATTATCCCCGGAAAGGCAGCGACACAATATAATCACTCCCCGAAAGGAAAAATGAACAGGTTTATATCTCAAAACGGAGGATATTTAGTATGGATCCCGGAAACCAAACCGCCAAAAATATGTAAGAAGCCCCGCCGGGACGTTTTCAATCTATAACGCGTCACATATCAATCTTCATACTCACAAACACGCGCTAACACGGGGCTAACCTCTTGTTGATGCTATGGTAACCCCTCTCCCCTGTTGCGGCGTTATGGATATAGAAATCGTTCCCCCATCATACCAGGCTTGCGTTATCGCCTGCGTTTCTGACGAGCGCCTCGCCCCTTGTCCAGAAGACAGGCGAGGCAAGCAGCAACTATTTCAAGAGCTCAAGACTTATACAATCGTCAAGCACCTAGTGTGAGTGACCATAGCAGAGCCAAAAGCATCAACCTGCCAGCAGTGGTCGGTCCCTAGGTCTATATTGCCCTACACTTAACACTGACGTATTCGGCAGGACGCTTTCGGCACCGGTGGGAGGGTGCAAGGCGTGCTGATGCGCCTTTCGGAGGGTGAAGAGGAGATTGCACGCCGCGTTTATGGTCGCCGTTGTCGACGAGGTGGCAGGGCTCGCCAAAACCATGTCTAATGTGCCCACGGGGAAAGCGTACATGCAAGCCAGAAGGGAGCGTTCCGTCGAGTTTGCCACCTTCGCGCTCTCCGGACAGAAGGCGGTCTGGGTGTGCATGCCAATGGTCGATATTGGCAGATGCATAAACATAAAGTCGAACGGAGACGACGTGTACGTGGAAGAGGGCTCCTGAATTCGAGGCGAAGGACGCGGTAGCGGTGTAGTTGAGGTTGCTGAGCGCACCCCCGCCAGGGCCTAGCGGTCGGCCCGCCGCCTTTTTTTTGTGGGGTTTCTCGCAGCTCGTTTCGCAACGTCGAGTTGCTTACGCAGGCTAGTGGCCTGAGCAACGGTGTACTCGACGGCGGAACGTCGTTTCTCGAACGGCCGTGTAGATCTGCGCCTTTTCGGCGGCAGTACCTCCGGCGTCGGTAGTCTCACAGGCCCGACGAGTCGACGCCTCGTTAGCAACGTAGCTGTCCCGAACGTGGGGTAGAAGCTCGGCCCAAGTCTCCGTAGACACGGAAGACTTGAAAAATAGCGGGACGAGAGGCAGACCAGAGTGATTTCGTTCACCCCTTGCCGTAGTCCTAGACGAAACCGTGGTGATATCCGCCGCTGTCCGAGACCGAACCGAGGGGTGCTCTCCACCGCTGTCCGGGAAAACTGGAAGGGCTGCCACCGGTTGTAGCTGAAGTCGAATGGATGTCCATGGCGGCGGGCCAATCGGAGGGGATGTCCGAGCCGACCAGTAGTCACTCGTCATCCGCGAGGAGGTCAAAATCCGGCTCTCAGCTCGGCTCTGCAGTCGAATGGTGGGTCCCGGTTATGGAAGTTGAGGTCGTGTCCTGAGAGACACAGCAGCAGGGGCCCAAACACGAAGCCACAAGAGGGAGGGAAGGGACGAGCTCGTTGTCAGTGCGAGCGTGTTGCGTCGAAATTGGATCGACAGTACACCAACAAATGCCCACATCGGCAGCGATGTCCGGTTTAAAAGGAGGTACGGCGGCCGCGACATCGTAGAATAATAGAGCGAGTGGAGGTATAGCATGGTAGCGAGAAACTGTCTGCACGACTTTCATCTCGCGTGGACGAAGAAGAAACAGGAAGTCTCGCTTCAGCTTTAGGACGGACGGAATGGTTGATGTGGGACGAGTCAGGCGACAGGCAGGCGCCCGACGGATCGATGTGGTGTGACTGCAAACTCGCAGCAGCGCGCTTGTTTGCGAGCGGGTACGAGTGCCAAGCACGGTTATAGGTGGAACAACTGTGCCGAACTCGGGTGCCATTGACCGAGGGAGAGGTGAATACGAGTACCGAACGCCCTCGAGTCCCACTTCACAAATCTAATATTGTACTGAGCAAACGCAAACTGCCCATGTCCATACTAGAGATAGAGGGCGCTGCATGCAAGGCATGGAAGGAATGAGGGGGAGGGTCGAGCCGAACACGAAAACAAATAGTGGGGTGTGTAGCGTGACGGACATTATATACCCGGAAGAGGCTCGGCCATCTATCCTGCTGCGCCTAGAACAGAACCGGCTGCACGGAGTGCCGTTCTGGGGCCAGCGCGCTTGTTGCTGTGTCCGGTCTTGCCGCGGGCGGCAGAGTCGAACCAGCGGCAAGCATGGGTCAAAGGAACGAGAGTCTACCTGCTGCAAGCAGTGACAGAGGAGCTAGGACGCAACCAAAACAGCAGCAGTGATACAGATTATCGTGTTACCAACAAGCGAATAACCACGTAGACCGGGAGAATAAAAAAACTCCCCTCCGCCGCGCCGACAAACAGCGCCTGGGCCTATAGCGGTTGTTGCATCAGTCTCACCGCGCGACGCGATGGTGAAGCCGAGGATATCATACCCTCGAACGCAATCACAAAGCAGAGACGGCACCAGATACATGGCAAGAAAGCTGAAACAACGGGCAAAAAAGGCGTACAGCCAAGTTTGTCGGCGGAAAAACAAAATCAGACCTCGAACAGGTGCCAGCAGAGTCTAGTCGACCACGCCAGTGTTACGTGTAAGGCAGTATGGACCTCGAACAGGTGGCAAAGGCGTCTAGTTGACGACGCCAGTGTTAAGTGTCGGTAGACAGCTGAAAACCTTGCACCAGCCCACATAACACAACCAACCTTCCCCGATACCTCCCCCGCTGGACTAACGAAATACGTCCTCAGCAACCATACCACCAAGTCCCCCCCGTTCCACATCGTCGCCGACGACGTTTGCGCGCCCATTGAGTGTTTGGAGGTCTAAACGATTTCCAGTCACCGGTGAGTACGAGGCCGGGGCAGAGTCATTGCCGTTCTCTACTGGAAAGGGCTCTTCCAGCTGTCGTGGGAACGTGAATCGGACCTCCTTCACTCTCGTCAACACATCCTCAACTACTGGGCAGGCGCGCCCCTTCAACTTCGACAGGCGAGCAGGGCGTACCGTTGTATGCGCGTGGGTACCGCTCAACGCGAGCTCGCCCGCGACAAGGGTGCACGTTTTCTGCTTTCTGGATACAGCTACGTCGACGATCGCACGTGGACCCGCCGGTTCAGCGGCACCACCTTCCCTAACGGCGATCACGTTTAGTATAAGAGTCAAGATCATCTTTGTTGGCTCGGGAATAATTTCGCCCACACTTCAACTCCGAGACAATACGTACGTCGTTCGCTTCTTCGACGACCCCGGACCAGTTGAGCTCGCTCTAGCGTCTGCTCGATATACTGCGGCTAATGGAGCCGTTCGCGGCTTGTCGAGTCTGCATGTGCACCAAAGAAGCTCTCTCATGGGTGGTTTTGTGAGTGACGTTGACGAGTCCCCCGGAGCTGGATCAACTGGCTCTGCGGACGTGGATACGTCTCGATAGCCAATTTGATTATTTTGCACACGTGCATGCCGTAGTCGCCGGGGCTGGGGTTAATATCGTCTCTCTGCTCGTGTGGTATGTTCGTTTTTTCGTGCTGTACGTGTGCTGTTTCTTTGGCTTTATCATCAACTCTCCCGTCGTTCCACTTCTTTCATGGCAACCGGCTGCTGAGTTCTTGCGCCGATTGGGCTAACAGTTAAATTAACTTCTGCCTCTTGGCCATTCAGCCATGGGTCTCTTCCGTCCCGTATCTATGACTGTTTCGTTTGCTTTTTGAATTCTTCAGTCGTGCCAGGTTTTTCGTGCTGGTTTTCGAATGTATTTCTTGTCCCCTCTTTTGTTGTCCCGAGGTCATGTTCGTGAGCCTTTTATACGCACCGTATGGGTTGCCCTAGGTCTAGGTGTGACCACATTTGATGTTCATGCGTTTCCCCTCCGCCTTCTTAATATCGCCAAGCTGGCCGGGGTAATCGATTTCGTTCCTTAGCGACTGTTTGTATTGTGCCCTCTCCTGGGCGATATTACAGAGTGTTGTCAGATTTAGATTGGGTTGCAGGCGGCTGGTTAACTTTTTACCGATAGCACAATGTGCTCAAGCCTTACCAATATGCCGTAATGATGTCTGTCTATTGAATATTATGTGTTCTACCGCGTTCAGTGTGGGCGAAATCTTGCACGCGTTCTTTCTGCACACGTTTATGGAATCGGGTATTGACTTTCTTTGGTTCTCTCAATACGTGATTTCCTGGTTTCGGACACTATTTTTGTTATTCGAATGAGCTCCGTCGCGCCAGCACTAGTTGTGTTGCGTTATCCCCCCGTTCATTTTGAATATCGAAGCACCCCGTGCCTTCGCAGTAGGTTGTGTAACGGTTAGTTTGTTGTTCTTTCTGTTTGTTTCTCGCTCTCAGGTTACCTTGTGTCGCTCCTGGCTACGCGAGCCACACGTCTTCCTCGATTTTATATCCTCGTTTAGCTTCCGGGTAGTTTTAGCTGGTTTTGCCTTCCTTCGCGTATCGATACTTTCGGACTTGTTGTTGTCTGATTCGCAGTGTCCACGTCTAATCGGCAACAGACTTGTAAATTAGAGGTGTGGAGATAAGCTGTGAAGTGCCGCCGATCCGTTCTTGAATTGTCCGGATTGTTATAGTTCGTGCTTGAGTTATCCTTGAATCTGCAATTTTCTACCCTTCAGGGTGGGCTAGTTTTATGGTATCCTGTCTGTCCTGTTGCGGCCTTAGCGTTTCTAGCAATCGCCCCGTTATCATACCTGGCAGGAGTTATCGCCTGCTTATCTAATGAGCGCCACGCCCATTCGTTCAGGAGATATCTGGCGAGGCAAGCAGCAACTTATTATCACAGGAGCTTCTAACATCGTCAAGCACCTCGTGTGAATAACGAGAGCAGAGCCAAATGCATAACCTGCTAGTAGTACTCGGTCCCTAGGTTCGTACTGCCTTACACTTAACATGGGTCTTACATTGGGGATATTCATTTTCAGGTGGTCTATCTTGCTACCTAGTTTAGCTTTCGAGTTGGTCACTACAATGGCGTGAGCGTTTCATCGGTCATGTACGGTATTTACCGAACGTGTGTCACGATGCCACTCGAATTTCGGCTGTCATGCCAACTCCATGTTAGGCGCAATGAGCCACCGAGTATATCCAAGTAACACCACTATATATGCTGTTACGAATACGGAATCTAGCTGACCCGATAGCGTTGTGCTAGGAAATCGCTCGCGTATATCGCAACCTTCCAACACTAGAAGGCAGTCTTATCGGAGAGCTTTCTTTCCAGAATAATCAGGGCTCACTTCGGTATGCTTTTTTAGGTCGGTATCGTTTACCGCGGTAACCAGCCACCGCGGTAATGCACGGTAATTATTGGATAGTAACTGGCCACCTTGGTACTCATCGGTACAAGAACCGGCTACCACGGTGATACACGGTAAAATATTTCCGTTCCGAGCAGGCGGTTCCGCTAGGATATTCGAGAAGCTTCAAAGATGGCCATGGGGGAGGGGGCGCCAGAATAATTACTAGTGGCGCTCCCGCCGAGGCGGATCAAACGAAGACTTGTGAGACTCTCCGCAGGTCGAACTGGAGCTTGTGATACCTATTATACGTACAGTGAGGAATAACAACAACGACGACAAAAATAACAACAACAGCCCTAAAAAAAATATAATAATTCAGACGTTGGAGGCCGCAGGCTCAATGTTTACCAGGCGGATGTAAAACAATTTTCATGGACCAAAAACCGCTTGTGGTGCGCTCTTTGTACTTGGTTTTAGTATATACCCGATTTTGATCCAAATGGATGAGGTATACCTGATTTTGGCCAAATCCCAAAAGAATATTCGTAACAGGTTTATTTTCGAAAAAATAAAACATTGAGAACAAGGAAAAAAAGATACCAGGTACAAAACATATGATCGCCAAAAAAAAGAGTACTGAAGCCAAGAGGGAATTGAACCATGTGGCTAGTCCATCAAAATCGCACTCCTCGCCCACTGACGTAAATGTTCCTCCTATCGAATTCAAGTGTCTGCCGTAATTCGTTTATCTTACTTACTGTACGCTAGTCGGGAGCTTTGTATTTGCGCGGTGTTTTGGTTTAGTGGTATCGAGAAACCACAGAAATGCCGATATTTGCACGGTAATTGTTTATATGGGAATGGGAAAACAGGATTCTCTCGGTAACGATTTGGATGGGAATGGGAGTGACGTACGTGATTTGCTTGGTAACGGTTTGGATGCGAACAGTAGCTAATTGCGATTTATCACGGTAACGTACCGTTTACCAATTAATTACCGTGGTTTTGCCGCGGTCAACGTACCGCGATGAATTCACCGAAGTGAGCCCTGAAAAAATTACAAAGTTCGGAATTTATTGGAGATACGTACCTCGTATCAAGATACAGAGGGGTTTTGCTTCTATTTATGGAATGCTCCACATAATAAGCGAAAAACTAAGGAAGTTAACTTGTGCATATTTAATTTGGAAGAATACATCAACAAAATCTGGGAGAAAAAAAAATTGCGCGAAAAAAATATGGAAACTATGGAACTATGGGAAAAGCTCTCCGATAGGAACAACCCTAATATGGCCCCTCATGGTTTTGGAAATCAGGAAACCCGGTTCACCGTAGTGTCAAACGAATATCCCCCTGAACCGTATCATCGATGTGAAAATGTAAGTAGTGCTACGTTGCTCGAGGCGTGCGAATGGCCTTGCACGTCTAATCTTCCAAGTTCGCCAGATTTGATTTTAGAAAAAGTGACAGAGAATATGGCTGCAATAATCAGGGCTGACCACATCTGTGGCGTCCCAGGTGCCCTGCATATATATATGGATTACAGTATTATATCAGCGCACAGGTAGGGTTAAGTCATATATATATATACAAAAAAGACCTGACATCGGTTTTGTTCGTAAGATTGGTCGGTGCTCGAAGACGAAAATTGCGGACTTGTGCGCCTCTCCCTGCAGCTGAGCTTTAACTCGCTTGAAAGGCAGGCGCATACCTTTGGTTTATATGCTCGGCGAAGGTGACTTAGGGCCCTTTTTAAAGACGCATGTCTAGCAAAAACACTTGGCAAAGTTTTTGTTTTGAAATTTCTCGTCTGCTTCGTTGGTACGTTTATGGAAAGTCGTATTTGCTATGTCGTTTGCTAGTTAAGCCCAATAACGCAAAGGCAACGATGTACAAACCAGACCACCCCACGACGCCCTACGCTAGACTCGCTCGAACTTGTGTAGTAGAGGGAGATACGAAGGATACCCGGTAGCATTGATCACAGCGACGATAGGGCTGGCGACACTGCCCGTGAGCCCCGTGTGGATGTAACATGGGGTTTGTTTTATCGGGGGCTAAAACAGGATCAAAAAGAGCACCCGTCCCATCTTTTCCCAGGGGATTCTGGCCGGGCTGGAAGAACAGCCGATCTCTGAGGTATGTGGGCTGTGCTTAGAGTCAATTTTGCGGTAGGATTTACTCCATACAAAGCGTCGGCGTACCGTCGGCTACCTGCTGTTGCTGCTGTAAGGTGTTTAAATAAAATCCGAGGGGTTTATGATGCGAACCTTTTACCAAATATTGTCAACTATGCAGCGTTTCACGATGGAAGGTTTTGGCAACTTTAAGGAAATTTTCAAGGTTAGGTTCTGTAGGATTCGTAGATTTAGGGTTAGGGTATGGGTGTCTTACAGAACTTACAGAAGCTCCGGGTTAGGGTATAAAACCCTTACAGAACTCACAAAAGTTCCGGGTATTGTGGTCCGGGCGTACCTAACTCACAGAAGTTCCGGACAGGTATAAAAACGTTGTACCAGTACCCCGCGTATTGTGAAACCGGGCCTACAGAACTTACAGAAGTTCCGGGTACGGGTATGAAGGTCGTACAGAACTCTCAGAAGTTCCAGGTAGGGGAATAAAAACCATACAGATCTCACAGAAGTCCCGGGTATTGCGGCACGGGCGTACAGAACTCAAAGAAGTTCCAGGCAGGTACGAAATTGGTGTACAGGTACCCCGGGTATTGTGGCTCGGTCGCACAGAACTTACAGAAGTTCCGGGTAGGGGTATGAAGGTCGCACAGAACTCACAGAAGTACCGGGTATAGTGACACGGGCGTACTAAACTCACAGAAGTTCCGGGTATTTATTGTGGAACAGACACACAGAACTCACAGAAGCTCCGATTGCGGCCCGAGCGTACGGAACGCACAGAAACTCCGACTATGGGCCGGGCGTACAGAACTCACAGAAGTTGCAATTGTGGCACGGGCGTACAGGATACCCTGGTAAAATCTAATATTGCAAACTGCGGTGTTGAGTTCCCCCATTTAGGTTGTGGAATACTAGCAGCTAATACTAATCCACAGCAGCAGTAGTGCAGCTGCAGCAAGAGCACCAGCCCCCGCCCACCCAGAGTTCGTCAGCCCTCGTCCATGCCCATGTCTTGAGTTGTTGATGCCGCAGAATTGTTCAGCAAGTCAAAGGCGGCGTCAGCAGCCACGCCCTTCCCGGTGAACCGCGTAGGGGAACCGCGTAGGGAGGCATGCCCGAATATCCTTCGCAGCGATCATGGGGATGACTCCGTAATCGGGGATGTGCTCGAAGTTGGCCTTGAGGAACATCACCATCTCCACCCAGTACGTGTTGATGCGACTCCGGTTCGGCACGAGGAGGTTTCCGCGAGCACTGAAATCACGCTCAACCGTCGGTGTATCAGCGTGCGTTGTTTCAGTTTTTTTTATAGACGAAAACAAATAGATTTTAAAATCGGTTTTGAACCACCCCCCCCCCCCCCCCCGACTACGGCCATGCGTGAAATGAGTACTGGTACGGTACATCCCACTACTATAGAATAAATAAGAATATAGTACGAAGTTTACTATTAATAGTGAAAAAACGAAACCTTTACGTACGTATGTATCATACGTTAGTTGCGCTCGTTGTGATATTATTGAATTATTTCTATACGCATCAAACCGGGTACCATGTATATAATATACACTTTTCATATCAATATATTATATAGATAGATGTATACCTACGACGTATATATATACGAGCTGTAATTTCGTCATTTCGTTTTTGGTGGGTCACTGATGAGACATGACGTCAGACTGCATAACATCACTCCTCAGCAAAGATGTCGGGAGGCATGTTAAGCAAGGCAAAACATGCGCTGTCAAGGGTTTAGGGCAGAAGTGTTCCACACTAACACTTAGTAGCTTGGTGTCGGTCACGGCATGTCAAGGCAAAGCTGCTGTCTGTCAAGGTTTGAAAGTCCTGCCTCCCGACACATTTGCTCGTCAACGCCAACCTAATTTGTACCGGCACACCGGGTATTGTGCCGAGGGTTTACCCTCACCCCGGGTATTGTGCCGAAGGTCTTACAGAAATTACAGAAGTTCCGGGTACGGGCATGGATGTCTTATAGAACTTACAGACGTTCAGGGTATCGGCATAACACCCTCACATTACTCACAGAAGTTCCGGGTATTGTGGCACCGGCGTACAGAGCCAACATACGTTCCGAGCAGGTACAAAAGCGTTGTACCGTTACCCCGGGTATTGTGAAACGGGGCGTACAGAACTTACAGAAGTTCCGGGTACGGGTATTAAGGTCGTACATAACTTAAGGAAGTTCCAGGTACGGGTATAAAGGTCTTACAGAACTTACAGAAGTCCTCTGTAGGGTATGTCCCGGGTAAGTACCCCGGGTATGGTTCTTTAGGTACCCTATAGAACATAACCTTTGAAATTTTGTCATACCAAAAAACAAGTGTTTTGCTATTTCAGTCCGTCTCTAAAAACGGCCCTTAGGGCCGTTGTTGTCCGAGGACACCCCCCTCCAAATATTACGAGTTTGTGGCGTATTCGTTTCGCCCATCTTTATTAACTCCCACTTCTTCTTGTTATTTCTCTATACACTTGAGGTTCAACTTTCCTAAAATAACAATCTCAGTTGAATATCTCTTTCGTTTGCCTACGTAATAATACAAATTAAAAAATGTATATAGAAGGAAATTCGAGAAAGGAAGGGCTCCGATAACAACCAACGAACGACCCTTATTCGAAGTTTCAGCATAAATTGAGTTTTTGAAGAAGTCACATGACAGGCATGCCATTGGTGGATCTGGAACCAAGGACCGCCGAGACGACATTAAAATGATTACTATATCATAAATGCTGCTCGATGTAACCTCGTGCGTGTGCTTTTTTGTAGGAAAGCGAAGGCTGCGATGCCTGCACTCGCAAAATATAGTACTACTGTAAGTGTGAATCGGTGGACACTCGAAACCCGGACAGTCGGACTCACACAACCACTATCCAAACGGAACTGGTCATTGCCGTGTGCGGGTTAGCGAGGCGTGGTGCAACGGCATCGCTGATGAAGTACATCAAGTGCGAAATCTCCCGAAACAATTATGCGCGCACCAGGGTACAATGTTCATCTTGCCAGCGTTTGGTATCGTGTCGACGTTGTGACAAAGGCGAGTCTGCACACTCATGCAACTTTGCGCACGGTGCACCACCATAGTGGTTGACGTTGACGCCTGCACGCCGTCAATCAGCAGTCGGTGTTGTCGGTGAACGTGGCACAGCAACAGTAGCAGATCAGAACACATTGTCACGGTATATCGCAGAGCGGCTCAAGTCGTCCGTGTGTACAAAAGTAGACGTAACGCACATACTTCCACGTAGTGAATTAACGGTTCTACAGCACGGATACCAGAACCCGCGCACAGCACGCACTCACAGCACAGCAGTACCCAAAATAGTATTGAGTAGGCCAAATGGACCCCATAAGTAGTATGTGATAGACATCAACTACGATAATAAAGTAGACACGGTACATCACTCGCACGTAGATAGTGTTGGGCTCTACAGCGCCAGAAAATTGCACCTACGGGTGCATAGGCACGCAGTACAGTAGGTTCCGTACATTTGTTGTCATGTTGTATTATGACAAGCCCGCCGCGAATCGCATACACCACACACACCGGGTCGTCGAGCTCGGGCGGTATGGATTCCCTTGGGAAATACTCTTGGGGGCAGAGAAAAATGTCTCAACAACTTACGTTTCTTCCTCCTTTCCAGATCTCTGTGTATAATTGAGCAGTCGACTAAAGTGCCACCGATGGTATCGGAGTTAAACGCGCCACATGTAAGCTACAGTAAAGTGCATTCCAAACAATCCGGAAAGCCCCACGAAAGCTGGGAACGACGACCGCAAGGTACTAGCATTGTCATACATTGTCTACGGCACCCGCTGTCGTCGTGGGTGATCTACAGTAGCACGTCCTTTCATCGCTCCATCCTCCACCTACCGGTGCGCGGGCGCACTTTTATGGTATGATCTGTTATGGGTAATTGAATCGAATTATTTCACGAGCGTGTCCGCCTGTAATAGTCGTGTTTTAGCGTTATTGAGAGGAATATATGAACGATATCGATTTCCACAACATCAGCAGAAGCGGGAGGGCTTGAGCTAACACCCGTGGAGCTTGTTTAGTCGCAGGCGATTTCGAGATGTGCTCGTATTCGACGTGCTACTGGTGCGTTTCGAGTGCGGCAGGAGTTCGTTTTGTTTTGTTTTGTTTTTTGCGAGCGCACAACGTACGTGCCTCTATACTACAGCTGCAGTACTTGCCTACAGTTCGGCTCCGGGGTTCTACTAGTACTTGAACAAATCAGAAATGCTGCGCAATCCCCCCTTACTTTTTCTCTCTACCTGTATAGATAAATCTTCTTCTCTCCCTTCCTGGAAGTTTTGATAGGTCGCTGATAGTCTGCAGCATGCCTATCGCAACAACACGAGCACTCCCCGTGAGTGAGTAGCTGTCCCGACGGCGTGAAATGACGAAATATCAACGAGTACGTGCAGATGGAAGCCTATGCAGTGTGGCAACACACAGACATGCAAATCGCGTCTCTTCTTGTACGTGGTACATATCGTAAATATCGAGTAACTTACTTGGCACATTACGTGTTCTCATGTTTTGACATTATTCGTGGTTTGCCCCCCGGCAGTAGCGCCCCTCAATCCTCAATACATTTTTGTTTGAACCGTGCAGAAGCAGGTTTTGCTGACCATGGATCTCGCAACCCCCCGAAGCATACACACAAACCAATGTTCTTCACATATAGCTCAAACGCAACCCGCTCCTTGACGATGTGCACCCACCTTCCGGTCGTCCCTCTCTCTGCAATCCCGCTTCCCTTGCGCTCCTGTTCAAGGACGCATGCTGGCGTCACAGGATAAACTGCACATGGTGGTTGCTTTGTACTCCTGGATGTGGTCCTCGTTTGTCGTGTACACCTTTTGCACGCAGACGAAAGCGGCTACCGTAAAGCGCCTGCAACCGCCCAGAGAGGTGGCAAAATCGACATATCTTGGTGAACACAGCAAAAGCGTTGGCGGAATACACCCAACTTAGCAATAGTGAACGATGTAAGAGAGCCGTCGCGAGGGAACGCCACGGCGGGTAAGGGTGGCGTGGTCAATCACAGGCCAAGGCCCATGTCCGCAACACCACGCATGGCGAAAACGCCCTGGCACTGCTGCTCTTCTCGTACGGCAAGAAAGGCCGCCACACCTGCCCTGCTCGAGCAGGCTTAGTAGGATGAGTTATTGGGAGGAACATTATTCCCGGTGTCCGATTGATTTCTGCACGAATCATCCGTGGCGTCGTAGCTAACTCCGTTGAAGTCACGACCACCGTCGTGAGTGCAAGGTGGAGATATTGATGGGGACGGGGGCGGTAGGTGACATCACGAACGGTGATGGACAGCAAGAACCCAAAGTCGACGGCACGTTGGCCTGCGCCTTCAGTGGAGAGGCTATGGAGAAACTACCGGTTCAGGTGCGTGACGCTGGCATCAGGAAAAGTCGAGTTGAGTCGACCCCTGTTGCTGAATAGCAGTATAGAATTATAGATTGGGTGTTACGCCAGATCCTCCTACTTCTCCACGACATCCAAGGCGGGACTATCGCTCTTTGGGGTTCACGCCTGCGCCGTTCTACTATGCCCTCCAATTCCGCACTAAAGCTTTACGGTAGCATACCGAAGCATGGATCGCGCCTTTTAGTGTTCACGCAGCTCCAACTGCTAGTCTGCAGAATACGTGTTGCTACAACACGTTTGATGCCAAGCGTTTCAATCTAGTTTTTTCCCCCAGCGGCTACAGTCCATGGGTTTGGTCGTGTGTTCGCCACGACGTCGCCCATGCCATGCGGTCGTGGTGGTGTTAGGCAACCCGAGGTATCATAACTGTATTTCCACAATATCTTACTGTGATGTCGGGGTTGATTCAGTTGTTTGTAGAAGGCTATCAAGCGCGTGGGAGGTATTGGATGCTAAACGTGCGGGATATATCGAAAACATATGTCGCAAATCGAACCAATACTACTGCGCCGTCCTGGATTTTCGTGCACACGCCTCGATCTGGGCTGTTTCGCTTCCAATTTGCTGGAGTCGGCTGCCACTCTAGTAAATTGTACGGGTCCCATTCCAAGATCAACTGCACATTCATGACGCCCGTCGTACCTACAAAGCGCTGTAGACGTTCCCAATCCATCACTGAGGTAGAGTGCGATGTTGTCGAGTATGTGGAAGCGGAAAGCAACAGAGTTGGCTCGAGGTTCTGCAACAAGGCCGCCGTCCTTGAGGGGAGCTGTGAAGTGAGCACACCTAATATCGCGGCCCGTGCAGCCGTCCCATCATGAGTAGGCTTACTGAATGGACTAGCAGCACATGCCAATGGGGGCTCAACCAAAGGGCAACGCGTTCGCGGTGGCCCAGCCGCCGCCACGGCCCCTGGCGGGGCTCGGAGCCCAGATGCAGCAAGGCACCCCGGCACCCAGCCAGCTGGCAGCGGCCACCGCGGCGATCCATATCAATGCCCGGCTGGCTCCCGGCGTATGGTGGTCCATGGCGGGGAAAAAATGCTACATCGCACAGTGGAAATGGTTCAGCGTCGCGGATGAGCTCACGCCAGAAATTCCAGATTTCGTCTTCAAGACCGTGGCGGGTGTCGCACCTGCTATCACCAAGCAACCGCAGAACCTACCGGAACTACAGTAGCGGTTGAACAGTTTTTCCCCCCAGCTCAGCTGGAGAAACTACCCTGGCGATGCCGGCCCATGTACCATTCCGCACTTTCATCGCCGCCGTCATGGCCGTGCTTGAACACGGCATGGGGAGTGCCCCCGGTATTTGAACGACTCGTGTAGCTCTTCTAAATCAGGATCTTAACACGTTTCTGTCTCGGCTCTAGTCCTACCCTTAACTCCATCACTTGCCGATCTCCCCGTATCATAACCAAGTACGGGGAGTACTCATGTCCTCCATCAACACGGGGCTTAACGAGAGTACATGCACGCCATCGCGAAATACGTTCATTGCCTGCGCGGAGAATACCCCTATCCGCCTCCTCACTCCGTCCCGGGATACTCGCAGTGCACCCGCGTTTTACGAGGTTAAACGTACGCTGGAGGTTTCCTCCGACGGCCTCCAGGAGTGCCCCCTTTATTCGAAAGCAGCGCCGGAGCAATACCAACCGATGCAGGAGTCGAAAAGCGCAAGTCGGCTACAAGCACAGGAGGACCAAGGGTGACCCCCGGGTAAAGGCCAGCACGCCCCAGGGAGGGCTCACGTGCTTTCCAAGCCCGCTTGATGGGATGGGAGACGCCAACGGGCGTCTGTAAGGACACGTGGCGCAGAGATACTTGCCCTCGGACGTCCTGTGGGTAGGATTAGGATCAGGCGGCCCCAGTGGCCCGACCGGCCCCTCTAGTGGCCGAACCGGCGTCTCTGGCCTCTCTCCGGTCGACCCCCCCCCAATGCCATGTCCCCGCCGCCATCCCAGCGTGAGCAGCCGGTGCCTTCGGCAGAGGGTGGTAAGGTACCCACGGGCGAGGGCCCAAGCCTCCCCCGCCATGTGCCTTTCAGCATAACCTACGCGGGCAGCGGCCGGAGCGTATCCCCTACTGGCCCCGGCCCCAGTCGGGGCAGCGACGGCACCCCTATCTGACAGCACGGGCTCTGCAGCCAGACAGGACCGACCACGGGGAGGGGGGGGAGCAAGCGCAGCTAGCGGTGCTGCGACCGACGCGTCGGGTTCCATCTGACTTCACAGGGCATCTACGCCCAGGCTGGTTTCGCCGACCCTGTTCCACGGTGCGCTAGACACTGAAAGTGACAGGCACGTAGACAGGTATACAGACAGACGGACAGGCACACAGGCCCACAGTCGGACTGACAGGCAGACAAGCTGACAGACAGAGATAGGTGAAGGCTGAAAAAGTCAAACAGACAGACAGACACGCACACAGACATACAGGTAGACAGGGAGGCAGACAGACAGATGACCAGGTACACACGACGCATAGTACGTTTTTGACGCCGGTAGACTATTACGGGGGGCCATAGTTAATAGGACCAAATATGGCTAGTAAAAATGGTGACATGTATATGTTTTAATGTATACCATAGGTCCTATTGACCATTGTCCCCAGTAATAGGGATGGCGCCGGGCAGCAGCAGGGGGATCGAGAACGAAACGGGACCAACGGTAGACTTCGAACTATATCCAGATTGACAGATCGATCGTTTTAGATATGCAGCGGGCCAGTTGCACCACGTACGGCCAAACGGGACAGTACCGAGGTCGCCCAAGGTTCAAGACTACGGGCGAGTGGGAGGAGAGGGTTAGAGTACCCCGTTTGGGACGTGCACGGAGTAGTCCCATGTAGGCCAAACGCTCATGCCACATCGCATCTGCAGGAGCAGAGAGACAGTTACTGTCAGATACGGTGGCTCACCCCCGCCAGTGCCGTCAGTCGCGACCATGCCGAAGCCCCGTTATCAGGGGGGTCGTCGATCTCTAGTTTTCGATCCCGCTGACTGAACACCCGCTGTATGTAGTTTTTCCAGTACTGTTTTATCTCACCAACTGGCAAGCCGGGGGAATACATATATACGCACGGCCCCCGTTCGACCTCATGCGTATCGCAGGGATGAATGCAGGCGCGAGGGGATAACGGTTCAGCGTGCGTTTGACTTGTTGATAGGGAGTGGCCGAGTCGATCCAAGAGCGCACAGACGGTCCCGAGGTGACAGGCAGGGAAGGCCGAACCCTCGGCAAATATACCCCCCACGCTCAGACCAAAGAGGGCATTCTGTACCGGCTAGTCGATGGCTGTACTGCCATGATGGGACAGATCGCGACGTCACGACACGCACGTCTCGTGGACGACGCCGCACGAGCGTTCGAAGGCCGCCTGGTGGCCTTCCCCAATAGACCCCTTCCATATTCGGAGGTTGTTTAGCGACCAAAAAGGATTCTACGCCTTTGACCAACTTGTCACGATAGTCACCGGGGGGCAACAAGAAGAGGGCTTGACACGCCTTACCATATGGTAATCGCAGGCAACGTCCTTGCCCATTCACCGGTGATATGGGAGCCAATCGGCAAAGTCGATTGGCGCAAAGACTGCCTAGTGGCACACAAGTTGTTCGCTAAACAATTCCGAGTTGAGGGTAGTTGAGGGTGTCCTTCTTCGGGGTCGCCGTCGCCTACGCGGTTATGATTACCAACGACCCTTCGTTGGAGGTGCGGCACCGAGCAACGAAGGAAGAACTGGACGGAGACACAGACCCAGACACCGTCCCTCCGTGCCCGTGCGCACCAGCCCTTCCGAGGTTCCTCGTGGAAGTCGTGAGCCTGCGACCGACGTACCCCAACAAACATATACTGATACGCAAGGCAGGCACACCAGGCGCGTTTCGGAACGATAGGGTCGACCCAGGCCAAGTTTGTAATTTTGTCTATACGGTACGAGGCCGGGTGGGTTTCGATTCCCGGCTGATGTTCGGGTGGTCGAGATCCCCGGGGTTGTGGCCGGTCATGCCCTCGGCAGTCGATTACTCGCACTATCCCACCTGGGTGTAATTAATCTAGTTACTCGGTGAAGGACAAGCAATGATGCCGCACGTCAAAGTCGCAGACCGTTGAGAAACGGAACGGCAACCCCGATGCCGAGGCGTTCTACGCTAGAGCTTTATCCTAACGTTTCTGAGGCTCCTCACGTAAAGCACCCATACCTCACCCGAAATCTGTCTTCGGCAAAATTCAGATTTTATCCCGATACATAATCCCATCACCCAATTATGCAAAAAGGTCAATGTTCGAAACTAGATTGACCTTCCGACAATGTTGGGTTTCCAAAACCCCTTTAGCGAAACTGTGCGGCTTCTATCGTAGAAGGCCGACCCCAGCATCAGAGGGCACCCCGAAGGAGGAGAGGTTGACGCCTTCTTTAGTACGGTGTAAGTCGACGACTACGTACGTGTTACGTGTTAGTACGGGTACAGCACTCGGGCGACGACACCACCGCTCTGATAGCGCCGGCCTCCCTAGAGTCCGACAACTTGCGCCTATTACGATCAGAAAGAGGAGGGCGTGACTCCAATTCTTGCTCCGAACAAGAGCACAGATTTGGACACTTTGATCGACGTGTTAGGTGTCACTGTCAACCCATGCACCCTATTAGTTTCCTAATCGAGCGCAACAGACCGATACGATTAAGAGACTGCTACTAGACCAATAACCAGCGAGTAGGAGGGGCGCAATAGGCAAGGAGGTGCTGAGCGTCGCGGGAAAGCTGTGGAATATTACGTATGTTGTCTGAGCGGGCAGGTTTTTCGTATGGAGTATTTGACGCCTCACCAACCTCCACGACGCGTAGGGCCAAAAGCCCCAAAACCAAATCGTGAGCCTCGGTCGAGGATTTCATGCGTACTTCCTCTTTTGGAAGCGAGCAACAGATCACGAGCTCCTTCAAGTCGGGCAGTCCCTCAGCGTGCCATGTTACTCACCAACGAAGCATACGGCCATATCGGATACCGGGTTCGAGGCGATTGGCGGGTATCGTGTGGAAGGATAGGTGTACTGGTGTCACGATTGACCAAAATAATAGGCAGTCGAACTAAAATGGAAACTGAACGCCACAAGACTCGCATTGTCACGATCAACCTGCTCGAACTTCTCGGGACGGTCGTGACGGCCTGGGCGACGTCGGAAATCGTAGGGGACACGAGCCCCGTTGTGATGGGGACACGCGCCCGGTGTTGATGGGAACCCGATGTCGATGCGCGGCGACAAATGCGGCGGAAGTATCGTGGGTCAATCGTTGCGGCGGGGCAAGAAACAAGCGCGCTGGCCCACTCATGAAGATGGCGGGCCACCCAGAAATACAACATCGGTGGCGGCACATCGCCAGGCACATCCCGGGCATTCGGAACACTTCTAGCAGGCGAAATATCGCGGTGGCCTCGCGCCAATTCAGATAGAAACGTCAGGGAGCTGGCGAATTAGGACGACTGGTCAGACCGGGTGATCGGAAGGCAAGGGGCAAATATTTTGAACGTCGTGCCTGTAAGGAAATGCATTGAAACAACAGTCATGACGAACGGTTCTAGAATTGCATGGAAAATGGAACGTAGGGCGCGTGATCCACTCCCGCTGTGGCGTGCGTTCGACCCTCTTGCCTCGAAAATGTTTACGCCCACATGTTTCCCTTGGGCTGAACGAGCAACATCAGTAAAAAAGGATGAGGTAGCGCGTTTGATGGAAACTCTGGCGTGAGTGTCAGTGGGGCAAATCAGCCAATGAACGTACAGGGGGAATGGAACATCTTGGTGAAGGAAATGAGGTTGCCGGGAAAGGGGCCGGGGCTGCACTCCCACACGGACTCGGACCATGTTCCGGAGGAATTCGGAATGCGTGGCGTCTCGGTCTTTTGTGCATAACAACCAGCAGCCGACGATCGGGGGGTACTTGGCAACGGCAAACTACTTCCACGAGGTGAGCACAAGTTAGGAACTGCCCACTTCGCACTGTATCATGATAATAGCCGCAAGAAAGGAGATCAAGCAAGCACACCGGATGGATGCGAATCAGACGACTGCCTGGGTGATCTTGACTTGGTCTGGTTTGCCGTATGGGAAGGGAGTATTGACACACACGTCAAACGGGGGCGGTATCTTGTGGTTGGGTCTTGCCCTGTTGTATTTTGTGTTGTATAGATAGTCAAACGTGTGGGCGACCGCGGACGGGAAATTCCACCCCGACTACTCCCTAACACTGTCTTACCTTCCTTCTGGGAGACAAGCGAATAGCACTCGAAAACCCTACTTACTTGCGCTAACGCAGTGCAAGTCTGTTCGAGGCGTCAAAGCTAGTGTGGTGTATCATCAGTCGAGCAAAAGGTGGTGGATAGGCCCGCGGGGCCAGGAGGCCTGACGGGTGCTTTTGAAATACTGCTGGAACGTTTCTACGTGCACCCCTAGCTCCAAGGGGAGGCCCCCCTTACCCCCCGAAACACGTCGTTCGGATGGAAAGTATTCACCCGGACGGAAGCGGTGGCAGACCGGAGGGTGATGGCTGGAAGCTGCGGCCTAGACCCAACTCAGTATCCATTGAACTCGGGGAGAATCGAGACTGGCCACGCAGGGGATATTGGAATTCAAAATACAACGGGCAGGTCGTAGATAGACGTCGCGAGCTTCCATTGTCTACGTGCGGGCGGCAGAGGGGGCCGGACTGTCGGTCTGAGCGAGGCGGTTGTCTTATCGTTTTCACGACCAAGCCGTTTGGACCATGTCTGCATGAGACGGATCCGTCGATCAATGTGTTAGAGATCAGTAGTTTCGTGAATGACGCCGCATATAACTCTGACCTGCTTCCTCCATCACGAGCGGTGGGACGAGGGTTGTTTGGTTCGGTGTTTGTAGCGGCATCGTCTGTTTTCCTCTGTGATACCGTGGTGCGTGCTGCTTCGAAGATATGAATGACTGCCAGAATTTCAGCGAGTGCTTTAGCCGACTCAATTCTTCCGTCATCGGCGTACAACATGCACCCCGAGCCCTTCGAACACATGCCAGCGGCTCCTTCTGCTCCTTTGGCCCGACTTGTTCAACCTCGCTGGTGGGTCCACCTCATCATTTCGAAAAAGGGTAGAAGAAGACAGGAAGTTTCCACTCGACTTCAAATTACTTCCAAAACATCGATTTGAACTCTAAATTTCTTCAAAATGAAAGGTCAGCCTCCAAACGACTTTCAAATAGGAGTTGAATATATGTCAAATGGAAATATTGAAAGTCAAATGGCAGTACTGATGCAAGTAGATGAGACGTTCCAAATGGAAGCTTCCATGTAAGTACAGTATTAATAGCAGCCCTTCAAAAAGTCTCCATTTCATTTCTGCGGTAACTTCTATGTACGCCCATCGCTTCCATCCACTCCTTTATTCACGTACGACTTCCACTTGCTTCCATCCCTTTCTAAGAAGCTTCCAGCACTTGCTATAGTATTTCACTTTCAAGGAAACTTCTATCTACGTCCGCAGCAAATCCCATTCACTCCCATGTGTTCCAATATACGAAGAAAACCTTCAGCTACTGTCACCCACGTTAATGTACCTATTTTAAGCTTCCAACACTTCCATTACACTTGTAGTACCACATGAGACGCCCCTTACGTCCGAAGACGCTTCCATGCACTCCTATATGCGATCGTGCATTCCACCTGTTGATATGTAGTTCCCTCTAACTCCATTCGAGTTTCACTCAACTTCAAAAAGTTCCGTCTCCACAACTTCTACTCTACTATACTCCAATGTTCAACAAAACAGCTTCTGTACCCGTCCGCAGATGCTTCCATCAGTAATGGGTCACCACTGTGTAGAAGGAGATATTTTCCCGAGAAAATTTCTACGCCCTGTATACGCTCGTACGTACCCCTACTGCGACTATTAATAGCCTGAACAGAACGTAGAGGTGGTGGGGAGGGTGATATAGCTCGGTTGTCTATGTTCACCCCCATGGTTTAGATGATGGGTTCAATTCCCGTTGCGACGTTGTTATTCTTTTGTATCCGACGATTTTGAACCGTTCGACAGTTTTTGATGATTTACGGTTCGCGCTTTGCGCTCTCGCTCGGCTTTCGGCGGCTGCTTCGGATGGATAGTTTTAAATCTGAACCTTATGGGTGGGAGCAGGGTGCCAGATGAGGTCCCATCCAGGTGGGATCAAGATCAAGAGAGCGAAGGAGGGGCCTGCTTGGTTTTTACCGCTTTTATGGGAAATAATGCCAGGAACCCATTTCTCCACTTCCATGCACTCATATCTGTACTCTTGCCTTCCACCTACATCGACGTAGGCCCATACACTTCCAGAGCCATCCCACAGTAGGGGTGCACGAGACGTTTCTGAGCCCCTCACGGCAGGAGCTCAATATCTCACCCGATACAATACCTCGAAGAAACTCGCTCGTGCCACCCGACCAGTACTAGTATGAATTAGTCCCAAAACGAATATACGCGTAATTTTTTCATCCTAACTTGTAGTTCCTCACTTAAGGAAATCAAATAGTCTGGAACCTTTGGCCCGAAACGTGCAACCCCTACAACAGTGGGGTGACTCTCGATGCAACTTCTATTCAACTTCCAAAACTTCCATCTAACTTCAAAACTTCTTTTACTTCAATTTCCACTTCCACTAGGTTTTAAAGTGGAAGCTTCCATGCAAGTGCATGGAAGTTTCCATCCACTTCCAACCCCATCCACCTACTTACATCCTGTTTCATCTCGCTTCCCTTCGACTTCCATTCAACGTCCGAGACTTCCATTGGACTTCCGTTTGTAAGTTGAACGGAATGTTTGGAAGTGAAATGCAAGTTGAACGGAAGCCGAATGGAAGCCTCCACCTATTTAGCCAAAAGTGAGAGCACCTCGTACGGTTGAACAAAATCCGCCCATACCGGTGCATAGGTATGCCATCAGGGCATTCGTTATCTGAGAACTCATGCCCCAACGGGTGTGGTTGACCGTAATTGGACTAAGCCCGGCGGACAGGCCTCATAGCCCAGGTTTTTGTGAATGGGTAAGCTCGCGCGAGTCCTCCACCACACGGAGGGGATGACTCTCCCGGGTGGCTATCTGACAGTACCTGCCTCTCTCGGCGGTCAGATCGATTCAACATACTCGCAAATCCGTGACAGCAGGAGCCGGTTCGGCTGTTGCAACGGGATGAACGGGTTGAATTGACAGAAGACATTATGAGAGCGAACGAGTGTTGAGCATGAGCAATATTTTTACCATTCTGCAGAAGAACGAAGAGAAAAGAAGAAATAATCAGAACAGCCTAAAATATATATTTTTCGGTACATGGTATGTACGGGTTACGATATCTGCGCACAGCGTTAGTGCGCTCAAACCAAGAAGATTTATCGATGACTACATACAATAAGAGCCATATTACTGTAACACTGTTGCAGCAGTAGTAGAACATATATTATTTTTCTGCTTCGTTTTCCTTTTTTCCGCTCTATTGTTCGTTTTTCCGTTTTTGGTTTCCTCGCCTTCATCGTGTTTTGCCTTTGTTTCGTTCGATTACCCTTTCATCTTGGTGGCGGATTCTGTCTTTCAACTCGGTGCTTCTTGCTAGCCTGCAAGTCTGCAAATCCCCTTGTTCGGGTTCAATTCTGGCTTCGTCGTTCCTCTGTCTTTCTTGTCTTCCCCTTTCGAGTTCGACTTCGATTTCGACATGTATTTGGTTCGTTCCGTCTTTTTTATCATTCCCGTGGGCTTCAATATTGTGCTGTCTCCTCGGCTTCGGTTTTGGTGGCGACTCGTACAGCGTATCATATCATATAGTCCAGGCGGAACGGTTTTGCAGAAATTCGACATCCACATATTGAATTGTTTTGCGACGGTGACCTACGTTCAGGAGACATAGGATATATTTTTACTGATGTCGATGAAATGCATTCGAGCGCTGTTTTGAATTTTATTCGTCAGGTTTTTTTTGTGAGGTCGCAGTTAGATATGGTGGGTGTGAGTGACGAGAGACGACAGATACCAGTCGGCACCGGCATAGACGGCACTCCAGAAGGCGGGGTTTGGCTCTGACTGAGCGTCTGCGTGCTGGCTATTGGTACTGCGCGTGGTCGTGCTGGGTGGGGATATGGGATATTTGTCGTGATTTGTGCAGGGCACCTAACATCCTGCAACATTTATGCTTCGTGTTGTGGGTACTAGTACTAGAAGTGTGGAAATGACGCACGTGACAGGTCCACGGTAGTGGTCAAGCTACTGTGTTCGAGGTTGTTGTATTGTCATGGATATGTTGCTGTCGTTGATAGCCTCATCACAAAGTGCTAAAGACAAACCTGGTATATCTCGCCAGCTGGACCGGAAAAGGCGTCAGGGGCTGCCAGCCGTGAAAGAATCTGGGCACAAAACAAACCAGGGACGATCTCGGGGACGCAGGAACAACACGTCTGTTTCAAATGTAGTGCTACCAGCCGCAGGGCATCGCAGCATTACGGGAAACTGCGACAGTACTAGAGGGTTGGGATCGAATTAATGAGATCATAGGTTTTTGCAGTGCTAAGGGTCAATCTTAACGAAGAGTGGTTTTGAGGCTTTATATGTGTTTTCCCGAAATTTCGGTATTTGTAGTTAGCTTTCGAAGTTGTCTTATATTAATGCGCACCCCCCCGTTCAAAGCAAGGGCGGTGGGGAGAGGGGCAGACCCACGGAGTTGCTCCAGTAGCAACCCCCTGCTAACATTCGTAAACCTGAGTCAAACTCCATCCCTAACTGGCGACGTTGATCTCTCGACGCCAGCCGACTCGAATGGCAATACACACAGCAGAGACGAGTACAAGGTAAAACGATGTACCAACATACATATGCACACAACATACATACGCACCACCAGACGTACACGTCGTATACCCCAACGATTCACACATAATAGATGTATACTATACACATGTCGTGTATATATCAGCATCCACAAGACAAACCAACGTAAACAATACGTCATATACTCCGCGCCCCGTGCCATCCATCCTACGGATATACCCCTCTCCTACGATTCAGATTGTGCACATAATCCGAGCTGATGACGCAACACCATGACGTGCACGCGAAACGGCGACAAACATTCAAAGCACGAGTGACACAAACAGCAACGTCCCCGCGTCATACCAACAGTTGATGCACCCCACAACACGCCCTATACATACCGCGTATCGTGCACCAGAACACAAACCTGACAGTGGCTAGTCCCCCCGCACCCTGCGCCATCTACGACACTCGGGCGCCACAAAGGCGCCCAAAAAAGTACGTAAAACGAACAGCAGCCAACGCGTCATCCCGCAGCTGCGACTAGGTCACTCCCTCACCACTGATTCCCTTAAAAATACGGGCGGGTGGGTGGAAAGCTAGGCCAGTCTTTACCGCACCTTGGACCTGTCTTGATGACCGTGCTTCACTGCGTCCTCTCGATCGCGATTCAACTGCTACAGCAGAACTGGTCTCAGGTGCACTTCCAGACGACACGGGTGCAACAACCCGTGTTGATCTATTTGGTCAACTTCTCCCGTACGTACAAAACACATATTTTATCGTACCTCGATAATACTCCGCTGTGTAGTTTGATTTCGAGGTTGTCTTATGTTAATGCATACGCCCCCCGCTCGGAGCAAGGGAGGTGGAGAGAGAACGTCAGACCCCCGGGGCTGCTCCAGTAGCAACCCCTCCTAACATCAATTAACCTGAGTCAAACTCCATCCCTAACTGGCGAAATCGATCTCTCGACGCCAGCCTCCAACATGAGGCTGGCTCACGTTGCGGATGTCTGCGCTACCCCTGCCCCCACCCCGCGCAATTGTTGCGACGCTCTAAAACATCTTTCTCCGTCCACCTGGCTCGCATAGCCACCCTATGCACCCCCCATGTGTTACCGCGTTTTACCCAGCACGGGGCGTTTAACCACTTTCCCCCACTTCATACCCTGCCGCGGCTGGATTCTGCTACCCATGCCCTCTTGGGCCATCACGCTAGCCATCCAACCGGCGTTCTCCCCATGACTGCGTACGTACGCCTTGTACGCGTCGGACACCCGCCGACCTTCACGCTGAGAGGACTCCGATGTAGCCCCACCGGCCGACGGGTGAGTTGCGCCTCCAATTCTGAGGGAATGCAGGGCGTATTCCTCTGCCCGCACGCCCGCCAGCGCAACCACCGCTGGCACGGCAGCCGTCGCTTGCTGCTTCGTTCACATGGCCCATCTGCCGTTACCGGTGCCGGACGCAATCAGAGGGGCCGACGACGGAAGGAACAGGTAACAAGACAACAACTTGATCATATGATCGACGGCGCCCCCCCGACGCCCACGCGCCTCGTAGGACCCTTACGCACACGAGACAGAACAGCTCCCGTTCGCAACTGATCCCCCCCTTGAACCGCAAAAGAGGACTTCAACACGGTCAGCGGTCGACCACAGCGCTTCCAATAGCTGGGAGCCGCCGCTGAAGAACGAGACGTCTGCCCGCCTCAAACAATACAACTCGTAAAAACGCGACCTAGTTTCCGCAAACATGTCTGACACGTAGGTCAAAAAAATAAACGAAGCACACGGAGTAAGCCACAGAACCCAACTCCCAGTCCGCCACGATGGAATCAAAGCCTCGCCAGCAAGCAACATCTCCCATGAAATGGGCCAACGCACGGTCGCTTGATTTCCCACGTCGGCGTGCGAACGAGCAGCGCGTTTGAGGGCGCTAGCGATAACGGGGTGGTTGGTGTCGAGCTCGAAACCGCGCGAAATACGGCGAAAATATTTGATCGCCGACAGACGACTTTCGATGCTCGCCGACCGCAATTGTTTTGTGGCAAACGCGTACGCCACGTACTCAAACAAACACCACACGTTGGCCATATCGTCACGACAGTGCGGGATAATCACCGGAACTCCACAACGTACCCGGATGTCTACCCAGGCGCCAAAATGCCCCATATAAGTATGTTCCGACGAGACCGCAACTGCATTGCGCATGAGCTCGAGGCCAACACCGAAGTACAGAGCGCCGTCCCGTCCACCTCCGAGTCCTGAGCCTGCCACGGAACATCAGGGCGAACGGAGTGCAGGTTATGGAGAACACGGTCGCAATCCCAGGGTGAGATACCATCAGCGGCGACGTTCAAAACTCGTTCACGTGTTTCGCGTCAAACTGCCAAACCGAGGACAATTCCAACGCCCCGAGGAGGCGCATCAACACACCAGATCGGGGTACCTTCCCCCCACGACACCGCCGCACCCACGCCACGGCGGCTTCACTGTCCCCACGCATCAGAACGCAGTCGTCCGTAGCTGACGAAAGCTCCGCGCACGAAGACACGAGGATCCAAACCGACACCACCATCCCCTACAATTCAAGGACGTTGATGGAAATATCGTTTTCACCCGCGACGGCCTTCCCCAAGCCACAGAAACGAGACTGTTCGGCGGGATCTAGCTCATAGCGGCAGTACATTCGAGTTTGGAGGCAAAAGCCCCGATCGCCGTTTTGAAAGCATCCGAAAACAGAGCACATCGGGCCGGGCGCTCAAGCAAGTGGTATATCGGATCCGGCAAGCAACCCCCCCCGCGCGTCGAGCCCCTCAGCAACGAACTAACGCCAAAATCGAGGTCCCTGTGGACTTTGGACCCGAGAACGACCCGCGGCCCGGGGTTCGCGGTACGGCCCGCGAAGTCAGCGCCGGCGGTGATGGGCAGCATCCCTACCGAGGCCAGCATGCGCTGAACGAAGAACAACCCCGGACGGATGGCGAACGATATGTGCATGAGAAACCCGACGAGCTTCGACACCTGCTTCGCGGAAACGGAGGCCCGAGACGCCGACCACGCCGCGAGACGCTCAAACAGCTTGCCTCGCTCATGCGGCGGAAGAGTCATCGTAAGGGTCTCTGTGTCAATGATCCAACCCAACACCTCCAATCGAGTATCCCAGTTAGTGATTTGAAGGTCAGATATAAGGGGAAGATCATATACTCCACCTTCGCCCAGCAAGCGAAAGTGGTTCGAGGCGAGCGACTGCACCACTCGCTGGCAACGGCGGCCGTCCGGCCACCATTGAAGCTCAACAAGGATGCAGTCGTCGACGTAATACTGTCCAAACCTCCAGCTCCCGGTATTTCCCCCCGTGCCAGGCACAGCCTGATATTCCTCGGGAGAGGCACGACCGGCCCGCCCCGCGACGGGGCGACTACGACGAGCGCAAAGCCAGCGTCCACCGGAACCTGCTGAAACGCATCTTTGACGTCTACTCGATAAACGACAATCCGAGCGGCCGTACCGTGTGACTGACGCAAGAATAGAACCCGCATGAGTACATCACGAAGCACGCTGCCGAGCTCACAAGTCGGAACTGAAGAAAACTGTATCCTTATTAGCTCTGGTCCATTCGCCCACGCGCTCAAGGGTGAGATCATGAACGATACGAAATTTGGGTTCCAGAACGACAGCCAAGGGTGAAATACGCAGCCCACAATTCGCAGCTGCTAAACCCAAATCAAACACCAGAGCACGCCCAAAAGAAAATTTCGCACACACCTTCTCAAGAATGACACCCTCATGTGGGAGCGCGCTAGGGTGACTACCGTAGTCTAGATCAGTAGGTAAATTCCCCCCACGGTGAACGCAAACCGGCGAGCCCGGAGACAAGACGCGGAGCAGTTGAGTAATCGCTGGGAACCGCTTGATGGTCCCGGACCAGTGACGCACTATATCCGGGCATATGTGCGGAGCAAGGCGAGACGACCCGACGGTGGCCACAAAGGATGTAATGCTACCCTTACACCGCCGCAACAGGACCGTACCTACGCCAGCGACCCGATCGAGACTCGCAGACCCAAGCCGTGACATGGACCGTGCTACACTATCCTTCGCGGAAAGCCACGACTCGACCACAACACACCGATGCATAGTACACGTTGGACCATTAGGTAACACCGGTACTAAACTCCCCAATATCACTCTGGCCCCGAACGAGACGGAACCCAGAGACACGGAGACGCACTCCCGCCTATCGCCGCCGTCGCCAGCCAGAGCATCCAACGCACGCCCCCGACGCTTAACCAGTCTTTACCGCACCTTAGACCTGTCTTGACGACCCTGCTTCGCTGCGTCCTCTCGATCGCGATTCAACTGCTACAGAAGAACTGGTCCCAGGTGCATTTCTGGACTATACGTCTACATCAACCTGTGTTTATCTAATTGGTCGACTTCTCCCGTACATACAAATCACATATTTCTTCGTACTCCGATACTACTCCGCTTTTCCCGAAAACCGAAAAACTTCACCACCCCAATAAGTCGCCTCGAAGGTTTTAGGTATGCGTAGTATCTCTAAGTTCACGTGAGATGCCTGTTTTGTTCTCAACCGACAGAGTTTATTTTTTATAGGCATGGTCTCTACCGACGGAAATTAAATGGCTTAATTTGTTCAGAGGCAGAGAAAAGAGAAGGACGGCCACATTCGTTTCGTGCCCCAATCTAGTTTCTCGTGATAGCTGCACGAGGAGAGCACGGCACTGCTCGCTGCCGATTAATAGGCCTAGAAGCTGGGCCTACCGTTGGGGTTTCTGTTGTGGTTTCCTTGTTATGGTTCCTCTTCGCGACAGCATCAGCAGCAACAGCGGCGGTTGGCAGGCTGCAGCATGCAAAGAGAGGAGGGCGAGCAGGGGCGACGCACGCTCTCCCCGGTACATGTGCGAGAGGCGTGCGAACGAAGCGAGGGTCTGGGAATGTTCGGGGATTCTAGACCTTGAACTCGATCACAATTGGGTGTGGGGCTGTCGACGCTGATGCACAATGACTCATTAGCCTGCCTCATGCGTCTGCAAGCATCGTTACCTCGATTGCTTGGGGCCGCCAGCCATGATTATTCCCACGAGTTTTGTTTTACTTGGTCAGTGTGCTCCAGTGGATAAGCAAGAGTTGCTTGTACATACATGAATGGTAGTACGGGTAGAAGGAGAAACTCGTATAAACTTCACGTACCCGCGAATTCGCGAATCGGCCGTTCACAGGAGGGAACAATTATGTTATTCGCGGCGGCATAGACAGGACTCGTACATCAGTTGAGAGGTCATACTGAGACGAGCGTCACACCGGAGCAGAGGGCAAAAAATCTGTACCAGATCGTATCTCCGCAGAAAGACGTGCCCAGGAATCAAGATACATACCCGCAAACAGAATACTCACAATATGGCATTAATAGGGAACACGCTGATGACACCTGAACGGAGAGTATATGTGCTGTATGGGCACATAGGAGTACCAGGTTTCTTTCTTGTTTCCTCCCAAACACACCGCACCCAGGAATGGGGATCATTCTCCCACGTACCGGAATATACTTGACGCATAACTGGTATTCTCGATCTCACAGCTGACGGGGTTTTTTCACTTCTAATCTATATGAACAACGCTACTGCTGCCGTGCCAGCGTTGTCCGTCCTCGGCCCTGTCGGTCACTAACGATACTGCAGACAGATCATCCATGTCGTGTGCAGGACGGGCTGCTGTATGTACCCACAATGGTGTGCCACTTAGGGACGGTGCAGGTGTCCGGGCGAGCGCCAAGGCGTCGGCCCTCGGCCCGTCCCTCGCTAGGAATAGCAGTATATATCATACACGTCGTGAGGCACAATGTACTGCTGTACGTACCGACAACGCTGTGCCGGTGCACTAAAGGTGGTTGATATTGAGGGATTATATGCCGGTGCAGGTCTCGTGGCTGGCGCCAAAGCGTCGGCATGCGGCCCGTCTCTCACTACGGGCGGAACGAGGGCCCGAATAACAGGGCCCGAGAGTCCTCCTGGGCGGAATGAGGCCCAAACATCGGGGCCCGAGTTTTTCCCTGGGTGGGATCACTGTCTCTGCCCGAGCTTCTCCGGGATGGAATCTGATGGGTGGCCAAGTATCGAGCCCCGTGTTCTGTCCGGGATCATTGAGTCTGTTGGGTGCCAGCAGCGAGGGATAAACGTAGAAAGTAAGATAGAGTACATATATTCGGGTAGCACTACTGCTGCTTATAGCAGTGACCATGCATAACGTATCAGGAAACAGTGGTCACGGCAGGTAGCCACCATCACAGACTCGCGATAAGGCAGCACCAGAAAAGAAAAGAAGGCCACGAATCTCTCCGTCCTGATCCTCGATATGTTTTTCGTTCCCGCGCACGCCTTGACGATTGTTTGCGGCCGGCTTTCGCCTCAGGTGTAACTCTCGTTTGTTTGCAGCCGTTATTCGCCTCAGGCGTGACTCTCGACTTTGTTTGTTTCTGGCCCCGCACATCTCGTCTGTGTTTCTTTGAGCGGTCCGTATTTTGCTTGCTGTACGGAACTCCTCGAGCAAAAAATGGGGGGGGTCGGCTGCATTCATTTAGACTACCATGGCAGTACGTACGTGTATGACTCTGGTAATCAGCCCAACCTGACCGACAGCAGTATTTTCGTGGTCACATGTCACATGTAACTGCTGTTGTTGAAGTATACCTCGCTGCTGGTATCGAAACAGGGAGTACTTTTGAATATCGTTGCGGGGGGAGCGCCTTCCGTAGATGGTTCTAAGTTTGAAGTTGTACGTAGGGACCGAGAACCTACCATGCCCCGGGCATTGAGTAATGGCTGCCTGAAGCAAAGGCGCCTCAATATGAAAATTTCACAGAAAAATCGTATCCCCGCCTACAATACCATCAGAAGTCTATACACTACGCAGTTTCACACGATCCTCAAAAAGATGGGAAGATGGTATCGTATGTTGTTGTTGTTCTCACATTAACTCTCTGACGAAGGAGTCCATGGTCACACAAAGGTGCTGGAGCCCATGGGAAGATCCGAAAAACAATCAAATCGAAAATTCGGCTGCCTCAAAATACACGAGACGAAGAAAGCGCACACGAGCTAAAACCAATGTGATGTGCAAACTGAACTAACATGGCCGCGGGTATATCCTCTCAACTATAACATAGAGTACCCCCGTTCCCACCACTAACCAATTCGTGGCTGCTGACTACAGCGGATGCTGTCTGAAGTGCTGCCTGCATCGTACGAAACGCACGGTAGTCGTGAAAACGAAAGAGGAACACACCTGCCTGCTATCTGGAGTGCTGTCAGAGTGAAGACTCGCGGATATGCAGTGAAAAAAAGGAGCAATCGAACCTCACTACCACACGAATATCAACGATCGCCATCTCTTCCTGGACTGTCTGATACAAAAAGGTGCAGCACAGTTATGATACCACGTCCCTGATAATTGCGTAGGTTATTCCCCATGAAGGGTATACAACTCGTTAAACTACAAAGACCAGTGACAAGTACCGGTAGATACTATTCTGCCTCGTGAAAAACAATACCAGTACCTCGTACCTGGAAAAAACAAACTATGACTGCTTCTCTCGTGATGATAGTGTGCGCGCAGATCATGGGTCTCCGTGCACCGTCTTCCTGCCGCTCTTCATGGCCGCCTCATCGCCTTGGCCCAATCCACCCGCTCCTTGGCGCGTGCACCCGTTGCCATTCACTTCCAGTCGATTCCCTTTCTCCGTCATCCTGAAAAACAAAATGCCCCTCGCACTTGCGGTTCTGATCTGAAAAATTAAAATTCTCGCGCAGGGGGAGGTCAATCCGTCTCTTCCCCGCACGTCGACGCCCAGTCTCCCTTCTCCCTCGTCGTCGAACCCAGCCACCTACCGGCGCAATAGACTGTGCCGTAGTGTGGCCTGTGGTGGCGCCTGCCTCCGCGCACGGACACCCAGATTGAGCATTGCTGCTCTGCCGCAGCTGCCTAAAAATGACGCGCGAATCGTATGTCTCCGTGCCTGACGCCCCACGTACGACCCAACTTTACTGCCGCCTGAGCCTCGCGGCCACAGGCAGCAGCAAGAAGGTATCACTCCTTGAGGGTGAGTCCGGCCTTACACCCGCCAGAAAGACCTACCCCACTCGCTATAATAAGCCTGATAGGGGATGCCTCGCAGCATTCCTTGCCGAGGCAGCGAGGGGAACGGAAGTACGATATATATATATTATACAACGTTTTGCATTACCGTACGTACACGACTGAGAATATGAATATTAACGATAGTACATGGAATGTGGAAAACAGACAGGGAACCATACAGCTCCGTTCGTGGCAACGTAGTATCTCTGTGGCGTAACTTTGTGACCACATAACTTGTATCTCTTCTAGGATTGAATAATCGGCACGGACACTAGTTGTGCTGGATGTCGACGGGTAGAAAGAACGGTTTAATGTGAACAACACACACAGAGATACTACGTTGCCACGTATGCAGTAAGCATTGCAGTGGGCAATGCAAAGCCATGTCATCACACTAGATACGACAGGCACGACATACACAACCTATCAAATAGTAAAACGAAAAGAAACAATCAAAGAGAAAACAAAAACAAAGTAGACGAATCGAAAGAGGAAAAAAAAACAAAATGAAAGCAAAAACTAGGAGAAACAATCTGTCGTGCCTCCCCCCCCCCCGCAGGCGAGGTGGCCAATACTTGAAACAGAAAGAGCTGGGAAAAAGAAAAAAAAGAAAAGAAAAAACACCACTGCTTGTAAACGGAGTAAGACAAAGAACCAAGGCAGCAAATACCAAGGAAAAATAACAAAGGGGAAATAACAGGCAGACCAAAGTGTGTGTAGTACTATATACCTGGTATAGCTTATAAACGCCCTTTATTGATGTTGTCAAAAACATACATACTGCGAGCCACCCCCCCTGTATGCTTAATCGTGCATCAAGAGCTCACCATGTTCGAGGAAGAAAAAAAAAAACAACTGCAGGTACAGAGTACAGCAGTGGCAGTAGCTGTATGGTTCCCTGTGTTTTTTCCACATTCTTACATGTACTATCGTTAATATTCATATTCTTAGTCGTGTACGTACGGTAATGCAAGTCGTCGTATAATATACCCTGGTATACCATCTTCTCGTCTTTTTGAGGATCGTGTGAAACTGCGTAGTGTTGTTGTTGTTGTTGTTCTCACATCAACTCTCTGACGAAGGAGTCCGTGGTTACACAAAGGTGCTGGAGCCCTAGGGAGATCCGAAAAACCAAAAAAAAATCGAAAATTCGACTGCCTCAAAATACACGAGACGAAAAAAGCGCACACAAGATAAAACCAATGTGCAAAACTGAACTAACATGGCCGCGGGTATATCCTCTCAACTATAACATAGAAGAGTACCCCCGTTCCCACCACTAACCAACTCGTGGCTGCTGACTACAGCGGATGCTGTCTGACGTGCTGCCTGCACCGTACGAAACGCACGGTAGTCGTAGAAACGAAAGAGGAACACACCTGCCTGCTATCTGGGGTGCTGTCAGAGTGAAGACTCGCGGATATGCAGTCAAAAAAGGAGCAATCGAACCTTACTACCACACGAATATCAACGATCGCCATAATCTCTTCCTGGACTGTCTGACACAAAAAAGTGCAGCACAGTTATGATACCACGTCCCTGATAATTGCGTAGGTTATTCCCCATGAAGGGTATACAACTCGTTAAACTACAAAGACCAGCAGTGACGATGTTTATAACAAGTACCGGTAGATACTATTCTGCCTCGTGAAAAACAATACCAGGAAAAAACAAACTATGACTGCTTCTCTCGTGATGATAGTGTGCGCGCAGATCATGGGTCTCCATGCACCGTCTTCCTGCCGCTCTTCATGGCCGCATCATCGCCTTGGCCCAATCCACCCGCTCCTTTGCGCGTGCACTCGTTGCCATTCCATTCCAGTCGTTTCCCTTTCTCCGTCATCCTGAAAAAACAAAATGCTCCTCGCACTTGCGGTTCTGATCTGGACAATAAAAAATCTCGCGCAGGGGGAGGTCAATCCGTCTCTTCCCCGCACGTCGACGCTCAGTCTCCCTCCTCCCTCGTCGTCGAATCCAGCCTCCTACCGGCGCAATAGACTGTGCCGTAGTGTGGTCTGTGGTGGCGCCTGCTTCCGCGCACGGACACCCCGATTGAGCATTGCTGCTCTGCCGCAGCTGCCTAAAAAAGACGCGCGAATCGTAGGTGTCCGTGCCTGACGCACCACGTCCGACCCAACTCTACTGCCGCCTGAGCCTCGCGGCCACAGGCAGCAGCGAGAAGGTATCACTCCTTGAGGGTGAGTCTGGCCTTACACCCGCCAGAAAGACCTACCCCACTCGCTATTAGCCGGATAGGGCATGCCTCGCAGCATTCCTTGCCGAGGCAGCGAGGGGAACGGAAGTATAGTATATAGACTACTGATGGTATTGTAGGCGGGGATACGGCTTTTCTGTGTAATTTTCATTTTGAGGCGCCTTTGCTCCAGGCAGCTATTACTCAGTGCTCGGGGGCATGGTAGGTTATCGGTTCCTGCATACAACTTCAAACTTAGAACCATCTACGGAAGGCGCTCCTCCCGCAACGATATTCGAAAGTACTCCCTGTTTCGATACCAGCAGCGAGGTATACTTCAACAACAGCAGTTACATGTGACATGTGACCACGAAAATACTGGTGTCGCTCAGGTTGGGCTGATTTTTAGAGTCGTACGCATTGCCATGGTAGTCTAACTGAATACAGCCGACACCCCCCATTTTTTTGCTCGAGAAGTACTGCACAGCGAGAAAAAAAACCGACCGCACCAAAAAGTACAGACGAGATGTGCGGGGCTGAAAACAAACAAAAATCGAGAGTGACGCCTGAGGCGGAGAACGGCCGCAAACAAACGAGAGTTACACCTGAGGCGAAGGCCGGCCGCAAACAATCGTCAAGGTGTGCGCGGGAACGAAAAACAAATCGAGGGTCAGGACGGAGAGATTTGTGGCCTTCTTTTCTTTTCTGGTGCTGCCTTATCGCGAGTCTGCGATGATGGCTACCTGCCGTGACTACTGTTTGCTGATACGTTGTGCATGGTCACTGCTATAAACAGCAGTAGTGCTACCCGAATATATGTACTCTATCGTAGTTTCTACGTGTATCCCTCGCCGCTGGTACCCAACAGACTCCATCATCCCGGACAGAACTCGGGGCTCGATACTTGGCCACCCATCAGATTCCATCCCGGAGAAGCTCGAGCAGAGACACTGATCCCACCCAGGGGAAAATCGGGCCCCGATGTTTGGGCCTCATTCCGCCCAGGAGGACACTCGGGCCCAGTGTTCGGGCCCTCGTTCCGCCCGGGAGAAAACTCGGGCCCAGGTGCTCGGGGCCAAAGGAATTCCCTGGGTTATGATCTCTCTTTTCCCCGCCAGAGCTTATGACCTTGCGCTCAAATCTCCCCCTCTCTCTGTCATCTCCCTGGGTTGACCATGTTACAGCTGACCTCCTCTAGTGTGCCGCTATCGTCTCGGTCTCACCTCGATAGCGAGCTGTTGTCGTTCCTTGAGAGAGTCGTCATGGGGATTTCCTCCGTACCTCGCTCCTGTATCCTCTCTGGCCACGGGGTGGCCAGACGCCACGAGCGTTGAGTGTTGGTATTGCTCAGCAAGTGCGACGTGTGATTAACAGACAAGCACGTGATAGGGAACTGATATGGACGTGGTGGGCAAGCCTCATGCACGGTGTGTGAACAGGATAATATGGTTTGACTTGTTTCTTTCGTTCTTTGGTGGGATTGACTAACCCCAGGTAGGGTAGCTAAGGTAGGGCCACAGAGCACCCGTATCGACCATTACAGCCGATACGGTGTTTTCATGACCCAGACAATGGCCTTCCCCGCCGGGGACACTCCATTGTATACCTACGTCGATATGACAGAGAGCCATCCTACGACTTTATCGCTGCCTTACACGATGCACCCTCCGTGCGTCACTGGTCAGGTCAGTCGACGTACATCACAGAATACCCTGTCGCCCACCTGGGCGACTCCTGGAGCCCGTAGCGATGCAACAGTATGTCTCAAGACGTACGCCGCTCTTATATAATAGCTAGCGCACGGAAGTCCAGCATTTGTTTGGGTCTGACTCTGTGTGATGCATGATATCTCCGTTGTGTGAAAGCTTGAAATACACTTGTGCAAGCACCCGACAAACGGGACTGGCCGTTGCTTCAGATCGTACGACTCGGGTCAGGCGGATAGCGAACAGCACAGTAGCGGTATCAGCAGCAGTAGCGGCAGCACCACCACCACCACCACCAGCACGTGCGGGGAGTGGGTGGGCGTGGTACTCAGCATTTATTTCATATCATCGCAACGTAACTGTCCAAAATCGATGTTCGCTTGACAATGACGCTGTCTACCGTACGACTGCGCGGAAGAGAGAAATGTGCCCAAACCGATTATAGGTAGCCGTACCGAAGGCCCTGAAACAAGTCTGTGTGACAGTGTCAGCCTTCAAATTACACAATCGATGAACGCCACAACAGGTACAGCCTGTTCTTTGATGCAAGATATGGCAGAGTCCGATTTGCCATAATCTATAGAAGTCACAAAATATATCGAGTCTTCACCGACAAGGTATAAACCGATGTTACACAACCGCTACGACCATAAGAGATTGATATGAGATAACTTGAAGAGTCCGCCAATATATCTGACTCCTCTCCTCTTTTGAGCTCGTGTCTCCTTTTTCGGTCGCTTCTGTGACCGGGAACTCTTGTTGTTCTTGAAAGGTTATGTTCTTCGCTCCACGAATATCATGTTAATGGCGGCCTGCGACCTCATCTTCGCCCTTTGAAAGGCGCATCAACACGCCTTACGCACTCTCACCTGGCCGGATGGTGCTCTCCCCGCCACTGACCCCGTACTCGAACAAATACCGTAGGCGTCCTGCCGACGACGCCAGTGGTAAGTGTAGGGTAATATGTACCTAGGAACTGACCACTACTTGCAGGTGGATGCCTTTGCCTCTACGGGTGCCACTCACACGATGTGCTTGACGATGTTAAATTATATAATATCTTGTATTAGTTGCTGCTTACCTCGCCAGAGGTCTTCTGCACGAAGGGGTGAGGCGCTCATCAGAAAAGCAGGCGTTAACGCCTGCCAGGTATGATGAGGGGACGGTTTCAACAACCATAACGCCGCAACAGGGGAGAGGGGATATCATTGCATCGACCATATGTTAGTCCTGCGTTAGCGCGTGTGTGCGAGTATGAAGATTGACCTATAACGCGTAATAGATTGAACACGTACCGGCGGGGCTTCTAACATTTTCTTGGCGGTTTGCTTTTGGGTATGACGCGTTATACGATAGAGGTAGAATATTGCCGCTAAAACGGTTTCTGAATGTCGGGTGTACTTAGCGTAAAATCGTCGGAATGCCAAAGTTTGTTTCGAAAAATAAATGGCGTTTCTGTATACATGGGGTTATTCACTGGGGTGCAACTTGATTTCTGGTGAAGCCAAATTTTGGGTGAGGTATGGAGCCCCTTACGTGAGGAGCATCAGAAAAAACTAAGGTGAACCTCTATCGTAGAACGCCTCGGATCCATCCAAATATCCCCCGTTCTAGAATTCAAATATGTTCATTGTTACTTTCGGGGGTTGATTGTATTGAGTCGCTGCCTTTCCGGGGATAATGTTGTAGATGCCCCAGCTCCAGGAGACGTGTATTGAATTGTTGTTGCACGCCCATAGAACGGGGTTGGCGTGCTTATTCGAAATGTATGTGTGTGTGCTAGTAACAATTTCTTGTTGTTGGTCAGTTTTTTTTCAGAAGTTGGAATTTCAGGAGTTAGAACACCACATATTATCGTTGCTTTTCTGCTTCACACCCCTTAGCGCTGAAAATCTGCGAAAATCTGCGTATTCCCTTGTGTGTTTTCTTTCCTGATTCTTGTTTGCTTTTTTTTGTGTTTTATCTCTCTCTTCCCTTCTTTGTTTCAGATTTCGAATTCGAATTTTCGACGTTGAATTGTTTTTATCCTGTGCTGCAATATCGGTAAAAGGTTGAAAACGTTCGACAGATGAAACTTTCGCCATAATATATATGCAAACAACCGAAACGAAATCTTGTTTTTTTTTGTTTTTGTTTTCAGACCCTTTTATAGAAATAGAGCAGTCAAGGGGACGCTGGCACCCAAGCGTCTCCTGGTTCCCGGGTTTCCAGTAACTGTAACTCTAACATCTAGATGTTTTATCGGAACAGAAAAAACACACCGGCAGTGTAGTACGCTACGTTCACAAAATCAGCTGGTTCGTGCTTTCTAAAGAGCGACGGTATCTTGAAAGAGGTTCATCACAACAGCTTGTGTTTCTCCTCTCTTGATTTTGACTCCCCGCTCGTTCTCAACAGACGTCCACATCTCAACGTAGGGGTGTTGCAGTGGTCGAAATTGGTCGAACGTTGGGGTGAACAAATTTTAAAACGAGACAAAAACCAACCCCCATCTGAACGTTTGCACTTACTTCCCTTGCGGACAGCTGCAGCTCCTCATAGGGAACTACAGCCCGCGATATTGAGGGATGCTCTCGGAGGAATGTGTGAGGATATATCCGGTGCGCCTGACGGCAGTCGTATGCTGCAGACGCGACTCACGAGGTGTTTAAGTGTACTCGAAGTTGAGAGCAACTAGCACAAAAATGTCGCAAAAACGCCAGGATGCTGAAATGTACGCGAGGGGGCATGGCACAATGGCTATGTCAACACGGATGACACAATTTGCACTCACTAACTGTTTCTGTTCTCCAGGCGGATGATATATCTTTTGCTCTGAGAGAGTTGCCGTCGGAGGTGGGGCGGGCGGGAATTTTTGTTCCCATGACAGGTATAAATAGTAAGTTCTTGGGCCCAAAAAGGGCAACAAAAGGCTAAAAGGCTCAGGATTCATTTTAAATTACATTATCATTTTTTTGAACTACGAAACCCGGATCTTGGTTGGCAATCCTCATGTATAAGCTGACGAAACTCCTAAGCTCGGGTACTTGAGGACGCATTCCTGGGGAAACCAGAGTCTCTCTTTTTCAGTTTGTACGACGGAGGTGGTGTATTTTGTCGCATGTTTTAGGTAGGCACTGCTGCTGCCGGCTGGTTATAGTCTTTGTTTTATTTGTGTTTTTTCATGGCATTCTTCCACTCACTGCAGAGTTGTTGGAGGCAGTCCGACAACCACGAACCGCGTTTTATTTGTTACCTGAGTTATTGTTTGTTCTTTTTATATGTATGTCTAGTACGAGAATAGCTCATATTTGCAAGCTAGGTGTGATACTCCGATCACACGAACTACGAGTACGGGTTATATTTGGCGTCATGCCCGGTATACAAGTCCTTATACGAGGAAGGCGAAACCTGAATCCATCTGCAGAATAGACCACTTACTTGCAGTAAGACCATCAAAAACAGGCCGGTCTGGGGGGGAAGCGATTTCAAGGTTTATAAAGGTAAATAAATGAATTTTAGATGATTCAGGATGAATCAATACTATCTAGTTTTCTCCGTCTTTTGTGAAAGAGAGTTGGCATGGTGCAAGCCAAAGCACAGCAGTACGGCTCTCGTCTACCGCTGTCCAACTCTGCGAGGGAAGCACGGCGTCACCCCCGCCTGCTTTTTCTGTAGTTTACTAAAATGCTAAGGCGATATCCTCGTGACGTTGTTTGGTTTGTCATTTATTTGTCGTGTTCGAGTATTAGTCCTGTGCTGCTGTAGCTCAGCCCAGCTTGGGCACGTGCCTACACTTCTCGTATATACTCGCACGGGAACTGTTTGTTGCACATCAGTAGTTCTTGTTGGCTCCATGCACGGGCTATCATTGAATACGTACACAAAACAACTCGTACTCGAAGCTCGGTCTCGTGTGCATCAACAGCTCGGAATTATTGTAAGCACGCGGTGGAGAGTATGCTCTCCAGCACTACGTGATGGCTGCTGCTGCGGTAATATGCTCAAGGAACCTGCGGTCGAAGGCGTGCAAAGTCATGATTAGCTCCCATTTTTCACTAGTTCTCACATGAACTCATCGCCAAAATAAAATGCAGTCCGTCGTCGCAGGGCAGGCTCCGATACCTCTGGAGTGGAAGGGTACCTCGGTAAACCCATAAACCAGAAGATAATAATACACATGATATCACTGATGACTGAAGCACATCGAAAGCGAGATTGGTTTCACCTGACTGAGTGCAGCAGCCGCTCCCGCACCGCACTTGCTCAATTTGAGTGCGGCAGCCGCCATTAAGGTGGGAGAACTTGAGTCAAGATTTTGTAACCGCACTTACTTATTACGTGGGGCTCCGCGCTCAACGGAACCACACGTTTAGGACTGCAGTCCTATTTCAAGTACTTTACACCCAAAACGGGACTACAGTCATAAAATGGTTGATTAACCTGTTTGGCACCGCAGTCCCATATGTGGGGACAAATCACTCAAATTATACGTAGTCTGTCTCCAAAACGGGACTGGGGTTCTGAAAGGGTTAAGTGGGACCCTCCCCGTACGGAAAAAAATCTACGGAAATATCGAAACATCGTAAATAATCAGTTGTGGAATACGTCAGCTGTGAGTTCGACTGATTCAATAGTTGATACTCAACTTTGCAAGCTGCGTGATACGTCTCGTCTATATCCCATGTTTTATTGAATTTACAAATTGTATGGTAAGCCGTTTGCGCGTATTCTATATGATTTACCAAGTTCCGAAGTATTGTTCATTATGAAAGAATGTACAAACTTCGAAAACGGTGTTGTTACGTGTTGCGTCAGCGCACGAGGTACCAGGTACAACTACCGCTGTAGGAAGGGAAGTACACGGAAACAAGGAGGAGGTTGCACGCAGGCAGGGAGAGAGGAGAGCGGGAGGGAGTGATGGAGGGAGGGAGGGAGAGGGCAGGGGGGTGGGGAGCAAGGGAGGGAGAGAGGGAGCGAGTGCCGGACAGAGAGAACCGGCAAGGGGCAGGGACGGAGGACAGTCTTTGCTGTGGTCGTTCCGCACTTTGCTTTCTGCACAGACAGGGCAAACACAGACCTTCCCCAATTTTTCCACCTGAAAAAAGACTTGACGAACAGTGTTTCCGCTGGCGTTGGGGGGCCGATTGCTGCTGCTCGTTCTGTCACCCTATTGACTGTGCTCAATAGACACGACGTAGATGTTTCATTTAGTATCAGGGAGTTCCATATATTGATGTGGGATTATAAGAGCGGGAGATTAATTGTGCCTGCAATGTGATGGATAATCGTGTGGATGCGCCGCCACCTGAGTCACTCGACAGCACTGATACGTAATAATATATATCTGGTATAAGAGAAGTTCCGTGTTATTGTCTGGAGTCAACCACGCGTTCCCGTGCCAGCTGCGTCTATACCTTTAGAGATCAATCAACACACCCCGATTGGGTTGCGGTCAACGATAGCGGAGCAATCAATTGTGACAGTAACTTCAGGTGAAACCGTGACGCAATAATAGCATTTTTTTGCGTTCCCGTCATCATTATTACCAGGGCCAACTTGGCGACGTCACGACTAAGACGATCCTACAACGCAAGCAACATGCTACCCCAATATCAATGTTGGCCACCCGACGCCATTCAAAAACGCTCTTGATACAGTGTTCCATCACAACGGCCCCCATAGATAGGTAGTTTAGCGAGGTTACGGCAACTGCTACGTTATCAGGTCTTACGGGAGAGCAACAGTGGCTCCAATAAAGTTTAGAAAATGCAATCATATGAAGAAAAAATAAGTCACTGGGAGTTTAACACGGAATGCCTAGAGCCAAGCACCGCTCAGGGGCGTTCACTACACCAGTACAGTAGTAGTAGATCAGCCTACATAGAAGCTTTTACGCACGACTCTTATCTGTGACAACTCGTAGCACTTCCCACCCCCCCCCCGAACCCAGCAAGATCCTGGTTATACCTACGAGGGTATGTTTCGAGGATGATCCCGAAAAGCATGTTTAGGTTTACTTTCAATAGGGGTGTTTACAAACTACAGCCATGGTACGTAGTCCGCCAGAAAGCGATTAAAAATACCTGTGACCCTGAACCCCGCAGAGGGAGGAAGGGGCCAGCATCACTCTACACTCTGCTAGATGGAATGAACGCCGAAGACAGACTAACGCATCATAACTCCTACTACTTTTGATGCGCAACGGTATGGGTGCGCCTAGTCGTTCCTGAGACTCCTCGTTGGAGGCGCTCGGTATCCCACCAAACAACCGGCATTAAAGTACAAGGAAGTGCATCCCCATCCATGAAGAAAGCCGTGTTCTACTGCATCGATATATCAAGAAACACTTCGTACGCAACAGACATCCCGGCGATACCTGGGTCAAGGATTCCCGTTAGTCATAGTATATAACATATATATATATATATATATATATATATGGAACAAAATGTAACGCGTAGGAGGACCGCAAGCGATGCGACCGGTGTTTACCATACCAAGCTGGATGTCTAGCCCACAGGTATCAAATATACATATCAATTGGCATGAATGGTGTCCTTGGAATTGACCCCTCCCTCTCCCGGCGAAAACTTGCCGTACACCTCACGGCGTGTTGCGCTTGGTGCAAGCGATGTCTGCCTGGTCGGTGTAAAGCCGACATGCTCCGTCGCGGCATTGTAGGGATGCGAGGGTCTATGGTCCTGGACTAGGGCTATGCATGATATCGAGTACATATATCCTATCGAGTACACCCCCGCCCCGGCATCGCTCTGTGCACCACAAAGGCCTTATGACCACCGTGCCAAACCTGACACGCTCTTCACCTTCGTCTACAGCAGGCGGTAACATACTTCTCACACCTATCTCAATTCCGTTCGCAAGTATTAACGATTTGAAACTTCGTCGAAATATTTTCGAAACGAAGAAACAGATAATATAACGCGACCGGCCGTCCAGTTCCCGAAGACGCCCGGCTACATCCGTTCCGTGCGAAAACGGTATACGGAGCAAACGAAACGGACCCTCAACCTCCCTTTCCGGCCCACACAATTAACTCTGCTTCGTGTTTGTGAAGCCTGAAGCAAAACCTGGTGTGCCGTCCCAGTCATGCCGTACACCTCTCATATTCTCTTAATCGGTTGATGGCGTAATCGACGAAAACGCACACGCAAAAAGGTCACTTCACCTCCTTGCAACCATCTTGAGAACTACCTGCCCCTTCTCTCAGCGGTCTATTCGCGGTCCCACAAATTCAAACGTTTGCCCGCATGATGGTGGCAATGCCATATTGCCGGTGTCATCGTGGATCGTGGGAAACATGGCCAGAGTTTACTGGATTGAACGCCTTGGTTTTTGTGAATATTGCTTAAAACACCATTATAATCCCTTCTAATTCTTCGACATCGCCGTTACTGTCCACAGCAAGGATTATTGCGTCTACTGCGGTGTCGTTAATGGCAGTTTGTGGCTCCGGCTCCCCGCTGATCGAACCGCCTGCAGTGCAACGTTAAAAGGACGGCAACGGGGATGTGAAAAAAGACGAGCGACACTAGTTACCGTACAGTATGTGTGTATGCCCAGGTCGTTACTGAACGTACAACACTGCTAAGTCAAGTGTCGTCCCGCGACGATCAGTGGAGTCCGTCAACAACATGTAGCGCGTGCTCTCCTCGAACAGATGGGGCCAAGCACGCATAACACTTCGGACGAGTGCAAAGGAAGCTTCCTTCGACGTTCGCGTCTATCTAGTGTTACGCATAGAGCAGTGATACGCCCTACAGGAGCTTACGGAGGCCGGCTCATCGACAAACCTGGTTTTGATGGGGACATGACCTATGCGGGCAATCCAAGGTTTCCCGGTGCGCAATCATAGTGAGTTACGTCAGAAATATTAACCGGGTGTCACGCGGCACCTTCCAGACGTCGGGTTGTTTTTTTCTTGACAAGCTACGAACCCCTGTTTCATGGGATCAAGGTACTAGCGTAAGCCCAACCCAACTCTCAACCGTAACCCGAACCCTAACGCGCTAACCCCGTCCCCGACCCGGACCCAAAAAGGACGAAAACAGGGAGAGAAACCCGGCTGCTCCAGTTAGTTTCGATTATAATTAATTCTTACGAACCTGTGAATTAACATTTTCGCCTTTGTTCTAGTATACCCCACGATTTTGGTGTACCTATGTACAACATCAAAGCTTATGGGATTGCAAATACTTTCAGCACTTAATGTGGTGACAGAGGAGCCCTGCCCGTCAGGAAACGATGATCCCCGAAGCAGGACGTACCAGCATGGCGTTTATGCGATGCTGCACTACGGTATGTTAAAACGGTAACCTGCCATGTGCCTACGGTACTGGATGCAATAAAGCACTCGGCATGCAGAAAGATTATGACGAACCGGGTGCAATGCCAAAACCGATTAGCCTTGTCTACAAGGACCAGCGCGGTAAAAGCTCAACGATCGAGTCAACCGAGCGCATGTTGTTTGATCAGTCTGTACCGAAAACATCGGGGGTATCTGGCACAACGTGAACTCGCTCAGGTGGTACTTACCGCGCTCAGAAGGCAGAGTGTACGCATCCACCTGAAGCGAAAGGGACAGGGCATAGCAAACGAGGCGGCAGGGGGTGGCAACGGGATAGTGGGTCGTAGTTGAGACTGCGTCACATATGGGATCCAGTACTGTCGTCGCACAACATAGCGAGCACGTACTTGGTGTATGCAAAGGAAAAGGCCACGTCAACCTCCCGTCTTGGTTCGTGATAGTCACAACCGTATATTTTGTGCTAGTTTGTTTCCTCTCACTGGTGAACGACGATCGTTGAATCAAACGTATGATGATACTAGTCGATATACAGCAGGGGGTAGATACACGTCGAGTGATAGCCGCTTGGCGTGCGACAAGCATCGTTGGGTGTATTCGTATTTTTCAAAACAACACTGCGCACAGCGAGTCAAAACTCACCGCGCTGGGGTCGACGATGTACTTGAGGTCGTCGAGAATGGATGCAGTCATCTTCGACAAGTGCATTGTCTGCGAACGTTGGGGACAAAAATGGCAAATGAGGCATGCATGTGAAGGTTTGGACCATTTATTTCACGATACAAATGAAGCGCGATACTAGGGTAAGCGACAATGATGAAATTGTACTGGATGGTTCAACCTTGTAGCTCAGAATTGTGCTAGCGTCGGAACTTCACGCCGTTTTTTGGCAATACGATACCGTAATATATCGGGGGGGGGGGTTGCAGACGTTTATGCAGTTGTTGTAGTCCCTGCCTCCCCCCGTTGACTGATTTGGGTCTATACCTGGTTTGGTCGGTTTCGACAACTGTTTGTCATTAGGGCCTGTTGTGGGGCAGTTATGTATTGACGCCCCCAATGTGCCCGCGAAAAGCGACAAAAAGTACCTCGCTTCTAAACGGTCAAAACTAATCAGGGTATCGTCTCTTAAAAATGGCTCGGACTTTAGGACCTTTGTGCGGTAAAAACGTGAAAATCACGATTTATTTGTCTCGTAGCTACTTATTGTTAGTGCAAAATCCAATTCATGGACTTCGGCATGTCTTGAGGTTGGTCCTATGTAGTCTTGAATTTCTGTGCGAGCGATACACTGACATGCCTTGGAGTACCTGGAACCGGATGGATCAAACGTAACAAAAACAAAAATACATCATTGTTGTTCGGAAAGCGCCTGGAAAGTGTAGATATTAAGCAATGGCTGTGGTTGGGATCCATCGGTTTCGCTATATAACGCGCCAGTCCTAGTGGTAGGTATTTAAAAAAAAAAATGGTCGCGTGACCTGGTCATGGTGGTTCGTATGACGTAACTCTTGAAAAATATGGAACCAGCGTTGCAGTCGTCGTTCGTGCCGGGCGAGAACTGGGCCAGTGCGCTTAAACCAGCCCTCAGTTTGTGTTCCGTATTTCAACTGGCATTACGTACCAAACATTATTATCGGTTCAAATAATATGTTGCATTCATACCCACGTCTCCCGTTTCTCGTGCAATTCCTGCTCCACAGCAGCCCTGATACATGTCAACGATGTACTAATGGTTGACTGGGGAATACTTAAGACGCGTAGGCTGCGAAATCAAGCGTAGATGAGGAGTCAAACAGTAGCACTTTCTCACGCTGTCGACATATCCGGTCATCAGCTCATCGGTGAAGGTGACTTCGTCCAGGTGGCCACAGGTCGTTCCTGCAAACAAAGTGAATTACAGCAGCGTTATCGTTTCATGTTTGTTTGCGGAATATCCAAAACGTTGACAGAAAGTTTCCGACTTGGAGGGGGCGATTCGCATCTCGTGCGAATCACGGTGCCATATCCTGACAGGTGACTAGAGTTCTACTACTGCAAGAAAGTAAGCCGTAGGAGCCATCAATATATATATGCTTTCCCGAACATTCCTACATCGCGTAGCCCGGCTTACTATTAATACTGATCCGCTCGTTCCAACTTTCTCTTACGCAAGGTTTCTGATAATATAGTTTCATATTGACTCTTACCGGGTTGCCCGTCCAACTCGAGAATGTTAGCACCAGAACCACCAATATCGGCATAGGTGCTCACGGCGGCGGGACACATCCAGGCAGGGTTTCCATTTGCGCGGCAAGTTGAACAGTTGCCAAAGCCGGCCTGCCACAAGGTTCTGCCAAAACGAACGACGAAAATGCACCATGAGCAGACGACGTACAGGCATCGGAGCACATACATATATATACAAACACTGGGTCGGGGGGCATGAGGTTTGCATATTTTACGACTCACATGGAGGTGCCTGTCCATCAGTTCGCGGGATGCGACCCGGTCTGCTCCATTTTACTCCGTACGCAGGTCATTCATAAGAAGTGGAGTGCAGAAGAACAAGCGGCAGTATTTTTTGCTTCACTCTTCTTTACGTCTCGTACTTCTTACATACAACAGTCCAATTCTGACCCATGGTACACCGGTATGGAGGTCGTTCATAGTTGCAGAAAAAACTTAACACCAGTAAGAGACCTCTAGACGGGAACGGCATGCCCATGCTTCTGGTGCATCCCTAAAATAAAGTCTGATAAACTATTATTAAGACGGACTTCAACAATAATTACTCGTTTCGCGATGAAAACCAGCGATAAACATGATCTATAATTCATACTTTCTGAGTGTAATGAGGCCAAAAAGCGTGTTTGTGGCCTCCGGCGGCGCCTTTAGTGCCGTCACAACAAACTGTGACTCCAGCAAGAGACCTCAAAACGGGAATGGCACGTCCACGTACGTGTCTGGTGCATCCCTAAGACGAAGTTGAAAAATGACATGTTTCGCGATCAAAACCAGAGATAAACCTGGCCGATTATTCATATTTTTTGTTTCCTGTGTAAAATGAGGCTACACAGCGTATTTTTGCAGTCAACTTGTCAACAAATGTCAGTTAGTTGGCTGGAGTCCCTCCAGCAAACTAATAACTATGCGGGAAGTTTAGCCAACTCGCAGCCCTACTGCTCGTGTGATACGAGAATATACGACGGAATATAGCAACATTGTTGTCACCGACTAACCTCAGAAGTAGTAGCGTAGCAAATCAATGGTGTATAAATTAACACACACTACTGCCGCGCGAAATAGCCTCAAAGTCAGGTGCTCATACATAGGCGACCTCAGCACGTTTGTTTTCATTTATTTTGTTGGTGTACACGTTTTTAGCGACAAGTACCCCCGAAGCATGTATATATATGTCAGTGCAGATGAAGGGATGCGACCCTGCCGAGCGTTCTTCTTGATTTGGTAACGTGTATTTCGAGTTCGGTAATAATGGAGTAATTACATGAGGATGTTTGATGTGTACTCCAACCCTGGGCCCATCGACGACGTGGCCATGGCCAGTATGTGAGTCTGGTCGGTTCCCCCTCTCAGGTAAGGCCGGTCTAAAGAACCCGGCGATGATACATAAATAATTGAGGCGGGTGCAGACCCCAGCTATTTCAAACCGAACGCCAACACTGGTACATAGCTCTAAATGATGAGCCTTTGGTTCCCGCCGCATCATCAAATGTCTCGCCGAGGGCTCTTTGTAGAGCCAGCAAACAGATATCACACTATATATGCATGCCTTCCGCAACTGCAATATGTGACACGCATATATATGGCTCAACGTGCTCGATAGTGCGTATGCAACTTCTGTATTCCACGCAATTACCCGACACCGATGACGTGTCCCATTTCGTGCAAGATGACTCCTTCGAAGATGCCCCTGAATTCCATGCCGGCAATGTCGGCGATGTCAAACCGCATGGCTCCTTCCAAGCTGATAGTTCTGCAGTCGTTCCAGATACGACGGGGACCGGCAGACCCTAGAATACCATTTATCCCGTCGATGGGCTCAAGAGTCGCGCTGATCAGGAGGCGGCCTGCCGGGTTGACGGAGTTCCCTCCGCAAGGTACGTTGGTAATTACTTCGGACCACCTGCACACGCGATGATTGTTTGGTTCGAGTGATCGCATGAAGCCGAGCAGCCTACTTATAGTCACATAGTAACACAACAATATAAATTGCTGCGATAAGAGATACGCTACAAATATCGTGGTTTTATACAACAGGTATGCAAGGAAACCTGAAGCAGCTCACTCAGTATCTGCCACAACGCCGCCAATGTGAGAGCTTGGCGTTACAATTGCACATCGACAGGGACCAGATTCGATGTTGCTGTTGCAGAGTATTAATCGTAAAAAAAACTCGTATCGCAAAATTGGGAAACAGCACTGCTTACAAGTATTCACGATAGCCAGTCAGTGTGTGGAGGCACACAGGGATTCGCTTATGCAGTGAGCGTCGCGCTACCTGTTAGCAGCAGATTGAAACACGGCCCTGCGTGCAGCCGTCCAAGTCCCGACGTAGTCGACTTCGATGTAGAACGAGGGCAAGGCTGCGACGAGGGGAAATCGAAATCGACAAAAGAAAAAGTACATCAGAACGGCCGAATACCCCCCCAAAAGGGGTGTTATTGTTGGAAGGAGTGATCAATGTCAAACGCGTCATATCGCGGTTGAAAGTTTGGAACAGATAGTGTCGACTTGCCGAACCCACCTTCATCTTAATTGTTCGATCCTCCACAATAAACTCTGTTCAAAACTAATTCACCCCGGCGATGTTCGCTCACATGACGTGTCAGTCTGGCAAGCCATGCCTCCGTAGCCTGATGCGCACGAGCACGTGTGTCCACCGGCGGGGTCAACCGAGCACGATCCCCCGTTCTGGCACGGGTTAGGAGTGCATGCGCCTGCGGGAAAAAAGGTAAGGCATTTCGATGGGACGCAGAGCTGTCACGAGGATGCCCATAAGGTGTACCAGTATATATTGTGCTGCCCCCTCGCTGAATAAGTTGCCACTCAATCCTCAGTAGTGGTGATAAAGTGCATCATACAAGCGTCTTTCGTGAGATTCCACGATTTCAAACACTCCGAGAGGGGGTGTACTCGATAGGCGAGATGTACTCGATCTCATGCATGGCCGTAGTCGCATGACCAGAGACCCTCGCATCCCTACAATGCCGGGACGGAGCATGTCGGGTTTTCACCGACCAGGCAAACATTGCTAGCACCAAGCGCGAAGCGCCGTGAGGTGTCTGGCGAGTCGCATGAAGGGTGAGCTGCATCCTACTAAGAACCACTTTTGAGGCGGACTTGCATATTATATGGACGACAGCTTCAATGAGTTGGTTTAATTTCCGGTGTAGGCATTTATTTCCAGAGACAGCAATGGGAGTACCATGTAGCTGCCCCTTAAGTGCCTTAACTTAAACACTACGTGATACGATCATTCATAATTGTGCGAAGTGAAGCTTCTTTACCTCGCACAAATTATCTAACTCGACAACCGGCTATGATGGGCGACTGCAAAAAAAAAAACAAAAAAAAACGGTACCCTGGTTGTCTAGCTCACGTAGTGAGCGGCATGTTTTACAGTGTCGTTGCCAACCGATGCCAACCCATCCTTTATAAAAAAGGGGGAAACACTCCGAGGGGGATCAGAAACATCCCGTAAATGTGCACAACTGATTAGAGTAGTCCAGGTCTCATCTCAACAACCGCCGTTTACATGATACTGGTTCTTTTTCCTCACCTGGGGCTGGAATTGGCGGGGGAGCAGGCCCCGATGGAAAACATTCCAGGTTGGCGTGCCAGCAACACGGTACGTTAAGGCAGTAAAGGCGGGTGGGGGATTTAGGGGGTTAGGGTTGTTGGTTCGCGAAGAACGTTACAAGATAGATCACACAGATAAGTATATTATCACTGGAGACATTTCAGGTTTTCATCCATCAACACGGTACGTCACGGTAATAAATACGGATTGAGGATATATATATGGGGACTAGGGCTGTTGGTTCGAGCAGAAAGCTGCGGTCGTTAGCGGCATACCAGGGTATCTATTAAACCGTGAAACGGTCAACGCATATCGGGTTTCGCATTATTTGTGTTTTTTACAACATCACGAGGGGGGCGTCACATAATACGTAACTCACCTGCGATGCAGTGCCCGTCGCACGTGTCGAACGCTGAGGCCTGGCAAGCGTTTCCCATCCCGTTGCACATTCTCGTCAACGAAGTAACCGCGTCCTCATTGAAAACGCTGGGCAAGAATGGCACCCAGTCGCAGACGTCCACGATACCTACGCCGCACAGGGTGTCCCACGTGTTCTCACAGTCGGCACAGTCATAAAGACGGCGGTGTTCGAAGTGAACCTCCTCCATGTCTTCGTCTTCTTCAGACTCGAGAAGCATCCGAGATCCGATGGATGATGTTTGCACCTCCGGCAAGGCGTTGACGTCCTGAATGAAGCTAAATGTATACTTGGTCGAACCCACGACGAGAGAATGCATGCGCCCCGATTTGTGGAACTTGTAGGTCGACTTCAGGCCGCTTTTCTTGAAAATGATTCGATAAGGCACATTGCGACCGTCGTCCCACCAGTCAATCTTGAAGGTTGTCCTATTTTTCCTGACGTTAATCTTGTGTCTCGCAGACTCCGCCACAAAGCACCCCACCATAATAAGCACGAGCATGAGCGATGCTTGCATCGCACTTGACGTCTTCATGTTGCTGGAGGGGGGGGAGAGTCGATGGGTGCACGACGTTAGCTTTGCGAGGTTCTTCTATGTTATCGTACGGATGCTTTGCAGCTCCGTATTCTCTTAATACTCGTTCGATAAACGTTCACGTCCTTGGTATCTCTGATATAGTTACCAACGGAATACTCGTACGCATGCTATTAATAATAAGCGAAACCATATCTTAAGGGGCCCCTTCTTTTCGTCCACGCCCTCCCTACGACCGCAGGTTGTCTCATCTTAGGGGCTTCAAAACATAACAAAGTGAACCCTTTCAAACAGCCATACTAATCCGGTGATACATCGTTGCGGGGGTTTCAGTGGAGCAAACCAAAGAAGAGCTATTTCCTCGCGTGATTTGCGAAACAACCGTTAACGGGTAAATCCTCCAAACCTTGGCACGTCAAGCACCAGGTGCAACATGACCAGGACCAGAACCCTGTCAAGGCACCAAACGCGAAAAACTGCTCAAGGTATCATAGATCACATGCACCTAAATTCCAAACCGGCAACGTCGACCACATCAGTGCACAATATTGGGCCCCGAGGATGGTCCTTTGGTGAGGGCCTTGTCGTTGACGCGCGATAAGCAGCCGACTGGACGCACTCGATTTGTGTTTGTTGTAGTGAAGTTATGTGCGAGGAATATTTCCTTTTAAGTGGTCTATTTTGGCCTGCATGGCCCAGTGTCTCATTGTAATCCTAACCTTATCCTCGGCCACCACCTTCCCCACACGTATAACCCTAAGTGCCTCGAGGTTGTGAGTGGCGATTTCGGCCACGATGGCGCCAAATTTCGGCAGAAGAAGTCATTTTGGGATTCCTGGCCTGGGGTGTGACCCGATCTTCTTAAGGATTGGGAATCTCAGCGGTACTGACTACGATATTTCATTAGTTTTATACTTCGAAGTATACAGTGCGCTGCCGACGTTCTTAATTTCTATTAAATCTCAACTAACTGCTGTTGTAGGGAAACAAAGTTAGTAAACGGACGGAGGATCAACTCCATCCCCCATCCCCGCTTTTCCTTGTTTATTACATCTATCTGCATGTTCAATTTAAAAACTAATATCCGCCGCTGTATGCCAAGCTGCGTTTTACAACAAAACACTGTTGTCAGTCCGTGATTAGGAGAGAACAGGTGGTTGTTCCATCACAATAGCTTGTGATTGTCTTCGCATTAGGCTACGCCCGGACTTTGAGCCTCTGCAGCAGTCGAAAATCATTAATAATCGGGTAAATATAAAACGAGACAGAAAACAGCCCCCAGCCGAGCTTTAAACTCCACTTCCTTGGGTACAGCTGCAGCGCTCCACAGGAAACCTCAGCCCGCGAAATTAATGGGCGTTCCTGATGATGTGTGACATGTCGTCGGGTGCGCCAAATGGCAGTCGTAGGCTACCACAAACGACGCCGAGTGTTTTTTGGTAAACAAAGAATTACGAGCCAGCAAAACATAAAACACAGCAGAAAACTTCCAACATACATGGCTGATGTTTCACTTCACGCGCGAGACCCTATTATTGATAGTAACATATATATATGGATCACAAAAGAGGCCCACAAAAGCTCGATGCTTTACATACCTCGTAGTCTATTTGTGGCATGTTTTTGAAAACGAGGGTTTTTGTTTCCAAGTCCCAGACTGTATTTCCTACTTTGTACACTTTCTTTGGGAAACACCTACATTATGTACCAGTACGCGCGCCTACCACTCAATGACAGTACAGTCTTAATAGTATACATTGCGAAATCCAGCTTGGCCGTATCAGGAGTACATAACTGTTTTTCAGTTTGTTTTAGTATTTATTTGCCCGAAGTTTCGGAAGTAGTAGGAAAATACAGGTAGGAAAATACCAGAACGTACCGTAACTTCAGGAAAACACTGAAACAATGCTGGCAAAACCTGAAACACACTCCGACTCTTCTAGTACAATACGTAAAGTGTCGTATTTCAGCTTCCAGAACTCGAAATTATATGCTCATCAGCTTCTACATGTACAACTAATTTGCTCAACCCTCCAACCTATATAGCCTGCCGCCCCGGTGGTTCAAGTGGTTAACCTCGAACTCTACTTGTTTGAGTCCTGGGTTCGAGCCCCAGGTGGGTCGGACTTCGACTTTGTTTGAAAAATAAAAATAAAAAAGATTCAATTGTTGAGAGCGCCTTGCAGCGTGGGTAGGCATAAATATTTCGATGCGAGTCGACGAGGGAAGAAAAGGTTGAAATTTTCTCGCGATAATAATGAAGGCACGTACCGTAGCGGGAAGGGGGTAGAAGAGCCTGCTATGTGACCCTGGATCTGAGTTACGAGCTGGAAGGAATGAGAGAAGAAGATGGGGCGAAGGTAATAAATGGGATGAGCAAAAATATAAATAAAAAATAAAAATAGAGGTTTAATAACGTGTAGAATATTTCTCCAAGTAAGTGCTGCCGTTGTCGGTGTTGGGGGTCACTCGTACAGCCCTGTTTCGCGATAGTTGTACAATACGAGGGAGGTGCGGCAATTGAGTATATCAGTACGTCCACACCAACAGGAAGAGAAATACCTGAAGAGTCCACCAACCCAAGATCTGGGCTCACAGCCCGTATTATTGTTAATCTTGGTTGGAGCTCTGGAGATGTCAGGAGGCGTGTCACTGTCATGCTGGCTGTTTGTCAGGGGGGGTAGGGGACATGGCAGATCCGCCGGTCTGAACATGTGTTCCCTACCCCCGTTGACAGAAAAGGCATCATTTCATGTGTGGAAACCCCTATATATTGTTTTGTGTGTGTGTGTTTTCACATTAAACCGTTCTTTCTACCCGTCGACATCCAGCACAACCAGTGTCCGTGCCGATTCTTCAATCCTATTAATAGAAGAGATACAAGTTATGTGGTCACAAAGCTACGCCACAGAGATACTACGTTGCCACGTGTGCAGTGTGCACTGCAGTGGGCAATGCAAAGCCATGTCATCATACCTGCTTCCGTTCCCCTCGCTGCCTCCGCAAGGAATGCTGCGAGGCATGCCCTATCCGGCTAATAGCGAGTGGGGTAGGTCTTTCTGGCGGGTGTAAGGCCGGACTCACCCTCAAGGAGTGATACCTTCTTGCTGCTGCCTGTGGCCGCGAGGCTCAGGCGGCAGTAGAGTTGGGTCGTACGTGGTGCGTCAGGCACGGACACATACGATTCGCGCGTCTTTTTTAGGCAGCTGCGGCAGAGCAGCAATGCTCAATCGGGGTGTCCGTGCGCGGAGGCAGGCGCCACCACAGGCCACACTACGGCACAGTCAATTGCGCCGGTAGGAGGCTGGATTCGACGACGAGGGAGGAGGGAGACTGAGCGTCGACGTGCGGGGAAGAGACGGATTGACCTCCCCTTGCGCGAGAATTTTTATTTTCCAGATCAGAACCGCAAGTGCGAGTAGCATTTTGTTTTTCAGGATGATGGAGAAAGGGAAACGACTGGAAGGGAATGGCAACGAGTGCACGCGCAAAAGAGCGGGTGGATTGGGCCAAGGCGATGATGCGGCCATGAAGAGCGGCAGGAAGACGGTGCATGGAGACCCTTGATCTGCGCGCACACTATCATCACGAGAGAAGCAGTCATAGTTTGTTTTTTCCTGGTATTGTTTTTCACGAGGCAGAATAGTATCTACCGGTACTTCTTATTAAACGTCGTCACTGCTGGTCTTTGTAGTTTAACGAGTTGCATACCCTTCATGGGGAATAACCTACGCAATTATCAGGGACGTGGTATCATAACTGTGCTGCACTTTTTTGTGTCAGACAGTCCAGAAAGAGATTATGGCGATCGTTGATATTCGTGTGGTATTCATAGTAATTTGCTCCTTTTTTCACTGCATATCCGCGAGTCTTCACTCTGACAGCACTCCAGATAGCAGGCAGGTGTGTTCCTCTTTCGTTTTCACGACTACCGTGCGTTTCGTACGGTGCAGGCAGCTTCGAAAACAAAATTGTAAATGTTTTGGAAGTCTCACCAAGGTTTGATTCGAAGCCCAGGACCAACTCAATATTTGCAGGATTCGAAGGGAACCACAGGAGCATCGGGGCGGCCACAGCTATTAATAGCAGCAGTGGACTATTTCAAAAACAAAATTGTAAATGTTTTAGAATTCTCACCGCGGTTTGATTCGAAGCCCAGGACCAACTCAATATTCACAGGATTCGTGGGGGACCATAGGAGCACCGGGGCGGACACAGCTATTAATAGGTGGTGGTTGCAGTTCGTGCATCTGATGATCTGTCGGATGCGTTCGAATCTCGTCTACTGTAGGCTATCCGTACGAAAGGGATGGGGGTAGATAACCAATAATAGCGTAAATAAACAGATGGATGGGTAGGATAAAATCACAATTATTCACAGTGCTGTACAGGATTGCAACTGCAAGAGCTTTTAGCTTGGTATTCCCTTTGTTTTCATGCTATAATAGAACCTACCGTGTACTACCGTACAGCTAGAAACAACAGCAGTGTCGTATACATACCCTGATCGGTTGGGCAGCAAAAAGACGGCTAAGTGTTATCATCATTATCATCACCATCAACTGAGCGGTCGCGCCATGCACTGACCGTTGTTATTCGCGGGCTTACCAAAGAAAGGTCGGACACGTTTATCGTGTAGCGGTAGTCCTGCAGCTGGTGGAAAGGACTGATAAAGAGATGAGGTGACCAGGTGATTGTGAGAAGAGGGGGGGGGGGTGGTGGAGGGAGGGTACTCGTCACATCGAAATCAGGGACCGTCCGACGGCATTATTATACCGACGCACAACGACGACCTCTCGGAGTGTAACTTCCCGGGAAAATTGCCGATCATTTTACTCCTGGTATCTCAACGTTTTGATATTACTGTAATAAAAATGAAAGTCCCGCCAACACGTTAGATTCCATCAAGGTTTTCATCACTCTGTATTGGGCGTCGCTTCCGTTAGATTGATATTGTTCAAGCTCGTTCCACATCGCCATCGGCCGCTTTGTTTTAGAACGTATTCACCAGGTGGGATATGTATTTGTCGATCTCCAGGGACTCGCGTCCCCCTTTCTACCCGTCGACTTCGGCCTGCCCCGTCCTTGGGGTGGGCCGAGGAAGTCTGCCAGGACCTGCAGCGGTCTAGCGACAGTCACACGAACATCGAGCTTCGGACTACGTAGGTAGGGAACCTTGCGCGGTCCGGCTGGTGGCCTGCTCGCTTTAAGGACCGCGTGGGGTGGTGGTGATGTTTTTTCTTCTTAACCCCGACGCCGAGGAGTTCATCCCTCAGGCGGGACGGGTACATCACCACAGCAGAGAGCGCTACGTGGGCAGCCGGTGGAGTGGAGAGGCTGGCCACAGCGTGGGTATGCATGCACGACAGGAAGGATGGGATTGTCGGCGTGGGTTGGGACGGCTGCACCCAGCCAACGGGAACCAAGGCGCGTACCGGGCTACGAAACGGAGAGCCACTTTCGCCATAGCGAAAAAAAAGAAACAAAAAAAGAAAAAAAGAAGGCGGGGACGAGCCTCACGTCGGCTGGCAAAGAAAGCAGCACGCGAGGCTCGTAAGAGACAGAAGGAGGCACTTGTGACGGTAGCGACCTACAATGTGCGCACCCTGGCTGTAAAGGGGAAGAACGGGTACGGGCATGACGAGCGGGTACTGGCGAAGGGACGGCAACTCGGCTGTGACTTCATTGGCCTGCAAGAAACTCGGAGGTCCGGCAGCACGACGTTCCGTGCGGCAGGGTATCGTGTTTTCTGTTCAGGACAGGAAACAACAGCCACCAGGCAAGGGCTGTACGGAGTAGGCCTAGCTGTCAAGGAATCGTTGTGCAGTAAGTCTGTGTATACTCATCAGTTCGTTGACGAGCGGCTAATGTCTATGCGCTTTGAGCTGGCTGGCAAATGCGAGGCAGTCAATTTCGTCGTTGCGTATGCTCCAACTGATTGTACCAAGGACGCCGAACTGAAAGGTATCTTCTGGCAGAAGCTGGAGTACTTGGTGAAAAAAATCCCGACGAAAGAGTGTCTGTTTGTACTGATGGATGCCAACGCGCGAACTGGACAGAGGAAGGAAGGGTGCGGTGATGATGAAAGCAGAGTGCTGGGAGCGTATGGACGTGATGTTCGTAACGATAATGGCAGACGGCTCCTGTCGTTCGCCACCAATTGCAAGTTGGCTCTCACCAACACGTTTTTCAGCACGCGCAAGGGTGGGATATCGCATACTTACAACGGCACCGGCCCGAATGACCGTAAGCGGATTGACTACATCCTAACCCGTCAAGTCCATCGACCTAGAGTACAAGATGCGAAAGTCGTCCCACAGCCTCCTGCCCCAGCTAAGGCTGACTCAGACCACAACATCTTGTATATCAAAGTCCGACTCGGTGGTCGTTTTGCGCCCAACAGACAAATACGTAGACCGACGAAACGCCGAGAGTTCGACAGGCAGCTTTTTATGTCCGATGGAAATTGTCGTGAACGAGTAGTCTCCAGGATCATCTCCACTCTCAACCAGCCTATCCAGCCCCGTAATACGTCTGGTATGGTTGAGATTTTCACTGCGGCTGTTATTGATGCGGTCGAAAAAGAGGTACCACCCCCTGCACGTCGCCACCGCAGACATGGATGGTGTGAGTCTGCCGAAACCTTGGCCGCATTCATGCCAGCATGGACAGCGAGGGAGGATGCACGACAATTCTTGCGTGCCCACCCCCGGGACAGAACCGCGTGGAAGACCCTGAGATCTGCGTGTGCGAACCTGCAGAAGGTGATTGCCGCAGGACTGCATGCGTACTTCGAAGCGTACCTTGCCGAAACCGAACGACTCCTAGCGAACAACGACCAAAGAGGCTTTTACAAGCACCTTAAGAGTACGGTAGGATTGGAAGGGACTAAAGCGAGGAGCGAACAGTTCATTAGGGACGAGGATGGCACGATCCTACGGGATAAGGTGCGAATTCGTGAACGATGGGCGGGGTTTTATCACAAACTCTTGAACACGAAGTCGCTGAAACTCGATCCCACGATCATCGACCTCTTGCCACCGCGACCGCCTAAACTGTCGCTTGAAGATGAACCATCCATAGACGAGATGACCGAAGCACTGAAGGGGATGTCGAATTGGAAAGCTGTCGGGCCAGATGGTCTCCCGGTCGAACTCCTAAAAATCGACCACCCGGCATTCGCCCAGCGCTTTCACAACATCCTTGTCAATGTTTGGTTAACAGGAGAAGTCCCTCAGCAATGGAAAGATGCGATCATCAAGGTCCTTCACAAAAAGAAGGATCGAACTGACTGCAACAACTATAGAGGGATCTCGCTTGTTGCCCACGCAGGCAAAGTGTTGTTGAAAATCGTCGCGTCCCGCCTCAGCAACTACTGCGAGACCGAGGAACTACTCCCCGAGGAACAGTGCGGCTTCCGCCCCGCACGATCAACGATTGATATGTTGTTCGTCGTGCGCCGGCTGCAAGAGCTCGGACGACAGAGGAAAATCCCCTTATACGTGTGCTTCATCGATCTGCAGAAAGCGTACGACTCTGTCGACCGAGAGCTGTTATGGAAGGTACTCACACGCTTTGGCGTACCAACCAAGATGCTGAGAATTATCCGTAATTTCCACGATGGCATGCGGGCTCGCGTGCGTACTGATGACGGCGAGCTCTCGGAATGGTTTGATGTCACGCAGGGGCTGCGGCAAGGCTGTGTACTGTCACCGTTACTGTTCAACGTGTTCTTCGCTGCTGCGTTACACGTCGTACTAGTACGCTTCAGCCAAGACGAAGCCATTGTAAGGGATTTGGTCCAACTCTTGGAAGCTGGAGTAGTTCGAACAGGGAAGGAGGAGCCATTGGCGTGCGTGCGAAGGTCTGTATGGGGCATGTTGTACGCCGACGATGCAGGAATTGTCTCGAAGTCGGCTGAAGGGCTCGCAAAAATGATGACAGTCATCGTGACTGTCTTCGAAGCAGCAGGCCTCACGGTGTCGGAAAAGAAGACTGAGACAATGGTCCTACAAACACCAGACCGGACAACCTTCGCACCACCGCTCGTCATCGAAGCGGCAGGTCAGAGGTATAAGCAGACGACCCAGTTCTTATACCTAGGCGGCGTTATCCACGAAAACGCTGACCTCTCGCTCGAAATCGACCGACGGATCCGCCTCATGCGAGCATGCTTCAAACGGTTCGGCCCGGAGTTGTATGATAGGACGACCGCCCCCCTTAGCCTTAAAGTCCGAATGCTGAAGGCCGAGGTGATTGAGACCCTGCTGTACGGGTGTGTGACGTGGACCCTCAGAGCGGAACACTTTGCCAAGCTTCGAACGGCTCACCACCAAGTCCTGTTGCGAGTCATTGGCTTCCAGCGCCGACTTCGTACTGACCATGCCACCCTCTCGTACGCGAAGGCCCTCAAGATGACACGTTGCGAGAGCATCGAAACGACCATTCGCAAACGGCGGCTCTTCTTTGCGGGGGGCGTGGCACGGCAAAGCAAGGAGCGATTACCCAATCGGGTAATGCTCGGGACGATAGCTGGTGGGGAGAACCCGAGACCAGGCGGACAGTGTAAGACTTGGCATAGATGCATAGTCGAAGACCTTAGGGAGTTCCGAGCCACCGAAGGGTCAACGGAAGTTGCCCCCTTGGTGTTTGGAGTTGAGACCGCGTTGTGGTCCACTGCAGCCAAAAAGGTGGGGAAGTGGTACCGGGGGATCCTTGAAGCAGCCGAACGGTTCATGGTGAGGTGGCACGAGGCTGAGGCTGAGATGAGTAGACAGCGCCGCGCATCCGCCGTGGCTGGTGCCCAAAGGAACGGGGGGGGAGGGGGCAACAGGAGAAGTGGCATAAAGCCCGACCGAGTGAATGCGGAGAGGGGGGGGAACAGGAGGGGTAGAAGGGAAACGGCGGTAGACGAAAGTAGGAAGGAGATGGCAGACAGGGTAGCAAGGCACCAAGTCGACTAGGAAGTAGAATATGACCATACTACTAGTGCTACCAACTGGTGCAGCTGGCTCGAACGTGGTCTTCCCTTGTCTTCTCTTTTAGTTTTGTTTTTTTTTTTTCTTTCTTGCGCTGACTCTCCGTGATTTTCATTTCATTTTTTCTCTTCCTCTTCCTTTTCTGATTGATAAGCCGTACTCAAGGAGCCGTGTGGCGTGGTTGGAAGACGAACCTGCTCTGCTCGGCTCGTATTGTCTGACGCCAAGGGGCTGGGCATAGTTGACGAACGCAGGGCGGAGACGGCAGTCTGGGTAGCAAGGTACCAGGCGGATTAGCAGGGAGAACCTGGCTATACTACTCGTACCACAAGCTGCTGCCGCCACCTAGAAGGTGCTTTGGGCTTTGGTCTGCCTGTTATTTCCCCTTTGTTATTTTTTCCTTGTTACTTTCTCCTTGGTTCTTTGTCTTACTCTGTTCACAAGCAGTGGTGTCTTTTGTTATTTCTTCTTTTTTCCAGCTCGTTCTTTTTCAAGTGTAGGCCACCTCGCCTGCGGGGGGGGGGGCACGACAGATTGTTTCTCTTAGATTTTGCTTTCATTTTTCTTCTTTTTCTTTTTCGACTTGTCTACCTTGTTTTTGTTTTCTCTTTGATTGTTTCTTTTCGTTTCACTATTTCATAGATTGCGTATGTCGTGCCTGTCGTATCTAGTATGATGACATGGCTTTGCATTGCCCACTGCAGTTCACACTGCACACGTGGCAACGTAGTATCTCTGTGGCGTAGCTTTGTGACCACAGAACTTGTATCTCTTCTAGGATGGAAGAATCGGCACGGACACTGGTTGTGCTGGATGTCGACGGGTAGAAAGAACGGTTTAATGTGAAGAACACACACACACACACTATATTTTCTCTTTCGATTGTCTCCTTCGGATTTGTTTTGTTTTCTTTGTTTTTCTTTCGTTTCCCTTTTTTAAAAGAATATGTATGGCATTGCAATGCCAACTAACTGCTGTGCCTACTGCATACGTGGCATCGTAGTATATCTGCGGCGTAGCTTTGTGGCCACAGAACTTGTATCTCTTCTAGGATTGAAGAACCGGCACGGAAACCGGTTGTGCTGGATGTCGACGGGTAGAAAGAACGGTTTGATGTGGGAAAAACGCACTCACACTTGTAGTTAATCTTGGCTGTAAGAGACGGTTTAAACCCGATAGGAGATTTTACAGTGTATTGTGGCGATGAGTTATTGTGAGAACAACAACAAAACAACAACAACAGTGTGGGAAGGTCCGCTTATTATACAACCAAGGGTGTTCTTGTTGCTGGTCCCACAACTACTCCCGAAAATCAAAGGGTCCGTGGTTACACGGAGGTTCTGGACCCGAAGAGAAATAAGATGAAGAATAATGTATATTCGTAGGGAGCACGACACTCCCAACTCCCCACCTACCTGAAAAACGACGAGACGAAGAAGGCGCACAAAAAATCAACGTGCTAAACCCATGGTATCCAGTAATAATGAGGTTGAAAAATTGTAAACATACCAGGTTGTTGTTGTTGTTGTTGTTCTCACATTAACTCTCTGACGAAGGAGTCCGTGGTCACACAAAGGTGCTGGAGCCCTAGGAAGATCCGAAAAACAAAAAAAAAACGAAAATTCGGCTGCCTCAAAATACACGAGACGGAAAAAGCGCACACAAGATAAAACCAATGTGCAAACCTGAACTAACATCGCCGCGGGTATATCCTCTCAACTATAATATAGAAGAGTACCCCCGTTCCCACCACTAACCAACTCGTGGCTGCTGACTACAGCGGATGCTGTCTGAAGTGCTGCCTGCACCGTACCAAACGCACGGTAGTCGTGAAAACGAAAGAGGAACACACCTGCCTGCTATCTGGAGTGCTGTCAGAGTGAAGACTCGCGGATATGCAGTGAAAAAAGGAGCAATCGAACCTTACTGCCACACGAATATCAACGATCGCCATCTCTTCCTGGACTGTCTGACACAAAAAGGTGCAGCACAGTTATGATACCACGTCCCTGATAATTGCGTAGGTTATTCCCCATGAAGGGTATACAACTCGTTAAACTACAAAAACCAGTGACGAGTACCGGTAGATACTATTCTGCCTCGTGAAAAACAAAACCAGGAAACAACAAACTATGACTGCTTCTCTCGTGATGATAGTGTGCGCGCAAATCATGGGTCTCCATGCACCGTCTTCCTGCCGCTCTTCATGGCCGCATCATCGCCTTGGCCCAATCCATCCGCTCCTTTGCGCGTGCATTCGTTGCCATTCCCTTCCAGTCGTTTCCCTTTCTCCGTCATCCTGAAAAACAAAATGCTCCTCGCACTTGCGGTTCTGATCTGAAAAATAAAAATTCTCGCGCAGGGGGAGGTCAATCCGTCTCTTCCCCGCACGTCGACGCTCAGTCTCCCTCCTCCCTCGTCGTCGAATCCAGCCTCCTACCGGCGCAATTGACTGTGCCGTAGTGTGGCCTGTGGTGGCGCCTGCCTCCGCGCACGGACACCCCGATTGAGCATTGCTGCTCTGCCGCAGCTGCCTAAAGAAGACGCGCGAATCGTAGGTCTCCGTGCCTGACGCACCACGTACGACCCAACTCTACTGCCGCCTGAGCCTCGCGACCACAGGCAGCAGCAAGAAGGTATCACTCCTTGAGGGTGAGTCCGGCCTTACACCCGCCAGAAAGACCTACCCCACTCGCTATTAATTTAGCCTGATAGGGCATGCTTCCCAGCATTCCTTGCGGAGGCAGCGAGGGGAACGGTACCTGTGGTACAAGGTTTCAGCCAAAATAAGATATTCTTGCATAGGAAATTGATACACGGAAATAAGCGCGAGTGCGCGAGTTAGCTACATTCGACTATAATCGACGAGCAGTGGGAATATTGAACCCTATCCGCCACAAAAAGTGAAGGCATGTACCGGGGGGGGGAAGGGAAGACACCTGTGACCATGGCTTGCCCGCCAGAAGAGATCGCTGAAGGTAAAACTTCCTACGAGCTAGGCTGGAAAATAAAAGTGATGATTAAATATTATTCTAAAAAATACCTGGCCACTTTTTGACCACAAAATCAGGTACATACATACTCAAAACAAGTGTGAATCACACCCCAGGATGCCTGCAAATGGCCAGACTGACATCGTAACTGAGTTTGCCTCTAATCGGCCAGAGTACGCCTGATTTGTTCTATGCTGGGCTGTAACTCTCAACCGATTCTTCAATTTTGAAGTATTTGAGTGGCCGTACCTACACTGTGTGCTGTTTTTTCTCTGCATACATAAGCCGGTCGTCTCGGTGGTTCAAGTAGTTAGCCTCGAATTCCACTTGTGTTTGAGTCCTGGGTTCGAGCCCCAGGTGGGTCGGACGTTTTACTTTATTTGCAAAAAAAGAAATCAAAAGGATTCAATTGCTGAGAGCGCCTCGCAGCGTGGGTAGGCACAATTCGATGCGAGTCGACGAGGAAAGAAAAGGCTGAAATCTTCTCGCGATGAAAATTAAGGCGCGTACCGTACCGGGAAGGGGGGAGAAGAGCCTGCTATGTGACCCCGGATCTGAGTTACGAGTTGGAAGGAGAGAGAGAAAAAGATGGGCGAATATAACAAATCGAAATGGGATAAACGAAACAATATGCGGTCCCTCTCGGTTGCACAATTCAATTATGTTGTGTAAAATTCTGGACTCGTACCCACGTGCGCATTTATTTATCCATGTATCCGCACATACGTTTTTTTGCGTTCTTCTATTTCATAGAATGTGGTTGTCGCGCCTGTGGTATCCAGTTGTTGTTGTAGTTGTTTTCACATTCACTCTTCGACGAAGGAGCCCGTGGTCACACGAAGGTACTTAAAAAATATTGTTGTTGTTGTTGTTGTTCTCACATTAACTCTCTGACGAAGGAGTCCGTGGTCACACAAATAAATTTAAAAGGTGCTGGAGCCCTAGGAAGATCCGAAAAAACAAAACAAAACGGCTGCCTCAAAATACACGAGACGAAGAAAGCGCACACGAGCTAAAGCCAATGTGCAAACTGAACTAACATGGCCACGGGTATATCCTCTCAACTATAACATAGAGTACCTCCGTTCCAACCACTAACCAACTCGTGGCTGCTGACTACTACAGCGGATGTTGTCTGAAGTGCTGCCTGCACTGTACGAAGCGGACGGTAGTCGTGAAAACGAAAGAAGAACACACCTGCCTGCTTTCTGGAGTGCTGTCAGAGTGAAGACTCGCGGATATGCAGTGAAAAAAGGAGCAATCGAACCTTACTACCACACGAATATCTACGATCGCTATCTCTTCCTGGATTGTCTGACACAAAAAGGTGCAGCCCAGTTATGATACCACGTCCCTGATAATTGCGTAGGTTATTCCCCATGGAGGGTATATGTTGATTGATCTCTAAAGGTATGGACGCAGCTGGCACGGGAACGCGTGGTTGACTCCAGACAATAACACGGAACTTCTCTTATATATATTATTACGTATCAGTGCTGTCGAGTGACTCAGGTGGCGGCGCATCCACACGATTATCCATCACATTGCAGGCACAATTAATCTCCCGCTCTTATAATCCCACATCAATATATGGAACTCCCTGATACTAAGTGAAACATCTACGTCGTGTCTATTGAGCACAGTCAATATCCCCCATGCTCACTATACACGGACCATACTTCAATATCCCCCCAGGTCGGCAACATGACAATGTACGACTTCGCTGGGTCGATATATCTCTTCTTTATGACCAAGTCATATGAACTTCAGAAACTCAAACACCCAACATGTGACTCAAAAATCAAATTCTCGAATCAACACTCAAATCCTCAAACCAGTATTCAAATGCTCAAATCCATAGCCTCTCTCCGTTGCAAACATATAAAAATACCGAAATCCAATGCCAGGTAAAACGGCATTCTTCTCGGATTCAGCCAGGTAAAACGGCATTTTCCGCGGAATTGATTCAAATATATCAGTGTCTCTTCAGTCCTACCGACCTCTCTCAATTTCCGAATACTATCCAGACCTTCCCTCGTCGGAAAACATTTTCATGTGGACCGCACACGCCCCCAGGCGCTTCTAGTCTCACTTCAGCCTTGTCAAAAACCTAAATCACAAGTATCATCAGAAAAATACCACAGGAGTGGTCATGCCAATCAAAATAAAATCAAGTCAAGAAACTTAATGCTAGAGATCGCGAGGAACCCCGTTCCTCCGGACAAGAGTCTCCCCTTATCCCCTACTCCCGCCATAGATACACAGATCGCGACGGTAATGCGAGAAAGCACATAGGTTTCCCCAGTAGAAAATTTTTTGACGTTGCGACCACTCGGAAAACACCAAAAAAAACGTTTAAAATCCGTTACCAGAAACAAAACGATTTTATAGTTCAGACACATTCTTCACTCAAAAAAGTAAAATAAAACATCTCGGAAACAAGGCGTCAAAGTTTCATCAGAAAATCCAGGTGGTAACGAAAAACCATGTTGTTGAGCGGCTTTGTTAAGAAGTCTGCGCGCTGCTCCTCCGACTCTACATGGGTCATGACAAACTCCCCCTTGGAAATAAGCTCTCGCAAAAAGTGGTGTCGAACGTCGATGTGCTTAGAATTCGACGTGCACACTGGGTTTTGTGCCAAGTGCCTTTCGCCCTCGTTATCCTCGAAAACCGTAATGCATCGCTCCCCGAACCCCGGAAAAATGAAACTCCAAACGTAGCGCAAGAACATCGCCTCCTTGATAGTGTCTGCTAGTGCTACATATTCAGCCTCAGTGGTTGAGAGTGTAACGCATTTCTGCGTCCTAGAAAACCAGCACACACACGCCCCAGCACACATGATGGCCCCACCTGAAACTGGCCTCCTGTCAGTGGCTTTGTTGGCGTAGTCCGCATCCGCAAACGCTACCTGTTCAAGCCCGCTACCCTTCTGAAACGTAATGCCGAAATCACTCGTAGAAAAAACATACTCTAAAATACCGACCGCTGTCTCCCAGTGTACTTCCCTCGGCCTATTCGTGTACCTCGCTACCGCCCTCACCGCGTTCGCAATATCCGGTCGTGTTTGGTTCGCAAGCCACATCAAGCACCCCACCAACTCGCGGAAAGGCCAATCACCCACGGGTTCATTCTCGTCGGACTCTTCGAGCTTCACACCAGTCGAAAGCGGATTATTTCTCCCAAAACTAACACCAAACCTCGCCGCGGTCCTTTCAGCGAACGCCTGCTGCGAAATCGTCAACGTACCAGCATTCTAATCCCTCGAAAAACAACAACCAGCATACCACCGCAACTCGCCCAGATTGTTGATCGGAACAAGGCTGTTCAGATCTTCACAGAACTGATCGCACCTAGCCTTGCGCCCTACAGCAAAAATGTCATCCACATGAACCACTGTTACTATGGAGACAAAGCCCGACTCGACCAACCTCATGACACACGCATCAGCGAGGCTCTGCTCAAAGCCTAGACTCTTCATGTGAGTGAAAAGGTGGTTGTGCCACGACCTCGACCCTTGCTTCAAGCCATAAAGACTGCGGTTCAACCTGACTACCTTACCGGACATTTCGCCGCAGCCAGTGGGCAGTCGCATGAAAACATCCTCATCCAAACTCGACTGCACGAACGCTTGTTCAGCATCGAAATGACACAAATCCAGACCCAACTCGCACGCAACAGCACCCAGCAAACGGAAACAAGACGCTGCAGGGGTCGGAGCAAAAGTCTCAAAGAAATCGATACCATCACGCTGCTTGAAACCTCGTGCGACCAGCCTTGCTTTCGCCCGTACCACATCACCATGCTCGTTGGACTTCCAGGCGAACACCCACTTCGGCGAGATGACGTTGAGCCCCTCTGGTTGCTACGTCGCTCCAAACGTCCCCGCGTCCGCCAGTCCATGATATTCCTTGTCCATCACCTGCCTCCAGATCGTCGAATACTCGTCCACACACGCTTCAGCATACGAGTTCGGCGTCGCAAGCTCGCTTGCCGGGCGCGTGGGAAGGGGAGGATTCTCGCGCGGTGGGGCTTGTTGGAAAAGTACATGGCCTATACCTTCCCGTGCTGCCATCAGCGATAGCAGCCCATGCCCCATAGCCTCGCGGTTCCGCGCGGTCTCCCCTCTTGTCCGCCCCCTCAGAACGTCCCCTTCCTCCGGGTGTCGTCCAGCTTCCCCCACTGTCCGACCACCCTGCACACCGCCACCACCCTCCTGGTGCCGTGCAGTCTCCCCCCTGGTCCGCCCCCTCAGTACGTCGCCATCCTCCGGGTCCGGGATATAAGAACCCAGTTCCCGAGCAGCACGCTGCGAAAGCTGTGGCTGCGATGACTGCTGCGGCGGCGACGGCGATGATCTCGGCGGCGACGGCGACGGCGGCGGCGGCGGTGGCGACGGCGGTGGCGGTGACGGTGGCAGTGGCGGCAGCGGTGACGATGACGGCGGCAGCGACGGCGACGGCGACGGCGGGGGCGGTGGCGACGGCGACGGCGGCGGCGGCGGCGGCGGTAGCGGCGGTGATGACGGCGGTAGCGGCGGCAGCAGTGGGGATGGGGACGGTAATTCGGGCCATACGTCAGGGCCTCTCAGAGGCTCCGGCGTACCCGGGGGCGGTGGGGACGGCAACGGCGGCGGCGGGGAGCTCTCTACCTCCGAAGGCAGTACCCCCACGAACGTCTTCCTCGGGTGCTCCCAAGTGACGTCGCGGGAGAACGACCTCCGGCCAGATGCCAGCAGAATCTTGCTGCAGTCAGCTGCGTGGTGGTTGCCGCCGTTGAGGTAGAAACAAGCCTCCGCCTTCGGCTCGGTCTTCAAGCTCCTCCTGACGTGGTGGAAACCTGGCTTCAAAAATGGGAGCAGCCGCGCAAACGGTGCTCTCCCGTAAAATTTTCGGTACGGCGAGTGCATTTCCGGCTTGTCCCTCACCCTTGCCGTCATGTTGATGACGTCGCTTGCGTACACGCGGGACTCAGCCCAAAGGGGCTGCGTCGCCGGCATCCTTGCATCGCCGAACAGGCGGGGGGCCTCCAGGCGGGACGCCATTGCAAGCTCCAGCGTCATCGCAATTCGCCGCTCGACCACGCCGTCATGCTTCGGAGAATCGACGGGCGTGTGCTCGCGGCGGATACCGTGGTGGTTGAGCAGCTCCACGAACTCCGCCTTGGTGAACTCGGTGCCGTTGTCCGAGCGAAGGCACTCCACGATGGACGGAACACCCTTGGCGTTGATGTCGGCCAGAAAACCAGCGAAGACCTTCGGGACGTCGGACTTCCGCTTCAAGAAATACGGCCATCCCAGTCGCGAGTAGTCGTCGACGATCATCATCATGTAATGCGCACCGCCAGCAGACGTCGACTGCTGTCCCGACAGATCCACGAACAGACGTTCCAGAGGCCTGGTGGAGCGGCACTCGGTCGTCCACGGTACCGCCATCCTCCTCCCCTTCGCCTCAGAACATCCAGCACACGAAACCAACTCCCCAAAAACCTTAATGCACATCTGGCGTGCCGTCTCACGGAGAGTGTCAGCATGGGAGTGGGTAAGGGAAACGTGAAGGGCGTTAATATCAATCCTCCGCATTTTTCCGGGAGCCAAAACAGCGGCAGCAATCGGGGTCTCTACAGTCCGCGTGGCGTCTACGTACGAACCTGCGTCCTTACGCATAAAGGACTATTGCCCATCCAACAAGTGAGCTCCCTGGGAATCTAAAGTCACCGGGCATTTCAGCACTACTGCGTGAAGTGAAAACAGGTTGAATCGAACACCGGGCACGTAGGCTACGTCCAAAAGCCTAACCTGGACATCACACTGCGGGCTGTGCATTACCATCGGAATCTGTCCGAAGTACTCGACCTTCAGTGACCTCATGTCACCGACGACCAAACTACTCTCACCGGGGGGACGGGGGAAACAGCCTACCATACCAAAGGGGTTACCAGTTACGTGAAAGGTTGCTCCCGAATCCGCTACCCACTCTTCCCTCCCACTAGCCCAAAACAAATCGTCGCTAAAAATACTCTTGCCTTGGTGCGCAAACTGCGCGGTGAGGAGGTGCGGGTCGAACGTAGGCGTAGGGTTGCCGTTGTTCGCTGGGGCAGGGGAAGGGTAAGTGCTCGAGGAGGGTTGTTGTGACGGGAAAGCTCCGGCTGAGGTATACCCACCACTGCCGTAGGGCGTCTCCTGCTGCCAGCCACCTCCGTAGTATATCTGTTGAGGGGGAGGGGCAGCAGTACTCGGGACTGCGACGTTCATCTGCGGGGCGGCTACCGGGCAAGCTGCGACGTAGTGGCCGTGTTTGCCACTCCGAAAACAGACCCCCTTGCTCCTCGGCTGCGTGTTGTTCGGTGGGAAACCCCAGCCCGATGAAGTCATTACGGCCGGCGGGGGCATAGGGGGCATTGCCCCTGGTGGTGGCTCGGTAGGTATCCAACCCATGGGCAGGACCGCCCCACTCGCACCGAAGGGGTCGAGACCGGAGTTATCCCAACGGTACCTGCAGGCCACGGCATCCCAACGCCATTTGGGGCCGGTAATTCCCCCCGGCGAAGCTCCTCCCCGGTTGCCATCATGCCGACGAGGACGGTGCTGATGCTGCTGGTACTGCTGTTGCTGGGGTTGTTGCTGTTGCTGCTGCTGTTGATGGTACTGCTGCTGCTGCTGCTGCTGCTGGGGTCGCTGCTGCTGCTGCCGCTGCTGCTGCGGTTGCTGCTGATACTGCTGCTGCTGCTGCTGATACTGCTGCTGCTGCTGCTGGTGCTGATACTGCTGCTGCTGCTGCTGCTGCTGATACTGCTGCTGCTGCTGCGGCTGCTGCCCACCCTTGTACCTTCCGCCCCTCCTGTCCCTCCTTTCCCTTCCTGGACCCGCACCTCCACCACTAGCAGGCTGCGCACCTCCGGCGTGCAAAGCATGCTGATTTCCCACTCCCTGCACACCCAACGCCTTGGAAACCATCTCTTTATCTGCCCTATCGTTTGCGTACGCATCGCGGATGATCTCATCGATCTCGGAACGGGGGATGGACGGGCGGGAAAGAACGGACTTGCTTTGTATCATATATAGAGGCGAGAGGTTCGTCACGATATGTCGGTTAACCTCTTCCACACTCATCCCACAGCCAAGCATGGCCAGCTCATCAACTGCCTTATCCACCCCGCCTAGGAACAGCACGGGGTTTTCGTCCTCGACCATTCTGATGGTTGTAAACTCTCTCTTCAGTCTATGGGTGGCCGCTATTGTCCTTGGCATGTAGTAATCTTCTAATTCCTTCCATGCCCCACTTGGCGACATTGCCTTCTGCATTCTTAACTCAGCCATTGCGTATCCAGTCATTGCTTCCATCATCAATCCATAAACTAATCGGGCATCCCTAATCTCCAGAGGAGAATGCCTCGATGCTAGCTCCTCTTCCGACACCCTCACGTCACCAACCATAACAGGGGTTGACGTGCTTAATACATGAAGGCACCCTAGGGATGACAGGTACGCTTCGAACTTACTACGCCACATACTAAAGTGGGCTTCTATGTTATCGAATTTGGGGGGTCTCGACTGGGACAAACTAGGGCGGTATAAAGAAGTGTTTGGTGACATGCCTGGACGGGCTCCCAGCCCAGTTGTCGTCACCGTCGATGCTGCTGGTTCCCTCGCAGCTGCTTCTCCTCTCGCCCCCCCACCGCCCCCCCCCTCCATTCCTTCTTGCGGCGCGTTCCTCTCGGCGCCCAGCTTCTGCTCTTCTATCATCTTCTCCAGGATCTCGATTTTCTCTTTCATCCTCAGCATCTCTTCCATGGCCACGCTTGTTTCCTGACTAGATATGCCATCTGAACCAGACATGTCGGAAGGTTCCCACGTCTCTAGGTTGGCCTCGGCTACGCTTGCCAATAGAAGATCACCGGTTCAATAGTGTGTTGATTGATCTCTAACGGTATAGACGCAGCTGGCACGGGAACGCGTGGTTGACTCCAGACAATAACACGGAACTTCTCTTATATATATTATTACGTATCAGTGCTGTCGAGTGGCTCAGGTGGCGGCGCATCCACACAAAAATCCATCTGTTGACTGTGCTCAAGAACATGATCCGTAAGATCCATCGTAGATTGAGGAGTTCCATGCTAAACAGGGATTCTGGTGGTAGGGTATTGGGATGTCGGGGTAACGTGTACCCCACCAATACCACTCGTTAGATGTAGCTCCATAGGAGGCGAGTCAGCTCGACAGCTCGGATGTATAATATAAGATGAGTTCCGTGATATTGTCTGGAGCAACCACGCGTTCCCGTGCCAGCTGCGTCTATACCTTTAGAGATCAATCAACACACTAGTGAAGAACCGGTGATCTTCTATTGGCAAGCGTGGCCCAGGCCAACCTAGAGAGGTGGGAACCTTCCGGCATGTCTGGTTTAGATGACGTGTCTAGTCTGGAAGCCAACGTGGGAAATTAGTAGAATATGCATGTATATATATGCATGTAGAGAAGCTGCTGCTGCGGATGATCCCGGAGAGGATCGAAGTCCTGGTGGAAAGGACGTAAGAGAAGAAGAATAGGATGCCGCACCAGAAGCAGCAGCGATCCCAGCAGGGCCAAGTTTGAGCCGGACCTGGTAGATTCGCTTGGCACTGGTGGCGAAGGCTCTGGAGAGCAGCAGTTGTAGGGGCAACAGCACCTCCAGTAGCACCGTCGCAACAGCAGCAGTCAGAGGACTGCTGCGCCTGTTGCGACGATGAAGCGCACGCAGCAACCACCGTCATCGCCGCCGCCGTCACCACCGCCGCCGCAACCGCCGTCTTCGCTACCGCCGCTGCCGCCGCCGTCGTCTCGACCGCCGCGTTACCGTGGATGCTGCACTACCCCAGGAGAGCCAGGTGTCTGCCTGAATCTATCTGTGGGTTCGTTTAGCGCTGGCGAAGTAGAAGTAGAAATTAATAAGGATATATGAGAGGGTGAAGGACGAGTATGTGTATCGCCGGGAGGAGCAGGGTGGAAGGTGGAGACCGCGGGTGGAAGCTGAAAGTGGTTTGGGCAAAATCGTTTTCCTGGACTGCTGAAACACAGCGCCCGCAGGTGGTTGATGGAGGGGGGACGTTGCCCCCGAGGAAGGAGATGAAGGAGAGTGAGGATGGGCGCAGGGGGGGGAATCTGCATCTGCTGTTCGGGATCAGCGCACGGGCGCGACAGGATGCACTGCCCCCAGCGAGAGAGGGTGAAAGAGAAGAGACCGAGGCGCCACCAGCAAGGACTTACGTCCGCAACAGGCACGTTTGACTTTGTTGATTGTTTGCTGTCGGTAATTTCCGTTTTTAGATTGATTTTATATCGATTTAAGAGTGGTAGATAATATCCGAATATTGCGATTGAGAATTGAGAATGTTGGAATTAGAATGAGATGCACAGACGTGTTCGTATATAGCTTCCCTCACTGAAGTTATTATGTAGACGATTGCAGGACAATGACGTCTGTCTGTTTTATAGTTGACTGGTCGAGGGCTCTGGTTGGGCATCGATGCGAGTGCGAGTACTTGTACGAGATGAAAGTGAAGTATACCTGGTATGCGAAAGCGTAAAATTCGCGTTGTGGCTGAGAACTCGGGGGAGAATGAAGTATCGAAGACAAGTGCACAAAGTTGGCGCCGAGTTAAGTTGCATTGATGTACTGGGCATGGAAGCCGATACGTGCTGATGCTGGATGTTTTTTTTATTGAGTTGTTTGCCCAGCACAGGACTATCATGCCCATCGCGTTGCTCGGCCTGCGGAGCACCACAATGTCAAGTTGTATCTGGTACAAGCATCTGTCTGTATTTTATGCAACTATTGAAGAATGAACAATGAAGAATTTCGTTATGATATTCATACTGCTGTATGCCTGCGACCGATGCATGGCGTTCATTTTATATGGCGTAAAAACGTATCGTCTTTCAGCTCTTCGCTATCCAACCCTTTTCCCCCCCATCTAGCAGTGACTGAGTAGCTCAGTGGTCCATTCCTTCTAAGTTACGCGGAATGAGTGGTCTAGCAGGTAGTGCTGTATAATTCCCGAGGGTGGGTCGGGGGTTCGAATCTCGCCGAATTTCGTAATTTGTGCTTTTCGAGCGTGCGCGCTGGAGACAATACGAATGATTATGATAGTGTGCCTCCAGACACCAGTAGCGTTTGCCGAGGGGAGGGCCACGGAGATCACTGTTACCTAGTTGGGCAAATATGGGCATGAGATGCAGGTTACAGTTTTGTCTGAGCATCTATGTATGTGTTGAACCCTTGAGCCCAACTACGTACAGCAACACGTTAGTTGAGACTCCGTTAGTTTGCGGCATTCCACATATTTAGATCTTCATACGCGGACATCTCGTTTTTAAGTTTTTGAGTTGATGTGTAGGACCACCCATGTTTCTTGATACGTACCAAAAGGCGAGATGCTCGTATGCGAACGGGGTAATATTCAATAAGAGTACAGCAGCAGAAGTAGAATGGAAAGAGAAACATCCGGGTATATGTAGTGGTCGAGGAATACATGGATTTGATGTGGGACCAGATATTCTCGTTGACAAGCATCTGTTTATTTACAGTCGCATTTGAAACTTTAGTGGTAAAGAGGAGTTGGAAAGCTGTTAACACATGGGAAAAGCAAAGTACCCAATGCAGACCTAATCGCTCGATTGCACGCCCCATCCCTTGTGTGTGTCGGGTCATTACTGCGGAGGCGACGTTTGATTCACCCAGGAGGATAAGCTGGATGACCCGAGCTGCGGCGACGCCACGAGACCGGACGGAGAGGCAGCCGCGGCGGAGGCAACAGCAGTAGTGTCTGGGGCATCGGGGTGGTTTCTAATGAAATGTGATTGCCTGTGAATCTGAATGAATGATTTCATTGTTTTTTGTTTTTGAATTGTGTTTCCGGTCGATTTGGATTCCACGAGAGTTTTTGGTATTTTCCGAGTGGTCGCAACGTCAAATAATTTTCTAGTGGGGAAACCTATGTGCTATCTCGCATTACCGTCGCGATCTGTGTATCTATGGCGGGAGTAGGGGATAAGGGGAGACTCTTGTCCGGAGGAACGGGGTTCCTCGCGATCTCTGGCATTAAGTTTCTTGACCTGATTTTATTTTGATTGGCATGACCACTCCTGTGGTATTTTTCTGATGATACTTGTGATTTAGGTTTTTGACAAGGCTGAAGTGAGACTAGGAAGCGCCTGGGGGCGTGTGCCGTCCACATGAAAATGTTTTCCGACAAGGGAAGGTCTGGATAGTATTCGGAAATTGAGAGAGGTCGGTAGGACTAGGTCGGTAGGACTGAAGAGACACTGATATATTTGAATCAATTCCGCGGAAAATGCCGTTTTACCTGGCTGAATCCGAGAAGAATGCCGTTTTACCTGGCATTGGATTTCGGTATTTTTATATGTTTGCAATGGAAGAGAGAGGCTTTGGATTTGATCGTTGAACAATGATTTGAGGATTTGAGTGTTGATTCGAGGATTTGATTTTTGAGTTGCAGATTGGATTTTCGAGTTTCTGAGTTTGGTATGAGGTGAATTGGATATTGCGATATATCAACCCTGCTATTTAGTGCCTTGTCATGCACCGGAACAGGGGGGACATTGGTAGGGTCGTGTACAGTGTTACCGACCTGGGGGGATATTGGAGTATGGTCGTGTATAGTGAGCAGGGGGGATGTTGACTGTGCTCAAGAACACGATCCGTAAGATCCATCGTAGATTGAGGAGTTCCATGCTGAACAGGGATTCTGGTGGTAGGGTATTGGGATGTCGGGGTAACGTGTACCCCACCAATACCACTCGTTAGATGTAGCTCCATCGGAGGCGAGTCAGCTCGACAGCTCGGATGTATAATATAAGATGAGTTCCGTGATATTGTCTGGAGCAACCACGCGTTCCCGTGCCAGCTGCGTCTATACCTTTAGAGATCAATCAACACCATCACATTGCATGCACGATTAATCTCCCGCTCTTATAATCCCACATCAATATATGGAACCCCCTGATACTAAATGAAACATCTACGTCGTGTCTATTGAGCACAGTCAATAGTATACAACTCGTTAAACTACAAAGACCAGTGACGACGTTTATAACAAGTACCGGTAGATACTATTCTGCCTCGTGAAAAACAAAACCAGGAAAAAACAAACTATGACCGCTTCTCTCGTGATGATAGTGTGCGCGCAGATCATGGGTCTCCGTGCACCGTCTTCCTGCCGATCTTCCTGGCCGCCTCATCGCCTTGGCCCAATCCACCCGCTCCTTTGCGTGTGCACTCGTTGCCATTCCCTTCCAGTCGATTTCCTTTCTCCGTCATACAGAAAAACAAAATGCTCCTCGCACTTGCGGTTCTGATCTGAAAAATAAAAATTCTCGCGCAGGGGGAGGTCAATCCGTCTCTTCCCCGCACGTCGACGCTCGATCTCCCTCCTCCCTCGTTGTCGAATCCAGCCTCCTACCGGCGCAATAGACTGTGCCGTAGTGTGGCCTGTGGTGGCGCCTGCCTCCGCGCACGGACACCCCGATTGAGCATTGCTGCTCTGCCGCAGCTGCCTAAAGAAGACGCGCGAATCGTAGGTCTCCGTGCCTGACGCACCACGTACGACCCAACTCTACTGCCGCCTGAGCCTCGCGGCCACAGGCAGCAGCATGAAGGTATCACTCCTTGAGGGTGAGTCCGGCCTTACACCCGCCAGAAAGACCTACCCCACTCGCTATTAATTTAGCCTCATAGGGCATACCTCGCAGCATTCCTTGCCGAGGCAGCGAGGGGTATTGTAGACGGGGATACGGCTTTTCTGTGTAATTTTCAAGTTGAGGCGCCTTGGCTCCAGGCAGATATTACTCAGTGCTCGTGGCATGGTAGGTTATCGATTCCTACGTACAACTTTTTAACTTAGAACCATCTACGGAAGGCGCTCCTCCCGCAACGATATTCCAAAGTACTCCCTGTTTCGATACCAGCAGCGAGGTATACTTCAACCAATACAGTTACATGTGACAGGTCACCACGAAAATACTGCTGTCGCTCAGGTTGGGCTGATTATTAGAGTCGTACGCATACGTATTGCCATGGTGGTCTAAATGAATACAGCCGACCCCCCCCATTTTTTTGCTCGAGGAGTACCGCAGAGCAAGAAAAAAAAAAGGCCGCACCAAACACACAGAGGAGATGTGCGGGGCCGAAAACGAAAAAAACAAGAGTGATGCCTGAGGCGAAGAACGGCCGCAAACAAACGAGAGTTACACCTGAGGCAAAGGCACCGGGGGGTAGCGAATAACTTCTGTCGAGCAGCCCGGTCTGATCTATCAAGCGTCTATGAGAGGACGCCGGATCGGGGGTCGGGTAGGTTTGTGTGTACCCCGTTACACAAGCTGCAAAGGATGGTAAAGCGTCGTACCATTTGCAAGTTAGATGCACGGAGCCGCAGTCGCAGTCGTGACCGCCGTAGCAACCACCACCGCCGTAGCAGGAGCGCCACGCAGGAGCGCAACCATAGTAGCAGCAACAGAGCACGGCAACGGCAACAAGCAGGACGGGGGGGCAATCAGGTCCACCGCCTCCGCCGCCGCGGAGGGAGCGCAAACAGCCGGCCCAGCAGGAGAAGGAGGAAGAGGTGGAACAGCATCAAGCGCAGCAACTGGGTCATCAGCAGCAGCAGTAGCAACAGCAATGGAAGCAGCAGCAGCGACCGTCAGAAGGAGAGGCGTAGGAGCCGCGTCACGAGCATCGGGGGTGTCCGTACGTGGCCGAAGCTCGTTAATCGTCGAACGGGTAAGGAAGGACGCGGCAGCCGGTTCGTCGGGGATATGGAGGAGGAGTTGCCCACGCTGTTACCGGGTAGTGGCCGGCACACCCGCTGTGCACCGACGATAGTTATGCGTCTGGCAGGGGGGGTGCTGCAGCGGTACGGGCTCCAAGAGTCGCCCAGTTGGGCGACAGGGTATTCTGTGATCTACGTCGACTGACCTGACCAGTGACGCACGGAGGGTGCATCGTGTAAGGCAGCGATAAAGCCGTAGGATGGCTCGCTGTCATATCGATCTAGGTATAGAGTGGAGTGTTCCCGGCGGGGGAGGCCATTGTCTGGGTCATGGAAACCCCGTATCGGCTGTAGTGGTCGATACGGGTGCTCTGTGGCCCTACCTGGGTTTAGTCAATCCCACCAAAGAACGAAAGAAACAAGTCAAACCATATCCTGTTCACACACCGTGCATGAGTCTTGCCTACCACGTTCATGTCAGTTGCCCATAACGTGCATGTCAGTTAATCCCACGTCGCATTCGCTGAGCAATACCAACACTCAACTCTCGTGGCGTCTGGCCACCCCGTGGCAAGAGAGGATTTAGGAGCGAGGTACTGAGGAAATCCCCATGAGGACTCTCTCAACGAACGACAACAGCTGGCTATCGAGGTGAGACCGAGCCGATAGCGGCACACAAGAGGAGGCAGCTGTAACAGCACGTCATTGGCAAATGGCATGGACGTGGTGGGAAAGACTCATGCACGGTGTGTGAACAGGATGTGGTTTGACTTGTTTCTTTCGTTCTTTGTTGAAATTGACTGAACCCAGGTAGGGCCACAGAGCACCCGTATCGACCATTACAGCCGATACAGGGTTTCCATGACCCGGACAATGGCCTCCCCCGGCGGGAACATATCATTGTATACCTACATCGATATGACAGCGAGCCATCCTACGGCTTTATCGCTGCCTTACACGATGCACCCTCCGTGCGTCACTGGTCAGGTCAGTCGACGTACATCACAGAATACCCCATCGCCCACCTGGGCTACTCCTGGAGCCCGTAGCGCTGCAACACCCCCCCTGCCCGACGTATGACTATCGTCGGTGCACAGCGGGTCCCCCGGCCGCTACCCGGTAACTGTTACAGCTGACCTCATCTTGTGTGCCGCTATCGGCTCTGTCTCACCTCGATAGCCAGCTGTTGTCGTTCGATGAGAGAGTCCTCATGGGAATCTCCTGCGTACCTCGCTCCTGAATCGTCTCTGGCCACGGGCCAGACGCCACGAACGTTGAGTGTTGGTATTGCTCAGCAAGTGCGACGTGTGATTAACTGACATTGACGTGGTGGGCAAGACTCATGCACGGTGTGTGAACAGGATATGGTTTGACTTGTTTCTTTCGTTCTTTGGTGGGATTGACTAAACCCAGGTAGGGCCATAGAGCACCCGTATCGACCATTACAGCCGATACGGGGTTTCCATGACCCGGACAATGGCCTCCCCCGGCGTGGGACATATCATTGTATACCTACATCGATATGACAGAGAGACATCCTACAGCTTCGCTGCCTTACACGATGCACCCTCCGTCCGTCACTGGTCAGGTCAGTCGACGTATATCCCAGAATACCCCATCGCCCACCTGGGCTACTCCTGGAGCCCGTAGCGCTGCAACACCCCCCCTGCCCGACGTATAACTATCGTCGGTGCACAGCGGGTCTCCCGGCCGCTACCCGGTAACTGTTACAGCTGATCTCATCTTGTGTACCGCTATCGGCTCGGTCTCACCTCGATAGCCAGCTGTTGTCGTTCGTTGAGAGAGTCCCTTTGGGGATCTCCTCCGTACCTCGCTCCTGAATCCTCTCTGGCCACGGGGTGACCAGACGCCACGAGAGTTGAGTGTTGGTATTGCTTAGCAAGTGCGACGTGTGATTAACTGGCATGGACGTGGTGGGCAAGACTCATGCACGGTGTGTGAACAGGATGTGGTTTGACTTGTTTCTTTCGTTCTTTGTTGAAATTGACTAAACCCAGGTAGGGCCATAGAGCACCCGTATCGACCATTACAGCCGATACGGGGTTTCCATGACCCAGACAATGGCCTCCCCCGCCGGGAACACTCCACTCTATACCTACATCGATATGACAGCGAGCCATTCTACGGCTTTATCGCTGCCTTACACGATGCACCCTCCGTGCGTCACTGGTCAGGTCAGTCGACGTACATCACAGAATACCCTGTCGCCCAACTGGGCGACTCCTGGAGCCCGTAGCGCTCAAACACCCCCTGCCCGACGCATAACTATCGTCGGTGCACAGCGGGTATCCCGGCCACTACCCGGTAACAGCGTGGGCAACTCCTCCTCCATATCCCCGACGAACCGGCTGCCGTGTCCTTCCTTATCCGTTCGACGATTAACGAGCTTCGGCCACGTACGGACACCCCCGATGCTCGTGACGCCGCTCCTACGCCTTTCGCTTGTCCTTCGGACGGTCGCTGCTTCTGTTTCGGCTTCTGCCACGGCAGCAGTTGCTGCTGCTGCTGATGATGACACAGTTGCTGCGCCTGATGCTGTTCCCCCTCTTCCTTCTTCTCCTGCTGAGCCGGCTGTTGGCGCTCCCTCCGCGGCGGCGGAGGTGGTGGACCTGATTGCCCCCCCGTCATGCGAGTTCCCGTTGCCGTGCTCGGTTGCTTCTACCGCGGTTGCGCTCCTGCGTGGCACTCCTGCTACAACGTTGGTGGCTGCTACGGCGGTCATGACTGCGACTGCGGCTCCGTGCATCTAACTTGACCATGGTATGATGCTTTAGCATCCTTTGCCGCTTATGTAACGGGGTACATACAAACCTACCGGACCCCTGATCCGGCGTCCTCTCATAGACGCTTGATCGATCAGACCGGGCTGCTCGACGGAAGTGATTCGCTACCCCCCGGTGCAATGCCCGTTCGCCCGATTCGCGTGGATGCCTTCCCTTCCGCGTTTGCTGGCCGCCTCTTTGATCAAGACCCTGTTACCCCCCAGCGTCTGCTCACCCGAGGAACTCCTCTGAGGTGCCGCGTCGTCCCGCGCTCTTCTGGGGCTCTTTTCCCCCTGCTGTCTCTTGAGTATCCCTCTCAGCCTCCAGAACATCTGCTGCCTCTCCGCCACGAAATTAAGAGAATTCGAGCCTCATGTGGTTCGGCCGCTCATGGAAGATCTTGAGTTTGGCTGCCAATACCCCAACATCAGCTGTGCAATCGACGCTTTCGTCAAAACTAATCTTTGCAAGCTCTGTGGGAAACTTCGCTCAAGAACGTTTGGTGCACCCCTAGTGTGGTCGTTTGAAGATACTGACGTTTGACTCCAAAAAAGTAAGTCGTTTGAAGGTTAAGACGTTCACGCTACCCCTTCAAGTACTGACGTGACTCCGCGCAAGAAAGTCGTTTGAAGGCCTTGACCTTCACGCCACGTTTAAAAATACAGACATGACTCCGAGTGAGTACGTAGTTTGAGGGCACTGACGTTCACGCCACCTTCACTGACGTGCCTCCGAGTAAGTAAGTCATTTCAAGGCACTGACGTGCCTCCGAGTAAGTAAGTCGTTTGAAGGCACTGACGTTCACGCCACGTTTGAAGGTACTGACGTGACTCCAAGAAAGTAAGGCGTTTGGAGGTTCAGACGTTCACGACACCCCTTCAAGTACTGACGTGACTCCGAGCAAGCAGATCGTTTGAGGGCCCTGACATTCACGCCACGTTAGAAGGTACTGACGTGACTCCGAGTAAGTAAGTCGTCGGAAGGCACTGACGTTCACGCCACGTTTGAAGGTACTGACATGACTCCGAGGAAAGTCGTTTGAGGGCACTGACGTTCACGCCACCTTCACTGACGTGCTTCCGAGTAAGTAAGTCGATTGAAGGCACTGACGTGCCTTCGAGTAAGTAAGTCGTTTGAAGGCACTGACGATTACGCCCGGTTTGAAGGTACTGACGTGACTCCAAGTAAGAAAGGTCGTTTGAAGGTTCAGACGTTCACGCCACCCCCTCAAGTACTGACGTGACTCCGAGTAAGCAGATCGTTTGAGGGGCTTGACATTCACGCCACCTTTGAAGGTACTGACGTGACTCCGAGTAATTAAGTCGTCGGAAGGCACTGACGTTCACGCCACGTTTGAAGGTACTGACATGACTCCGAGTAAGATAGTCGTTTGAGGGCACTGACGTTCACGCCACCTTCACTGACGTGCCTCCGAGTAAGTAAGTCGTTTAAGGCACTGGTTAATAAGTCGTCGAAAGGCACTGACGGTCACGCCCCGTTTGAAGGTACTGACATGACTCCGAGTAAGTAAGTAAGTCGTTTGAGAGCACTGACGTTCACGCCACCTTCACTGACGTGCCTCCGAGTAAGTAAGTCGATTGAAGGCACTGACGTGCCTTCGAGTAAGTAAGTCGTTTAAAGGCACTGACGATCACGCCCCGTTTGAAGGTACTGACGTGACTCCACGTAAGAAAGGTCGTTTGAAGGTTCAGACGTTTACGCCACCCCCTCAAGTACTGACGTGACTCCGAGCAAGAAGATCGTTTGAGGGGCTTGACATTCACGCCACCTCAGAAGGTACTGACGTGACTCCGAGTAATTAAGTCGTCGGAAGGCACTGACGTTCACGCCACGTTTGAAGGTACTGACATGACTCCAAGTAAGTAAGTCGTTTGAGGGCACTGACGTTCACGCCACCTTCACTGACGTGCCTCCGAGTAAGCAAGTCGTTTGAAGGCACTAGTAAGTAAGTCGTCGGAAGGCACTGACGGTCACGCCACGTTTAAAGGTACTGACATGACTCCGAGTAAGTAAATCGTTTGAGGGCACTGACGTTCACGGGACCTTCACTGACGTGCCTCCGAGTAAGCTAGTCGTTTGAAGGCCCTGACGTGCCTTCGAGTAAGTAAGTCGTTTGAAGGCACTGACGATCATGCCCCGTTTGAAGGTACTGACGTGACTCCAAGTAAGAAAGGTCGTTTGAAGGTTCAGACGTTCACGCCACCCCCTCAGGTACTGACGTGACTCCGAGTAAGCAGATCGTTTGAGGGGCTTGACATTCACGCCACCTCAGAAGGTACTGACGTTACTCCGAGTAAGTAAGTCGTCGGAAGGCACTGACGTTCACGCCACGTTTGAAGGTACTGACATGACTCCGAGTAAGTAAGTCGTTTGAGGGCACTGACGTTCACGCCACCTTCACTGACGTGCCTCCGAGTAAGTAAGTCGATTGAAGGCACTGACGTGCCTTCGAGTAAGTAAGTCGTTTGAGGGCACTGACGATCATGCCCCGTTTGAAGGTACTGACGTGACTCCAAGTAAGAAAGGTCGTTTGAAGGTTCAGACGTTCACGCCACCCCCTCAAGTACTGACGTGACTCCGAGTGAGCAGATCGTTTGAGGGGCTTGACATTCACGCCACCTCAGAAGGTACTGACGTGACTCCGAGTAAGTAAGTCGTCGGAAGGCACTGACGTTCACGCCACGTTTGAAGGTACTGACATGACTCCGAGTAAGTAAGTCGTTTGAGGGCACTGACGTTCACGCCACCTTCACTGACGTGCTTCCGAGTAAGCAAGTCGTTTGAAGGCACTAGTAAGTAAGTCGTCGGAAGGCACTGACGTTCACGCCACGTTTGTAGGTACAGACATGACTCCGAGTCAGTAAGTCGTTTGAGGGCACTGACGTTCACGGGACCTTCACTGACGTGCCTCCGAGTAAGTAAGTCGTTTAAAGGCACTGACGTGCCTCCGAGTAAGTAAGTCGTTTGAAGGCACAGACGTTCACGCCCCGTTTGAAGGTACTAACGTGACTCAAAGTAAGTAAGTCGTTTGAAGGCACTGACGTGCACGCCACGTTTGAAGGTACTGACAGGAGTCCGAGTAAGTAAGTCGTTTCAAGGTACTGACGTTCCCCCTACTAAGTAAGTCGTTTGAAGGTACTGACGTGCACGCCACGTTTGAAGGTACTGACATGACTCCGAGTAAGTAAGTCGTTTGAATGCACTGACGTTCACGCCACCTTCACGCCACCCCCCCCCAAGTACTGAGGTGACTCCGCGTAAGCAAGCCGTTTCAAGGCACTGACGTTCACGCCACCTTCACGCCACCCCCCCAGCCCGAACAGTGTCCACTGGTGAGACCCGTTCTTGCTAAAACTATTTCATGAGTCCTCAAACGTCATTTATCCACCACCACTTCAAGATCGCACCCCTTGTATAACGGGTTTCGTTAAAGTTGTTGTAGAAAGGTGGCGACAAACACCCCCCCAGCACGGAAACTACCTACTGCCTATTGGCATCCCGATCCCACCTTTCGCTTCGTGTCGCCATCACTGGGCCACTAATCTTGGGAAGTCAAATAGGAAGGTATCCTGCTCGGTTACACCATCCATGCCTACAGCATGTTTTCCAGCATTAGTAATGCAATCTAGAATTATTACAACCGTTCTTCTCCGATCAGGCGGATCGCCCGATGCTTGGAGACGGACGGCACAACAGGTGCGTGGTACGCTCAACCACTTCAAGATCGCGTTCGCAAATGAAGGGAACCTTTAGTTTGGGCATTGGGCATATGTGGCCTCGCCTTTATAGAACTGCCCTCCCCATGCGGGGACGAAGCACTTGGAAATTAGGGTCAACCTTATGTACATGTACAGCAGTGCAGTACTCTAACGGTGAAAATGCCCAATCGTCATTGGGAACCATGTCAGATACTTGAACAAAGTCAAGCTCGTTTGATTCTCCGTTCACTGCGTCAGCGACTAAGACGGCGCGTGAGTATGCGCACTGGGGAGGGGCTATGTTTTCCTATCGGAAACTACCAGGTTTTCTCTCCTCAGTTTGATTTGCATTGTTTCTCTCGTAACCATCGCTTAGGATGCATGTATTTGCTCTGGAAGAGCAGTCACCCTTGCTACAGGCAAAGCGCTCCGGATAGAGGCCAGCGCTCCGAGGTCCTTTCGGCACGAAAGTAGAAAAACGCCTGTTTTCACGGTTTTCAAATATTCGTGCATGATACTATCAAGTAACTGTTCACGCATCCCCCAGTATTCGGGCGCTGTGATCACGGGGTTGCAACTATTTATGTGTGTGATTGACAATTCTGTGATACAAACTGCTGTGTCGACATCCTGGTAGTCGATAATCTAGTGCCGGGTGGTTTGTAACTACCAATACTAATATCCCCGGTGCCACTAGGTTGAAAGGTTTTATTTATTCGTTGGTGTCGCATTGCTATCTCTTTCTGCTCTTGGACGGAATGCGTGCATCGTGCCTGCCGTATCCAGTGTGATGTGATACCAGCTCGGTATGCTGAATGAAGATAATTTACATACTTTACAGCAGTCGGGATGAATAAGGTAATGCGGCCGTATGTGTTCGACTCGTACTCTGTACGTACTGCTGTGTATGTGTTCTTCACCTTAAACCATCTTTCTACCCGTCGACACCCAGCACAACCAGTGTCCGTGCCCTTTATTTGATTCTAGAGAGAGATTTTTCCTGTGGTCACAAACTACACCACAGTCATCACAATATACGTGGATTTCTCGAAAGTTCGAGGTTTGCCAGTCGACAATGCACGTTGTTGTCCAGGGGTTCATCGTTCTAAAGGGTGGTTATGTACGCCCAAAAAGCGTAAGGCTCGATATTGTTAGTGTCCGTTATCACCTAACCGAGCAAACGGTCCACGGGAGCATGCGTGTATTAGTACGCACGGCACATTTGGCTTGTATCGACACCTGTCGGTTGCATTTGGTTTTGAAGACATTATGTGGTCAATCGTATTACAGACATTTATTAACGAACATGCATGTGTGTGCGATCATGAAAAACGAGCGAACATACGAGCACGAGCAACAGGCAAACGGAGCACGAGCAACGAGTATGCCTGCATGCATTGACCAGACAAGTATCTTCAAAGCCTTACAAAACAACAGGCAGAGCACCATCGGCAGCGTGAATACATAGCAGCATATCACACGAATCACCGTCCAACAAGGCAGGCAACACCGAAAACATGTGGATATAGGCATATAACGAGTATCCCATAACATAGTATGCAAGATGGAACGTGGGATTATAGAAAGAACACGATCACCTCATATCACAGCAGTTTTGCAAACATTCCCATCGCCTGGGTTGTCCGTTCTTATTTATTATAATTGACCGACTAATTATGTGCGCGGAAGCTAGAACATAGTATGCAAAATAGAACTTGGGATTACACGAAGAGCACGATCACCTCATATCACAGTTTTGCAAACATTCCCATCGCCTGGGTTGCCCATTCTTATTTCTTATAATTGACGGACTAATTATGTGCGCGAAAGCTAATGAGTATAGTCGTTTCCTATTGCCACGAAAGCTAATGAGTATAGTCGTTTCCTATTGCCACGTACCGGGTCTAAAGACCAGGGAAAGCCAGTGAAATGCCAACGTACCGGGTGAGAAGACCCGAACGGGTGAAACAAGTGGAATTCCAGCTTATCGGGTACTTGGAGACCATACCAACCCGCTATACTCTAGTTGTGTGTGCTCACAGTTGATTCAATGTAGCTTTCATCTACCCCCGAATAGGAACGTGCCGTACACTGCGCAGCTGAACGGCTTCCCAAAAACATTACTTTGCTCAGGTAGTAGGGGACACTCATCATCCCGTACGTGTGTAGGGATGTGTGGGGCCAAAATTAAACGTCTCCACGCTTGTGAAAGCAAGAGGAGCGATGGACCCAAGGATCTAGAGAGCTTTTGCCGTGCGACCTTCAGTCCCATGAACGGTTATATTGATAGTGGTATGAATACTGTATATATATACTGCTGCTGTGGATACATCCTCCACGTATGATATGTGGCCTTCGAGTAAAACCCGTCATATCTACCCCACTTCATCACCACCGTAGTATGCCCCGTATGAATACCAGATACCTGGTACTCGTGTACAGACGGTGTGTGTGGTACATCCCGGAAAAGAAGACTGAGACAATGGTCCTACAAACACCAGACCAGGCAACCCTCGCACCACCGCTCGTCATCGAAGCGGCAGGCCAGAGGTATAAACAGACGACCCAGTTCGTATACCTAGACGGCGTTATCCACGAAAACTCTGCGCTCTTGCACGAAATCGACCGACGGATCCGCCTCATGCGAGCATGCCTCAAACGGTTCGGCCCGGAGTTGTATGATAGGACGACCGCCCCCCTTAGCCTTAAAGTCCGAATGCTGAAGGCCGAGGGGATTGAGACTCTGCTGTACGGGTGTGTGACGTGGACCCTCAGAGCGGAACAATTCGCCAAGCTTCGAACGGCTCACCACCAAGTAAGTCCTGTTGCGAGTCATTGGCTTCCAGCGCCGACTTCGTACTCACCATGCCACCCTCTCGTACGCGAAGGCCCTCAAGATGACACGTTGCGAGAGCATCGAAACGACCATTCGTAAACGGCGGCTCTTCTTTGCGGGGGGCGTGGCACGGCAAAGCAAGGAGCGATTACCCAGTAGTCGGGTAATGTTCGGGACGATAGCTGGTGGGGAGAACCCGACACCAGGCGGACAGTGTAATACTTGGCATAGATGCATAGTCGAAGACCTCAGAGAGTTCCGAGCCACCGAAGGGTCAACGGAAGTTGCCCCCTTGGTGTTTTGAGTTGAGACCGCGTTGTGGTCCACTGCAGCCACAAAGGCGGGGAAGTGGTACCGGGGGATCCTTGAAGCAGCCGAACGGTTCATGATGAGGTGGCACGACGCTGAGGCTGAGATGAGTAGGCAGCGCCGCGCGTCCGCCGTGGATGGTACCCAAGGGAACGGGGGTGGACGGGGCAACAAGAGAAGTGGCAGAAAGCCCGACCAAGGGAATGCGGAGAGGGGGGGGAACAGGAGGGGTAGAAGGGAAACGGCTGTATGTAGACGAAAGTAGGAAGGAGATGGCAGACAGGGTAGCAAGGCACCGGGCCGACTAGGAAGTAGAATATGACCATACTACTAGTGCTACCAACTGATGCATCTGGTTCGCACGTGGTCTTCCCTTGTCTTCTCTTTTTGTTTGTTTTTTTTGTTTCTGGCGCTGGCTCTCCGTGATTTTCATTTTGTTTTCATTTTATTTTTTTTCTCTTCTTTTTTCGATTGATAAGCCGTGCTGAAGGAGCCGTGTGGCGTGGTTGGATGACGAACCTGCTCTGCATGTTTCGTATTGTCTGACGCCAAGGGGCTGGGCATAGTTGACGAACGCAGGGCGGAGACGGCAGTCTGGGTAGCAAGGTACCAGGCGGATTAGCAGGGAGAACCTGGTTATACTACTCGTACCACAAACTGCTGCCGCCACCTGGAAGGTGCTTTGGGCTTTGGCCTGCCTGGTATTTCCCTTTTGATATTTTTCCTTGTTATTTTATTCCTTGGTTCTTTGTCTTCCTCTGTTTACAAGCAGTGGTGTTTTTTCTTAGTTATTTTTTTCTTTCTTTTTTCCAGCTCGTTCTTTTTCAAGTGTTGGCCACCTCGCCTGCGGGGGGGGGGGCACGACAGATTGTTTCACCTAGATTTTGCTTTCATTTTTCTTCTTTTTCTCTTTCGATTTATCTACCTTGTGTTTGTTTTTTCTTTGATTGTTTCTCTTCGTTTCACTATTTCATAGATTGCGTATGTCGTGCCTGTCGTATATAGTATGATGAAATGGCTTTGCATCGCCCACTGCAGTGCATACTGCACACGTGGCAACGTAGTATCTCTGTGGCGTAGCTTTGTGACCACAGAACTTGCATTTCTTCTAGGATTAAAGAATCGGCACGGACACTGGTTGTGCTGGATGTCGACGGGTAGCAAAAACGGTTGAATGTGAAAACACACACACATATGTATCGCTTTTCAACGCGTTATCATCATGACTCGAACATATGGGAAAAGAGATGTACGAAATGGTCCCTAGGGATTTTGCCATACGGCATACAAAGTACCTGGTACAGTTTTACGGGAGTGTGTAGTATATATATAGCCTTTAAACGGTCTTAATTGATGTTGTTAAAAACATACATACTGCGAGCCACCCCCCTGTATGCTTAACCGTGTATCAAGAGCTCACCCTGTTCGGGGAAGAAGAAAGTAAAAAACTGCAGGACCTGGTACAGAGTACAGCAGTAGTAGCGGCAGGATGGTTCCCCTTCTTTTTTTAGACATTACATGTATATACTATGTACTATCGTTAATATTCATATTCTTAGTCGTGTACGTACGGTAATGCAAGTCGTCGTATAATATATACCATCTTCTCATATTTCTGAGCATCGTGTGAAACTGCGTAGTGTTGTTGTTGTTGTTGTTGTTCTCACATTAACTATCTGACGAAGGAGTCCGTGGTCACACAAAGGTGCTGGAGCCCTAGGAAGATCCAAAAAACAAGAAAAAAATGAAAATTCGGCTGTCTCAAAATACACGAGACGGAAAAAGCGCACACGAGATAACCCCAATGTGCAAACCTGAACTAACATCGCCGCGGGTATATCCTCTCAACTATAATATAGAAGAGTACCCCCGTTCCCACCACTAACCAACTCGTGGCTGCTGACTACAGCGGATGCTGTCTGAAGTGCTGCCTGCACCGTACGAAACGCACGTTAGTCGTGAAAACGAAAGAGGAACACACCGGCCTGCTATCTGGAGTGCTGTCAGAGTGAAGACTCGCGGATATGCAGTGAAAAAAGGAGCAATCGAACCTTACTACCACACGAATAGCAACGATCGCCATCTCTTCCTGGACTGTCTGACACAAAAAGGTGCAGCACAGTTATGATACCACGTCCCTGATAATTGCGTAGGTTATTCCCCATGAAGGGTATACAACTCGTTAAACTACAAAGACCAGTGACGAGTACCGGTAGATACTATTCTGCCTCGTGAAGAACAATACCAGGAAACAACAAACTATGACTGCTTCTCTCGTGATGATAGTGTGCGCGCAGATCATGGGTCTCCGTGCACCGTCTTCCTGCCGATCGTCCTGGCCGCCTCATCGCCTTGGCCCAATCCACCCGCTCCTTTGCGTGTGCACTCGTTGCCATTCCCTTCCAGTCGTTTCCCTTTCTCCGTCATCCTGAAAAACAAAATGCTCCTCGCACTTGCGGTTCTGATCTGGGAAATAAAAATTCTCGCGCAGGGGGAGGTCAATCCGTCTCTTCCCCGCACGTCGACGCTCAGTCTCCCTCCTCCCTCGTCGTCGAATCCAGCCTCCTACCGGCGCAATAGACTGTGCCGTAGTGTGGCCTGTGGTGGCGCCTGCCTCCGCGCACGGACACCCCGATTGAGCATTGCTGCTCTGCCGCAGCTGCCTAAAAAGACGCGGGAATCGTAGGTCTCCGTGCCTGACGCACAACGTACGACCCGACTCTACTGCCGCCTGAGCCTCGCGGCCACGGGCAGCAGCAAGAAGGTATCACTCCTTGAGGGTGAGTCCGGCCTTACACCCGCCAGAAAGACCTACCCCACTCACTATTAGCCTGATAGGGCATGCCTCGCAGCATTCCTTGCCGAGGCAGCGAGGGGAACGGAAGCAGTGTATAGACTACTGATGGTATCCTAGACGGGAATACGGCTTATCTGTGTAATTTTCAAGTTGAGGCGCCTTTGCTACAGGCAGCTATTACTCAGTGCTCGGGGCATGGCAGGTTATCGGTTCCTACGCACAACTTTAGAACCATCTACGGAAGCCGCTCCTCCCGCAACGATATTGAAAAGTACTCCCTGTTTCGATACCACCAGCAGCGTGGTATACTTCAACAACAGCAGTTACATGTGACATGTGACCGCGGACAAAAAAACTAGAGTCACGCCTGAGGCGAAGGCCGGCCGCAAACAATCGTCAAGGCGTGCGCGGGAACGAAAAACAATCGAGGGTCAGGACGGAGAGATTCGTGGCCTTCTCTTCTTTTCTGGTGCTGCCTTATCGCGAGTCTGTAATGGTGGCTACCTGCCGTGACTACTGTTTCCTGATACGTTATGCATGGTCACTGCTAAAAACCGCAATAGTGCTACCCGAAATCAGACTCCATCATCCCGGACAGAATTCCAGTATCCCGAACAGAACTCGGGGCTCGATACTTGACCACCCATCAGATTCCAAACCGGAGAAGCTCGGGCAAAGACACTGATCCCACCCAGGGAAATACTCGGGCCCCAATGCTTGGGCCTCATTCCGCCCAGGAGGATTCTCGGGCCTAGCAGTTATTCGGGCCCTCGTTCCGCCCGGGAGAAAACTCGGGCCCAGGTAATCGGGGCCAAACAAATTCCCTGGGTACCGATCTCTCGTGTCCCCGCCAGAGCTCATGGCCTTTTGCTACAATCTCCCCCTCTCTCTGTCATCTGCCTGGGTTCATCCTGTTACAGCCGCCTCCCCTCGTGTGCAGTTATCGGCTCGGTCTCACCTCGATACATACCCAGCGGTAGTCGTTCGTTGAGAGAGTCCTCATGGGGATTTCCTCAGTACCTCGACCCTAAATACTCTCTGGCCACGCGGTGGCCAGACGCCACGAGAGTTGAGTGTTGGTATTGCTCAGCGAATGCGACGTGGGATTAACTGACATGCACGTGATGGGCAACTGACATGGACGTGGTGGGCAAGACTCATGCACGGTGTGTGAACACGATATGGTTTGACTTGTTTCTTTCGTTCTTTGGTAGGATTGACTAACCCCAGGTAGGGCCACAGAGCAACCGTATCGACCATTACAGCCGAAACGGGGTTTCCATGACCCAGACAATGGCCTCCCCCGCCGGGGACACTTCATTGTATACCTACATCGATATGACAGCGAGCCATCCTACGGCTTCGCTGCCTTACACGATGCACCCTCCTTGCGTCACTGGTCAGGTCAGTCGACGTACATCCCAGAATACCCTGTCGCCCACCTGGGCGACTCCTGGAGCCCGTAGCGCTGCAAACATACTCAAGAGACGGCAGCGGAAAAATAGACCCAGGAAAGCGCGGGTCGACGCGGTAACTCAGAGGAGTTCTTAGGGTGAGCAAACGCTCGGGGGTAACAGGGTCTTGATCAAGGAGGCGGCCAGCAAACGCCGAAGGGAAGGCATCCACGCGAATCGGGCGCACGGGCATTGGATCGGGGCGTAGCGAATCATTTCCGTCGAGCAGCCCGGTCTGAGCTATCAAGCGTCTATGAGAGGACGCCGGATCAGGGGTCGGGTAGGATTTTGTGCACCCCGTTACATATGCCGCATAGGATGCTAAAGCATTGTACCATTTTCAGGTAAGATGCACGGAGCCACAGCCGCAGTCGTTAATGTCGTAACTGCCACCACCGCCGTAGCAGCAGCGCCACGAAGGAGCGCAACCGTAGTAGCAGCAACCGAGCACGGCAACGGGAACCCGGAGGACGGGGGGGCAATCAGGGCCACCGCCTCCGTCGCCGCGGAGGGAGCGCAAACCGCCGGCCCAGCAGGAGAAGAAGGAGGAAGAGGTGGAACAGAATTAGGCGCAGAAACTGTGTCATCAGCAGCAGCAGCAACAGCAACGGAAGCAACAGAAGCAACAGCAGCTGTCGCCGAAGCCGAAACAGCAGCAGCGCCCGTCAGAAAGAGAAGCGGAAGGCATAGTAACCGCGCCACGAGAATCGGGGATGTCCGTACGTGGCCGAAGCTCGTTAAGCGTCGAACGGAAAAGGAAGGACGCGGCAGCAGGTTCGTCGGGGAAGTGGAGGAGGAGTTGCCCACGCTGTTACTGGGTAGGGGCCGGGAGATCCGCTGTGCACCGACGATAGTTATGCGTCGGGCAGGGGGGGTGTTGCAGCGCTACGGGCTACAGGATTGGCCCAAGTGGGCAACAGGGTATTCTGTGATGTACGTCGACCGACCTGACCAGTGACGCACGGAGGGTGCATCGTGTAAGGCAGCGAAGCCGTAGGATGGCTCGCTGTCATATCGATGTAGGTGTACCATGAAGTGTCCCCGGCGGGGGAGGCCATTGTCTGGGTCATGGAAACCCCGTATCGGCTGTAATGGTCGATACGGGTGCTCTGTGGCCCTACCTGGGGTTAGTCAATCCCACCAAAGAACGAAAGAAACAGGTCAAACCACATCCTGTTCACACACCGTGGATGAGTCGTGCCCACCACGTCCATGTCAGTTAGTTGCCAATGACGTGCATGTCAGTTAATCCCAACTCGTATTCGCTGAGCAATATCAACACTCAACTCTCGTGGCGTCTGGCCACCCCGTGGCCATAGAGGATTTTGGAGCGAGGTACGGAGGAAATCCCCATGAGGACTCTCTCAACGAACGACAACCGCTGGGTATCGAGGTGAGACCGAGCCGATAGCGGCACACAAGAGGAGGCCAGCTGTAACACATTCTATGCAGATATATGCAACAAAAATTAGAGATCATATACGCCGGAAACTGCAACACTAGCGGTAGGAATATCGTTTAGCCAGAATCCACGTACAGCAGTATAGGCAGGAAACATAATAAAAAAAAAGAAACTTGGCCCAGGCTGATTTTTTTTTTTTGAGAAGGGGGCGAGGTATCCATTATTTCCAGCAAATAGAGTCCCGAATTCCTTTTTTCCTATGAATCTCTGCCTTCCTTTCTTAGTGCTCTCGCTTTCAAATCACGTACATATACCTGGCACAGAATACTTCAACTGAGTAGTTTGATGGTGGTTTACGCATGACGTGATATTATAGTCGTATATCAGGGTACTGTTCGTTGACGTGTCTCCCGTCGCCCTGGGAGGCGTTCGGCATTTCATGGTTTTATCGTATCGTTATCGTTTATCGAGTTATCCAAACCATTATCGAAATACCGAGCATTTTTCTCGGTTTGATACATATATATCGAACGATATATCGAGTTTCGGTACGATATCCAACACTAGTTTATACATATAGTACATATGATACGAGTTATTGTGGTCCCAGATCTACGCCGCTGAGATACTCTAAATAAGTACACACATTGCCACGTACCAGGTATGCAGTAAAAACAGCAGTTTGGACATTGCGATGCCACGTCATCATGTATGTGTGCGTGCGCCTTTTTCGCCTCTTGTATTTTTTAAGCAGCTGAATCTAGACTTTATGGTTTTTCGGATCTTCCTAGGGATCCATCAATGCGCACCTTCGTGTGACCACGGACTCCTCCGTCAAAGAGTGAATGTGATAACAACTACACCAACAACTGGATACCACAGGCACGACAACCACATTTTATGAAATAGAAGAACGCAAGAAAACGTATGTACGGATACATGGATAAATGCGCACGTGCGTACGAGTAAAGAATTTACACAACATAATTGAATTGTGCAACGGAGAGGAACCGCATATTTTTTCGTTTATCCCATTTGTTATATTCGCCCATCTTCTTCTCTCTCTCTCCTTCCAACTCGTAACTCAGATCCGGGGTCACATAGCAGGCTCTTCTCCCCCCTTCCCGCTACGGTACGCGCCTTCATTTATATCGCGAGAAAATTTCAGCCTTTTCTTCCCTCGTCGACTCGCATCGAATTGTTCCTACCCACGCTGCAAGGCGCTCTCAACAATTAAATTATTGAATCCTTTGATTTCTATTTTTGCAAATAAAGTAAAAAGCCCGACCCACCTGGGGCTCGAACCCAGGACTCAAACACAAGTGGAATTCGAGGCTAACCACTTGAACCACCGGGGCGACCGGCTTATGTATGCAGAGAAAAAACAGCACACAGCCAGTCAGTGTAGGTACGGCCACTCAAATACTTCAAAATTGAAGAATTGGTTGAGAGCTACAGATAGCATACATACACAAAATCAGACATACTCAGGCCGGTTAGAGGCAAACTCAGTTACGATGTCAGTCTGGCCATTTGCAGGCATCCTGGGGTGTGATTCACACTTGTTTTCAGTATGTACCTCATTTTGTGGCCATAAAGTGGCCAGGTATTTTTTTACAATAATATTTAATCATCACTTTTATTTTCCAGCCTAGCTCGTAGGAAGTTAAGTTTCACCCTCAGCGATCTCTTCTGGCGGGCAAGCCATTGTCACAGGTGTCTTCCCTTCCCCCCCCCGGTACGTGCCTTCACTCTTTGTGGCGGATAGGGTTCAATATTCCCACTGCTCGTCGATTATCATCGAATGTAGCTAACTCACGCCCTCGCGCTTTCCGTTAAGCAAATCTCTATGCAAGAATATCTTATTTTGGCTGAAACCTTGTATGTTTACAATTTTTTAACCATATTATTTGCGGATACCATGGTTTTTGCACGTTGATTTTTTGTGCGCCTTCTTCGTCTCGTCGTTTTTCAGGTGGGAAGTTGGGAGCGTCGTGCTCCCTACGAATATTTATTCTTCATCTTATTTCCCTTCGAGTCCAGAACCTCCGTGTAACCACGGACTCCTTGATTTTTGGGAGTTGTGGGACCAGCAACAAGAACACCCTTGGTTGTATAAGCGGACCTTCCCACACTGTTGTTGTTGTTGTTGTTGTTGTTGTTGTTGTTCTCACGATAACTCATCGCCACAATACACAGTAAAAATTCCTATCGGGTTTAAACCGTCTCTTTCTTACAGCCGAGATTAGCTATAAGCGTGAGTGCGTTCTTCCCACATTAAACCGTTCTTTCTACCCGTCGAGATCCAGCACAACCGGTTTCCGTGCCGGTTCTTCAATCCTAGAAGAGATACAAGTTATGTGGTCAGAAAGCTACGCCACAGATATACTACGATGCCACGTATGCAGTAGGCACAGCAGTTGGCATTGCAATGCCATACATATATATTCTATAAAAAAGGGAAACAAACGAAAGAAAAACAAAGAAAACAAAACAAATACGAAGTAGACGATCGAAAGAGAAAATAAAGTGGACTTTTTTTCTTTTCTTCTTTCCCCTCCCATTAATTATCTTCGCACATCTTCTTCTCTCTCTCTCCTTCCAACTCGTAACTCAGATCCGGGGTCACATAGCAGGCTCTTCTCCCCCCTTCCCGCTACGGTACGTGCCTTCATTTTTTATCGCGAGAAAATTTCAGCCTTTTCTTCCCTCGTCAACTCGCATCGAATTGTGCCTACCCACGCTGCAAGGCGCTCTCAACAATTGAATCCCCTTTTTTTATTTTTGCAAATAAAGTCAAAGTCCGACCCTCCTGGGGCTCGAACCCAGGACTCAAACAAGTAGAATTCGAGGTTAACCACTTGAACCACCGGGGCGACCAGCTACATATCCCACCTGGTGAACACGTTCTAAAACAAAGCGGCCGATGGCGATGTGGAACGAGCTTGAACAATATCAATCTAACGGAAGCGACGCCCAATACAGAGTGATGAAAACCTTGATGGAATCTAACGTGTTGGCGAGCCTTTCATTTTTATTACAGTAATATCAAAACGCTGAGATACCAGGAGTAAAATGATCGGCAATTTTCCCGGGCAGTTACACTCCGAGAGGTCGTCGTTGTGCGTCGGTATAATAATGCCGTCGGACGGTCCCTGATTTCGATGTGACGAGTACCCCCCCTCCACCACCCACCCCCCCCTCTTCTCCCAACCACCTGGTCACCTCATCACTTTATCAGTCCTTTCCACCAGCTGCAGAACTACCGCTACACGATAAACGTGTCCGACCTTGGTACGCCCGCGAATAACAACGGTCAGTGCACGGCGCGACCGCTCAGTTGATGGTGATGATAATGACGATAACACTTAGCCGTCTTTTTGCTGCCCAACCGATCAGGGTATACGACACTGCTGTTGTTTCTAGCTGTACGGTAGTACGCGGTAGGTTCTATAGCATGAAAACAAAGGGAATACCAAGCTAAAAGCTCTTGCAGTTGCAATCCTGTACAGCACTGTGAATAATTGTGATTTTATCCTACCCATATGACATCCATCTGTTTATTTACGCTATTATTAGTTATCTACCCCCATCCCTTTCGTACGGATAGCCTACAACAGTAGACGAGATTCGAACGCATCCGACAGATCATCAGATAGATGCACGAACTGCAACCACTACCTATTAATAGCTGTGGCCTCCCCGATGCTCCTGTGGTTCCTTTCGAATCCTGCAAATATTGAGTTGGTCCTGGGCTTCGAATCAAACCTTGGTGAGACTTCCAAAACATTTACAGTTTTGTTTTTGAAGTAGTCCACTACTGAGGGCCCCTAGGAGCGAGGGTAGGCGCAATTCTACTCGAGTTGACGAGAAAGGAAAGGATTAGAAAAATCTCGCCACAAACTACCTAATTTTTGTGTACCGCACTCGGTGGGGGGGGGCACGACAGATTGTTTCTCTTAGATTTTGCTTTCATTTTTCTTCTTTTTCTCTTTCGATTTGTCTACCTTGTTTTTGTTTATCTTTGATTGTTTCTTTTCGTTTCACTATTTCATAGATTGCGTATGTCGTGCCTGTCGTATCTAGTATGATGACATGGCTTTGCATTGCCCACTGCAGTGCACACTGCACCCGTGGCAACGTAGTATCTCTGTGGCGTAGCTTTGTGACCACAGAACTTGTAACTCTTCTAGGATTGAAGAATCGGCACGGACACTGGTTGTGCTGGATGTCGACGGGTAGAAAGAACGGTTTAATGTGAAGAACCCACACACACAACTTGACAGCGCACATTTTGCCTTGCTCGATGTCTCATAATACATACCAGGTATGATATAAGATGTACTTCAGTTGTTTTCAATGGCCTTTATATGGTCGCCCCGGTGGTCCAAGTGGTTAACCTCGAATTCTACTTGTTTGAGTCCTGGGTTCGAGCCCCAGGAGGGTCGGACTTTGACTATATTTGCAAAAATAAAAAAAAAGGATTCAATTGTTGAGAGCGCCTTGCAGCGTGGGTAGGCACAATTCGATGCGAGTCGACGAGGGAAGAAAAGGCTGAAATCTTCTCGCGACCAAAATGAAGGCACGTACCGTAGCGGGAAGGGGGGAGAAGAGCCTGCTATGTGACCCCGGATCTGAGTTACGAGTTGGAAGGAGAGAGAGAAGAAGATGTGCGAAGATAATGAATGGGATAAGAAAAAAAAAAAAAAAACCCTAAAGAAAGATGACGAAACAGTTAGGAGTTTGGAGTTCACACGCCACGTTCAGGTGTAGTTGATTTAAATGCATTTTCATGGACAAAACACCGTTCGCGGCGCGCGTTTATTACTTGTTTCTAGTACGTACCTGACTTTGGCCCAAACGGGGCCGGGTATACGTGGTATCTATATACCGAAAAACCCGTTGATTACCTCACTTACTTGTCAAGGGCACGCTCTTCGGCCATCACGCCACCACAGCAATGTTTCCTCGAGCCGCTCACCGAATAAATCAGTTGCCGCCGCGAATTCACCGATGCCACAGCACAACGACGGTTTCACCCGGGCAAGTCCTTTTCCTGCTCAACAAATACCTTCTGTCTTCAAATATGTAGGTTCTGTCCGAGATAGGCGGTGGAGGTGCCAAATAGCTGGGGGTTAGCGCTGACGGCAACATCTATACTTCGAATATTTGCTACAAAGAAGCAAATACGTCTACAAAGAAGCAAATACGTCAGAAAACAGCGATTTCACCGCTGGTCAGACAGCACCTTTGCCTGGACATGCCATACCGGATACCAAACTAATAGGTTGTAGTATAGAACAAACGGCCTATCACCCATTGCAGGGAACGTTTTACATCGGTCGCCATGTCTCCTGACACATTTGACAGGAATTGCGTGGTCACTATTTGTATGTGCGAGCGTGTGTGAGGTGGTAGTGCTCCACTCCAGAGTTCTTGGAGCCATTCCTGTGACCACGAACTGCATTGTGGCGATGCGTTAATGAATGCGAAAGCAATGACGACAACAGCAATAAAATCGAAACTATACGAGCTGGGCCAGGCAGGGCTCCGCGACTTCTTTCTGTACAACGGTTCGTTGGCTATGCCCCTAAAGAAAAAGTATTTTGACGTGTGTCCACGATAATAATATCTCCAGTGTTGTGTACCTGAAACCGAAAGTCGATTTTTTTGGTCGGTTGTTTGTCGGTTTTTCGAACCGAAAACAGACTCTAATTTGTCGGTTTTCGGTTGAGGGAAAAACTGAAACAGGAAAACCGACTCGGGTTTATCGGTCGTGATTTTTCCGTCCCTACCCCAACAAACCTTCATATTTGTATCGGAACCCCTTCATAATGTATGGATACGCCACACGCGACACACCCAACACACAGCCACGCAGAGCCCATAGCCAGCACGCAGCCCACATCCCGCAACAGGATAACAGTATAGTGGCACAGTATAGTGGCACGGCACACCGAAGCAGCCGTGGCCGCAGGCATCAACAGTCGCACAGGGCATATGGCATAGTGCGCCGCGAGAGTGCGAGCGACGAAACATGTCGAGTGCAGACGGCAGAGTGCTGGCTACTTCGTTTGCTGAACTGTCGCACTGATGCCCTCTGCCTACAATAATATAGATTGTTCGTGCTCGTAGATCACAGCCCCCTCGAGCAGCGTAGGTTTCCTCATGGCATTGACATTAGCTGTATGCTGGAAGTTGTGTCTTCCCAATCCTACGAAATGTTTTGCAGTAACTAACTGATGTATCTGTAGTTATTGATTTGCTGCGGAATATAAGCACGTCTAACGCACCAGCATGATAGCGTATGTCGGTCTGTACCGTGTGGCGCAGCAGACGCAGGTACTGCAGGCAGGGGGGTTATATGATACCATTAAATCGTAAAACACATTATGCCAACATATGCACACCGAACCGTCGAAACAGAGACCGACCGATAATCCGATCGAGAAATGTTTGGTTTCAGTTTCGGTCTCGTTCGGTGTCAACCGATCGAAACTGACCGACGTTCTGCGGACAAACCGGAAAACCGACCGAGCCACTTTTCACTTTCGGTTCACAACATCGCGAAATCGCCGTACATACCCATTTAATAAATTATACTGTGACGTTTACTCAGATTCTACTTCGCGATGTCTTGAGCCTTGTGTGCTTTGCTTCCGGCTGTGAGTGCTTCAGCCGGTCCCGACTGCCTTCTCGATTGAAAGTCGATGCAACCTCCACACCAGCAGTAGCAGCAGCCGCACCAGCAGCGGCGGCGGGGCTCGACTCCACCAAGGGCTCGGCTCCTGGTGCATCGTCAAGATCCACACAGCCCAAGCCATCAGTGGTTGAGGCGGCTTCTTCCGTCGTGCGCACGGTTCCCCGCCCTGTCTCCCTCTCTCCCCTCTCTAGCTATTGTCCGTCCTCTCTTTGTTCTTTACGATGTGCATTTTGATGGGCTTCCTTTGCTTAATGAGGCGATATTGTAGGACGTACGTAATAAGTCACAAGTACAGGCACCCTGGCACCCTCCTCAGCCAGTTCAGCAGTACTGGCAGTACATACTGGATCAAGGCCCATCTCTATTGTTTGCACAACAATGACTGTTTTTGTTCATTAAATCTCAAACCGAGGAGTCCAATCAGTGATTCTGGAGCCCGAGCAAGGTCCGAAGAACAAAATATCAACATATATATATCTGGGACGCATGAAGTATATAGGGTTAGTGTTAGGGTTAGCTAACCCTAGTCCTAAGACACTTCCGACTTGGAAAAATGAAGAACACAAAATGAATTCAATGTGCAAACATCAGGGCATGGACTCAACAAACGAACTCGAGGCTACTTCCGACTACCCTGGTGGAGCAGTTGCGGTCTCGACTGCTGCCTGCACCGCGCGAAATGCACGGTACACGGTAGCCGCGAACACAGAGAGGACACGCCTGCTCATGGTGTCTGGAGCGCGGTCAAGGTGATGACGCGGGTCCTAAATAACTCCAACATCACGGAGATGTTGTCAAAAAGTAGCAATCGAGCAAAACACCAGCATACCAATATGAACGAACGCCATGTCTTCACGCGAGTAGGTTTAACAGTTTGGGAGAAGGGATCTTTAGGGATGTTTTTGACTTGAAAAATGTGTAGCGTGGTCTGCAAATCGGAATCGTCGTCCGCAACTGAGAAATTTCCTGGTTCGATGCAAACTCGGCGTAGCCGCGTTTATCGCGAGTTTTGGCCCGTTTTGGCTGCGGTTTGGGGTCAGGGTTAGGGTTAGAGTCAGGGGTTGGGTTGGGTCTTCGCCCGTACCTTGATCCCAACAGGAACCAAAATACCCGAACAGCCTACCAACCTAAAGATCCCTTCTCCCAGATTGTTAAAGGTCCTCCTTACGCGGGCAGTCAGACAAAAATAATAGGTGCAGCACAGCTATGAGACCTCGTCCCTGACAATGAATAGACCATTAATTGCAGGAGTTATTTCCCTAGAAAGAGTATACTGTACGAGTACAAGTCGCGAACAGTATGAAGACTACATGGCAATGACATTGTAGTGACGTAAACAGCAGGTACATTATACGGCCTCGTAAAAAGCAAAACCTGAAAAACACGATGACTACTGATCTCCCTGCTGCCGTTCTCCACGGCCGCCTCCTCGCCTCAGCCCAACCGTCCCGCTCCTTTGCATGTGCTATCGCTGCCACTTCCTTCCAGTCGGTTCCCCTTCTGACCCGTCCCGAAAAAACAGACAAATCAGAAAAATGGGAACGAAGCCTAAAATGAGGAACCAAGCCGTATCTCCAGAACCATGTGGTGTATCAGAGAACCAAAATGATCCTGCGAAACCCCTTGGCCAGCCCTGTGAGAGGAGCTCGTCAGAACGGTCATGCTCCATCTCGTGCCTTCGGGTGGGCGCAAAAAGCGATATACGTTGGCTCTATTGTGATTTCTCTAGATGCTGGCTACCGCGGCGATGCCGAGGACTTCCAGCCTGAGCGACAGCTCATTCGAAGCCTGCTGTACAGCCCCACAGGACTGTCGACTTTTTTTCTTGGAGTTGTACACAATTGGTTTGCTTTCTAAAAAAACTCGTCCGTTCCCATTTTTTGTTTCATTCCCATTTTTCCGTTTTGTCTGTCAAAAAAAAAATATTTTCGCACTGCGGTTGGTTGTGATCTTAAACAACAAGAGAAAAACATATATCAGACGTAGGGTTCCAGAAGTAATTCTTCAATTTGTGTTTACGAGTACCTTTGAAAGCTTTCTCCGTTTTTTGTCTGGCCAGGCATCTCACGCAGCATCTAAAGTTGTTGTTGTTGTTGTTGTTCTCACATTATTTACTCTCTGACAAAAGAGTCCGTGGTCACACAGGTGCTGGAGCCCAAGGAAGATCCGAAAAACAATATAATCGAAAATTCGGCCGCCTCTAAATACACGAACGAGACGAAAAAAGCGCACTCGAGCTAAAACCAATCAATGCGCAAACTGAACTAACATCGCCGCGGTTATATCCTCTCAACTATAGCATAGAGTACCCCCGTTCCCACCACTAACCAATTCGTGGCTGCTGACTACATACAGCGGATGCTGTCTGAAGTGCTGCCTGCATCGTACGAAACGCACGGTAGTCGTGAAAACGAAAGATGAACACACCTCCCTGCTATCTGGAGTGCTGTCAGAGTGAAGACTCGCGGATACGCAGTGAAAAAAGGAGCAAATTACTATGAATACCACACGAACATCAACGATCGCCATCTCTTACTAGACTGTCTGACACAAAAAGGTGCAGCACAGTTATGATACCACGCCCCTGATGATTGCGAAGGTTATTCCCCATGCATGAAGGGTATACAACTCGTTAAACTACAAAGACCAGTGACGAGTACCGGTAGATACTATTCTGCCTCGTGAAAAACAATACCAGGAAAAAACAAACTATGACTGCTTCTCTCGTGAAGATGGTGTGCGGTAGATCATGGGTCTCCGTGCACGGTCTTCCTGCCGCTCTTCATGGCCGCCTCATCGCCTTGGCCCAATCCACCCGCTCCTTTGCGCGTGCACTCGTTGCCATTCCCTTCCAGTCGATTCCCTTTCTCCGTCATCCTGAAAAACAAAATGCTCCTCGCACTTGCGGTTCTGATCTATCAGATGGCAGGACGATGATACGTGATTTATTGACAAAGTAGAAAAGTAGTGCTCCATTCCTGAATATTCTATCGCCGACAGGCCTCGACGGTCGACGTTGTTTCACTGGTGAACTATCGAACAGAACGTCCTCCTCGTAAATCTATTTCCAGTATATAATCGGTTTATCATTTATCTCGAGGTTCTATCTATGACCCCCACAGTCAGATAATTTGGGTCTCCAGAGCAAATATGTCGAAGACAGCACTTTTACCCCTTGACAGACACCGTCAACGCAAATGTTTTGACAGACAACCTCTGTTCTTGCGGAACCGCCCAAACATATTGTCGAAAGTAATTAAATTTCCAGTATTTGTGCCAGGTACTTCGAAGTATTGTTCTTTTTCTATCTTGATACAATTCCGAGTCCGATCTACAGAAAAATGCAACAAACTGCTTGGCAGAACGTCGATTTTTCAAAATGTGTCCCATCTAAAACAAGTAAAACCAGCTGCACACGACGAACCTGCTCTGCTCGTTTCGTATTGTCTGACGCCAAGGGGCTGGGCATAGTTGACGAACGCAGGGCGGAGACGGCAGTCTGGGTAGCAAGGTACCAGGCGGATTAGCAGGGAGAACCTGGCTATACTACTCGTACCACAAGCTGCTGCCGCCACCTGGAAGGTGCTTTGGGCTTTGGTCTGCCTGTTATTTCCCCTTTGTTATTTTTCCTTGTTACTTTTTTCCTTGGTTCTTTGTCTTACTCTGTTTACAAGCAGTGGTGTTTTTTTCTTATTTTATTTTATTTTTCTTTCTTTTCTACAGCTCGTTCTTTTTCGAGTGTTGGCCAACTCGCCTGCGGGGGGGGGGGCACGACAGATTGTTTCTCTTAGATTTTGCTTTCATGTTTCTTTTTTTCTCTTTCGATTTGTCTAACTTGTTTTTGTTTTCTCTTTGATTGTTTCTTTTCGTTTCACTATTCCATAGATTGCGTATGTCGTGATGTCGTGCCTGTCGTATCTAGTATGATGACATGGCTTTGCATTGCCCACTGCAGTGCACACTGCACACGTGGCAACGTAGTATCTCTGTGGCGTAGCTTTGTGACCACATAACTTGTATCTCTTCTAGGATTGAAGAATCGGCACGGACACTGGTTGTGCTGGATGTCGACGGGTAGAAAGAACGGTTTAATGTGAAAAACACACACACAAAACAATATATAGGGGTTTCCACACATGAAATGATGCCTTTTCTGTCAACGGGGGTAGGGAACACATGTTCAGACCGGCGGATCTGCCATGTCCCCTACCCCCCCTGACAAACAGCCAGCATGACAGTGACACGCCTCCTGACATCTCCAGAGCTCCAACCAAGATTAACAATAATACGGGCTGTGAGCCCAGATCTTGGGTTGGTGGACTCTTCAGGTATTTCTCTTCCTGTTGGTGTGGACGTACTGATATACTCAATTGCCGCACCTCCCTCGTATTGTACAACTATCGCGAAACAGGGCTGTACGAGTGACCCCCAACACCGACAACGGCAGCACTTACTTGGAGAAATATTCTACACGTTATTAAACCTCTATTTTTATTTTTTATTTATATTTTTGCTCATCCCATTTATTACCTTCGCCCCATCTTCTTCTCTCATTCCTTCCAGCTCGTAACTCAGATCCAGGGTCACATAGCAGGCTCTTCTACCCCCTTCCCGCTACGGTACGTGCCTTCATTATTATCGCGAGAAAATTTCAACCTTTTCTTCCCTCGTCGACTCGCATCGAAATATTTATGCCTACCCACGCTGCAAGGCGCTCTCAACAATTGAATCTTTTTTATTTTTATTTTTCAAACAAAGTCGAAGTCCGACCCACCTGGGGCTCGAACCCAGGACTCAAACAAGTAGAGTTCGAGGTTAACCACTTGAACCACCGGGGCGGCAGGCTATATAGGTTGGAGGGTTGAGCAAATTAGTTGTACATGTAGAAGCTGATGAGCATATAATTTCGAGTTCTGGAAGCTGAAATACGACACTTTACGTATTGTACTAGAAGAGTCGGAGTGTGTTTCAGGTTTTGCCAGCATTGTTTCAGTGTTTTCCTGAAGTTACGGTACGTTCTGGTATTTTCCTACCTGTATTTTCCTACCACTTCCGAAACTTCGGGCAAATAAATACTAAAACAAACTGAAAAACAGTTATGTACTCCTGATACGGCCAAGCTGGATTTCGCAATGTATACTATTAAGACTGTACTGTCATTGAGTGGTAGGCGCGCGTACTGGTACATAATGTAGGTGTTTCCCAAAGAAAGTGTACAAAGTAGGAAATACAGTCTGGGACTTGGAAACAAAAACCCTCGTTTTCAAAAACATGCCACAAATAGACTACGAGGTATGTAAAGCATCGAGCTTTTGTGGGCCTCTTTTGTGATCCATATATATATGTTACTATCAATAATAGGGTCTCGCGCGTGAAGTGAAACATCAGCCATGTTGGAAGTTTTCTGCTGTGTTTTATGTTTTGCTGGCTCGTAATTCTTTGTTTACCAAAAAACACTCGGCGTCGTTTGTGGTAGCCTACGACTGCCATTTGGCGCACCCGACGACATGTCACACATCATCAGGAACGCCCATTAATTTCGCGGGCTGAGGTTTCCTGTGGAGCGCTGCAGCTGTACCCAAGGAAGTGGAGTTTAAAGCTCGGCTGGGGGCTGTTTTCTGTCTCGTTTTATATTTACCCGATTATTAATGATTTTCGACTGCTGCAGAGGCTCAAAGTCCGGGCGTAGCCTAATGCGAAGACAATCACAAGCTATTGTGATGGAACAACCACCTGTTCTCTCCTAATCACGGACTGACAACAGTGTTTTGTTGTAAAACGCAGCTTGGCATACAGCGGCGGATATTAGTTTTTAAATTGAACATGCAGATAGATGTCATAAACAAGGAAAAGCGGGGATGGGGGATGGAGTTGATCCTCCGTCCGTTTACTAACTTTGTTTCCCTACAACAGCAGTTAGTTGAGATTTAATAGAAATTAAGAACGTCGGCAGCGCACTGTATACTTCGAAGTATAAAACTAATGAAATATCGTAGTCAGTACCGCTGAGATTCCCAATCCTTAAGAAGATCGGGTCACACCCCAGGCCAGGAATCCCAAAATGACTTCTTCTGCCGAAATTTGGCGCCATCGTGGCCGAAATCGCCACTCACAACCTCGAGGCACTTAGGGTTATACGTGTGGGGAAGGTGGTGGCCGAGGATAAGGTTAGGATTACAATGAGACACTGGGCCATGCAGGCCAAAATAGACCACTTAAAAGGAAATATTCCTCGCACATAACTTCACTACAACAAACACAAATCGAGTGCGTCCAGTCGGCTGCTTATCGCGCGTCAACGACAAGGCCCTCACCAAAGGACCATCCTCGGGGCCCAATATTGTGCACTGATGTGGTCGACGTTGCCGGTTTGGAATTTAGGTGCATGTGATCTATGATACCTTGAGCAGTTTTTCGCGTTTGGTGCCTTGACAGGGTTCTGGTCCTGGTCATGTTGCACCTGGTGCTTGACGTGCCAAGGTTTGGAGGATTTACCCGTTAACGGTTGTTTCGCAAATCACGCGAGGAAATAGCTCTTCTTTGGTTTGCTCCACTGAAACCCCCGCAACGATGTATCACCGGATTAGTATGGCTGTTTGAAAGGGTTCACTTTGTTATGTTTTGAAGCCCCTAAGATGAGACAACCTGCGGTCGTAGGGAGGGCGTGGACGAAAAGAAGGGGCCCCTTAAGATATGGTTTCGCTTATTATTAATAGCATGCGTACGAGTATTCCGTTGGTAACTATATCAGAGATACCAAGGACGTGAACGTTTATCGAACGAGTATTAAGAGAATACGGAGCTGCAAAGCATCCGTACGATAACATAGAAGAACCTCGCAAAGCTAACGTCGTGCACCCATCGACTCTCCCCCCCCTCCAGCAACATGAAGACGTCAAGTGCGATGCAAGCATCGCTCATGCTCGTGCTTATTATGGTGGGGTGCTTTGTGGCGGAGTCTGCGAGACACAAGATTAAGGTCAGGAAAAATAGGACAACCTTCAAGATTGACTGGTGGGACGACGGTCGCAATGTGCCTTATCGAATCATTTTCAAGAAAAGCGGCCTGAAGTCGACCTACAAGTTCCACAAATCGGGGCGCATGCATTCTCTCGTCGTGGGTTCGACCAAGTATACATTTAGCTTCATTCAGGACGTCAACGCCTTGCCGGAGGTGCAAACATCATCCATCGGATCTCGGATGCTTCTCGAGTCTGAAGAAGACGAAGACATGGAGGAGGTTCACTTCGAACACCGCCGTCTTTATGACTGTGCCGACTGTGAGAACACGTGGGACACCCTGTGCGGCGTAGGTATCGTGGACGTCTGCGACTGGGTGCCATTCTTGCCCAGCGTTTTCAATGAGGACGCGGTTACTTCGTTGACGAGAATGTGCAACGGGATGGGAAACGCTTGCCAGGCCTCAGCGTTCGACACGTGCGACGGGCACTGCATCGCAGGTGAGTTACGTATTATGTGACGCCCCCCTCGTGATGTTGTAAAAAACACAAATAATGCGAAACCCGATATGCGTTGACCGTTTCACGGTTTAATAGATACCCTGGTATGCCGCTAACGACCGCAGCTTTCTGCTCGAACCAACAGCCCTAGTCCCCATATATATATATCCTCAATCCGTATTTAGTACCGTGACGTACCGTGTTGATGGATGAAAACCTGAAATGTCTCCAGTGATAATATACTTATCTGTGTGATCTATCTTGTAACGTTCTTCGCGAACCAACAACCCTAACCCCCTAAATCCCCCACCCGCCTTTACTGCCTTAACGTACCGTGTTGCTGGCACGCCAACCTGGAATGTTTTCCATCGGGGCCTGCTCCCCCGCCAATTCCAGCCCCAGGTGAGGAAAAAGAACCAGTATCATGTAAACGGCGGTTGTTGAGATGAGACCTGGACTACTCTAATCAGTTGTGCACATTTACGGGATGTTTCTGATCCCCCTCGGAGTGTTTCCCCCTTTTTTATAAAGGATGGGTTGGCATCGGTTGGCAACGACACTGTAAAACATGCCGCTCACTACGTGAGCTAGACAACCAGGGTACCGTTTTTTTTTGTTTTTTTTTTGCAGTCGCCCATCATAGCCGGTTGTCGAGTTTGATAATTTGTGCGAGGTAAAGAAGCTTCACTTCGCACAATTATGAATGATCGTATCACGTAGTGTTTAAGTTAAGGCACCGAAGGGGCAGCTACATGGTACTCCCATTGCTGTCTCTGGAAATAAATGCCTACACCGGAAATTAAACCAACTCATTGAAGCTGTCGTCCATATAATATGCAAGTCCGCCTCAAAAGTGGTTCTTAGTAGGATGCAGCTCACCCTTCATGCGACTCGCCAGACACCTCACGGCGCTTCGCGCTTGGTGCTAGCAATGTTTGCCTGGTCGGTGAAAACCCGACATGCTCCGTCCCGGCATTGTAGGGATACGAGGGTCTCTGGTCATGCGACTACGGCCATGCATGAGATCGAGTACATCTCGCCTATCGAGTACACCCCCCCCTCGGAGTGTTTGAAATCGTGGAATCTCACGAAAGACGCTTGTATGATGCACTTCATCACCACTACTGAGGATTGAGTGGCAACTTATTCAGCGAGGGGGCAGCACAATATATACTGGTACACCTTATGGGCATCCTCGTGACAGCTCCGCGTCCCATCGAAATGCCTTACCTTTTTTCCCGCAGGCGCATGCACTCCTAACCCGTGCCAGAACGGGGGATCGTGCTCGGTTGACCCCGCCGGTGGACACACGTGCTCGTGCGCATCAGGCTACGGAGGCATGGCTTGCCAGACTGACACGTCATGTGAGCGAACATCGCCGGGGTGAATTAGTTTTGAACAGAGTTTATTGTGGAGGATCGAACAATTAAGATGAAGGTGGGTTCGGCAAGTCGACACTATCTGTTCCAAACTTTCAACCGCGATATGACGCGTTTGACATTGATCACTCCTTCCAACAATAACACCCCTTTTGGGGGGGTATTCGGCCGTTCTGATGTACTTTTTCTTTTGTCGATTTCGATTTCCCCTCGTCGCAGCCTTGCCCTCGTTCTACATCGAAGTCGACTACGTCGGGACTTGGACGGCTGCACGCAGGGCCGTGTTTCAATCTGCTGCTAACAGGTAGCGCGACGCTCACTGCATAAGCGAATCCCTGTGTGCCTCCACACACTGATTGGCTATCGTGAATACTTGTAAGCAGTGCTGTTTCCCAATTTTGCGATACGAGTTTTTTTTACGATTAATACTCTGCAACAGCAACATCGAATCTGGTCCCTGTCGATGTGCAATTGTAACGCCAAGCTCTCACATTCGCCGCGTTGTGGCAGATACTGAGTGAGCTGCTTCAGGTTTCCTTGCATACCTGTTGTATAAAACCACGATATTTGTAGCGTATCTCTTATCGCAGCAATTTATATTGTTGTGTTACTATGTGACCATAAGTAGGCTGTTCGGCTTCATGCGATCACTCGAACCAAACAATCATCGCGTGTGCAGGTGGTCCGAAGTAATTACCAACGTACCTTGCGGAGGGAACTCCGTCAACCCGGCAGGCCGCCTCCTGATCAGCGCGACTCTTGAGCCCATCGACGGGATAAATGGTATTCTAGGGTCTGCCGGTCCCCGTCGTATCTGGAACGACTGCAGAACTATCAGCTTGGAAGGAGCCATGCGGTTTGACATCGCCGACATTGCCGGCATGGAATTCAGGGGCATCTTCGAAGGAGTCATCTTGCACGAAATGGGACACGTCATCGGTGTCGGGTAATTGCGTGGAATACAGAAGTTGCATACGCACTATCGAGCACGTTGAGCCATATATATGCGTGTCATATATTGCAGTTGCGGAAGGCATGCATATATAGTGTGATATCTGTTTGCTGGCTCTACAAAGAGCCCTCGGCGAGACATTTGATTATGCGGCGGGAACCAAAGGCTCATCATTTAGAGCTATGTACCAGTGTTGGCGTTCGGTTTGAAATAGCTGGGGTCTGCACCCGCCTCAATTATTTATGTATCATCGCCAGGTTCTTTAGACCGGCCTTACCTGAGAGGGGGAACCGACCAGACTCACATACTGGCCATGGCCACGTCGTCGATGGGCCCAGGGTTGGAGTACACATCAAACATCCTCATGTAATTACTCCATTATTACCGAACTCGAAATACACGTTACCAAATCAAGAAGAACGCTCGGCAGGGTCGCATCCCTTCATCTGCACTGACATATATATACATGCTTCGGGGGTACTTGTCGCTCAAAACGTGTACACCAACAAAATAAATGAAAACAAACGTGCTGAGGTCGCCTATGTATGAGCACCTGACTTTGAGGCTATTTCGCGCGGCAGTAGTGTGTGTTAATTTATACACCATTGATTTGCTACGCTACTACTTCTGAGGTTAGTCGGTGACAACAATGTTGCTATATTCCGTCGTACATTCTCGTATCACACGAGCAGTAGGGCTGCGAGTTGGCTAAACTTCCCGCATAGTTATTAGTTTGCTGGAGGGACTCCAGCCAACTAACTGACATTTGTTGACAAGTTGACTGCAAAAATACGCTGTGTAGCCTCATTTTACACAGGAAACAAAAAATATGAATAATCGGCCAGGTTTATCTCTGGTTTTGATCGCGAAACATGTCATTTTTCTACTTCGTCTAAGGGATGCACCAGACACGTACGTGGACGTGCCATTCCCGTTTTGAGGTCTCTTGCTGGAGTCACAGTTTGTTGTGACGGCACTAAAGGCGCCGCCGGAGGCCACAAACACGCTTTTTGGCCTCATTACACTCAGAAAGTATGAATTATAGATCATGTTTATCGCTGGTTTTCATCGCGAAACGAGTAATTATTGTTGAAGTCCGTCTTAATAATAGTTTATCAGACTTTATTTTAGGGATGCACCAGAAGCATGGGCATGCCGTTCCCGTCTAGAGGTCTCTTACTGGTGTTAAGTTTTTTCTGCAACTATGAACGACCTCCATACCGGTGTACCATGGGTCAGAATTGGACTGCTGTATGTAAGAAGTACGAGACGTAAAGAAGAGTGAAGCAAAAAATACTGCCGCTTGTTCTTCTGCACTCCACTTCTTATGAATGACCTGCGTACGGAGTAAAATGGAGCAGACCGGGTCGCATCCCGCGAACTGATGGACAGGCACCTCCATGTGAGTCGTAAAATATGCAAACCTCATGCCCCCCGACCCAGTGTTTGTAGATGTATGTGCTCCGATGCCTGTACGTCGTCTGCTCATGGTGCATTTTCGTCGTTCGTTTTGGCAGAACCTTGTGGCAGGCCGGCTTTGGCAACTGTTCAACTTGCCGCGCAAATGGAAACCCTGCCTGGATGTGTCCCGCCGCCGTGAGCACCTATGCCGATATTGGTGGTTCTGGTGCTAACATTCTCGAGTTGGACGGGCAACCCGGTAAGAGTCAATATGAAACTATATTATCAGAAACCTTGCGTAAGAGAAAGTTGGAACGAGCGGATCAGTATTAATAGTAAGCCGGGCTACGCGATGTAGGAATGTTCGGGAAAGCATATATATATTGATGGCTCCTACGGCTTGCTTTCTTGCAGTAGAACTCTAGTCACCTGTCAGGATATGGCACCGTGATTCGCACGAGATGCGAATCGCCCCCTCCAAGTCGGAAACTTTCTGTCAACGTTTTGGATATTCCGCAAACAAACATGAAACGATAACGCTGCTGTAATTCACTTTGTTTGCAGGAACGACCTGTGGCCACCTGGACGAAGTCACCTTCACCGATGAGCTGATGACCGGATATGTCGACAGCGTGAGAAAGTGCTACTGTTTGACTCCTCATCTACGCTTGATTTCGCAGCCTACGCGTCTTAAGTATTCCCCAGTCAACCATTAGTACATCGTTGACATGTATCAGGGCTGCTGTGGAGCAGGAATTGCACGAGAAACGGGAGACGTGGGTATGAATGCAACATATTATTTGAACCGATAATAATGTTTGGTACGTAATGCCAGTTGAAATACGGAACACAAACTGAGGGCTGGTTTAAGCGCACTGGCCCAGTTCTCGCCCGGCACGAACGACGACTGCAACGCTGGTTCCATATTTTTCAAGAGTTACGTCATACGAACCACCATGACCAGGTCACGCGACCATTTTTTTTTTAAATACCTACCACTAGGACTGGCGCGTTATATAGCGAAACCGATGGATCCCAACCACAGCCATTGCTTAATATCTACACTTTCCAGGCGCTTTCCGAACAACAATGATGTATTTTTGTTTTTGTTACGTTTGATCCATCCGGTTCCAGGTACTCCTAAAGCATGTCAGTGTATCGCTCGCACAGAAATTCAAGACTACATAGGACCAACCTCAAGACATGCCGAAGTCCATGAATTGGATTTTGCACTAACAATAAGTAGCTACGAGACAAATAAATCGTGATTTTCACGTTTTTACCGCACAAAGGTCCTAAAGTCCGAGCCATTTTTAAGAGACGATACCCTGATTAGTTTTGACCGTTTAGAAGCGAGGTACTTTTTGTCGCTTTTCGCGGGCACATTGGGGGCGTCAATACATAACTGCCCCACAACAGGCCCTAATCACAAACAGTTGTCGAAACCGACCAAACCAGGTATAGACCCAAATCAGTCAACGGGGGGAGGCAGGGACTACAACAACTGCATAAACGTCTGCAACCCCCCCCCCCCGATATATTACGGTATCGTATTGCCAAAAAACGGCGTGAAGTTCCGACGCTAGCACAATTCTGAGCTACAACGTTGAACCATCCAGTACAATTTCATCATTGTCGCTTACCCTAGTATCGCGCTTCATTTGTATCGTGAAATAAATGGTCCAAACCTTCACATGCATGCCTCATTTGCCATTTTTGTCCCCAACGTTCGCAGACAATGCACTTGTCGAAGATGACTGCATCCATTCTCGACGACCTCAAGTACATCGTCGACCCCAGCGCGGTGAGTTTTGACTCGCTGTGCGCAGTGTTGTTTTGAAAAATACGAATACACCCAACGATGCTTGTCGCACACCAAGCGGCTATCACTCGACGTGGATCTACCCCCTGCTGTATATCGACTAGTATCATCATACGTTTGATTCAACGATCGTCGTTCACCAGTGAGAGGAAACAAACTAGCACAAAATATACGGTTGTGACTATCACGAACCAAGACGGGAGGTTGACGTGGCCTTTTCCTTTGCATACACCAAGTACGTGCTCGCTATGTTGTGCGACGACAGTACTGGATCCCATATGTGACGCAGTCTCAACTACGACCCACTATCCCGTTGCCACCCCCTGCCGCCTCGTTTGCTATGCCCTGTCCCTTTCGCTTCAGGTGGATGCGTACACTCTGCCTTCTGAGCGCGGTAAGTACCACCTGAGCGAGTTCACGTTGTGCCAGATACCCCCGATGTTTTCGGTACAGACTGATCAAACAACATGCGCTCGGTTGACTCGATCGTTGAGCTTTTACCGCGCTGGTCCTTGTAGACAAGGCTAATCGGTTTTGGCGTTGCACCCGGTTCGTCATAATCTTTCTGCATGCCGAGTGCTTTATTGCATCCAGTACCGTAGGCACATGGCAGGTTACCGTTTTAACATACCGTAGTGCAGCATCGCATAAACGCCATGCTGGTACGTCCTGCTTCGGGGATCATCGTTTCCTGACGGGCAGGGCTCCTCTGTCACCACATTAAGTGCTGAAAGTATTTGCAATCCCATAAGCTTTGATGTTGTACATAGGTACACCAAAATCGTGGGGTATACTTGAACAAAGGCGAAAATGTTAATTCACAGGTTCGTAAGAATTAATTATAATCGAAACTAACTGGAGCAGCCGGGTTTCTCTCCCTGTTTTCGTCCTTTTTGGGTCCGGGTCGGGGACGGGGTTAGCGCGTTAGGGTTCGGGTTACGGTTGAGAGTTGGGTTGGGCTTACGCTAGTACCTTGATCCCATGAAACAGGGGTTCGTAGCTTGTCAAGAAAAAAACAACCCGACGTCTGGAAGGTGCCGCGTGACACCCGGTTAATATTTCTGACGTAACTCACTATGATTGCGCACCGGGAAACCTTGGATTGCCCGCATAGGTCATGTCCCCATCAAAACCAGGTTTGTCGATGAGCCGGCCTCCGTAAGCTCCTGTAGGGCGTATCACTGCTCTATGCGTAACACTAGATAGACGCGAACGTCGAAGGAAGCTTCCTTTGCACTCGTCCGAAGTGTTATGCGTGCTTGGCCCCATCTGTTCGAGGAGAGCACGCGCTACATGTTGTTGACGGACTCCACTGATCGTCGCGGGACGACACTTGACTTAGCAGTGTTGTACGTTCAGTAACGACCTGGGCATACACACATACTGTACGGTAACTAGTGTCGCTCGTCTTTTTTCACATCCCCGTTGCCGTCCTTTTAACGTTGCACTGCAGGCGGTTCGATCAGCGGGGAGCCGGAGCCACAAACTGCCATTAACGACACCGCAGTAGACGCAATAATCCTTGCTGTGGACAGTAACGGCGATGTCGAAGAATTAGAAGGGATTATAATGGTGTTTTAAGCAATATTCACAAAAACCAAGGCGTTCAATCCAGTAAACTCTGGCCATGTTTCCCACGATCCACGATGACACCGGCAATATGGCATTGCCACCATCATGCGGGCAAACGTTTGAATTTGTGGGACCGCGAATAGACCGCTGAGAGAAGGGGCAGGTAGTTCTCAAGATGGTTGCAAGGAGGTGAAGTGACCTTTTTGCGTGTGCGTTTTCGTCGATTACGCCATCAACCGATTAGGAGAATATGAGAGGTGTACGGCATGACTGGGACGGCACACCAGGTTTTGCTTCAGGCTTCACAAACACGAAGCAGAGTTAATTGTGTGGGCCGGAAAGGGAGGTTTAGGGTCCGTTTCGTTTGCTCCGTATACCGTTTTCGCACGGAACGGATGTAGCCGGGCGTCTTCGGGAACTGGACGGCCGGTCGCGTTCTATTCTCGGTTTCTTCGTTTCGAAAATATTTCGACGAAGTTTCAAATCGTTAATACTTGCGAACGGAATTGAGATAGGTGTGAGAAGTATGTTACCGCCTGCTGTAGACGAAGGTGAAGAGCGTGTCAGGTTTGGCACGGTGGTCATAAGGCCTTTGTGGTGCACAGAGCGATGCCGGGGCGGGGGTGTACTCGATAGGATATATGTACTCGATATCATGCATAGCCCTAGTCCAGGACCATAGACCCTCGCATCCCTACAATGCCGCGACGGAGCATGTCGGCTTTACACCGACCAGGCAGACATCGCTTGCACCAAGCGCAACACGCCGTGAGGTGTACGGCAAGTTTTCGCCGGGAGAGGGAGGGGTCAATTCCAAGGACACCATTCATGCCAATTGATATGTATATTTGATACCTGTGGGCTAGACATCCAGCTTGGTATGGTAAACACCGGTCGCATCGCTTGCGGTCCTCCTACGCGTTACATTTTGTTCCATATATATATATATATATATATATATATATGTTATATACTATGACTAACGGGAATCCTTGACCCAGGTATCGCCGGGATGTCTGTTGCGTACGAAGTGTTTCTTGATATATATATCGATGCAGTAGAACACGGCCTTCTTCATGGGGATGCACTTCCTTGTACTTTAATGCCGGTTGTTTGGTGGGATACCGAGCGCTTCCAACGAGGAGTCTCAGGAACGAGTAGGCGCACCCATACCGTTGCGCATCAAAAGTAGTAGGAGTTATGATGCGTTAGTCTGTCTTCGGCGTTCATTCCATCTAACAGACAAAACGGAAAAATGGGAACGAAACAAAAAATGGGAACGGACGTTTTTTCTTAGAAAGCAAACCAATTGTGTACAACTCCAAGAAAAAAAGTTGACAGTCCTGTGGGGCTGTACAGCAGCCTTCGAATGAGCTGTCGCTCAGGCTGGAAGTCCTCGGCATCGCCGCGGTAGCCAGCATCTAGAGAAATCACAATAGAGCCAGCGTATATCGCTTTTTGCGCCCACCCGAAGGCACGAGATGGAGCATGACCGTTCTGACGAGCTCCTCTCACAGGGCTGGTCAAGGGGTTTCGCAGGATCATTTTGGTTCTCTGATACACCACATAGTTCTGGAGATACGGCTTGGTTCTCATTTTAGGCTTCGTTCCCATTTTTCCGATTTGTCTAGCAGAGTGTAGAGCGATGCTGGCCCCTTCCTCCCTCTGCGGGGTTCAGGGTCACAGGTATTTTAACCGCTTTCTGGCGGACTACGTACCATGGCTGTAGTTTATAAACACCCCTATTGAAAGTAGAACCTAAACATGTTTTTCGGGGATCATCCTCGAAACATACCCTCGTAGGTATAACCAGGATCTTGCTGGGTTCGGGGGGGGGGTGGAAGGTGCTACGAGTTGTCACAGATAAGAGTCGTGCGTAAACGCTTCTATGTAGGCTGATCTACTACTGGTGTAGTGAACGCCCCTGAGCGGTGCTTGGCTCTAGGCATTCCGTCTTACACTCCCAGTGACTTATTTGTTTTTCATATGATTGCATTTTGTAAACTTTACTGGAGCCACTGTTGTTCTACCGTAAGACCTGATAACGTAGCAGTTGCCGTAACCTTGCTAAACTACCTATGGGGGCAGTTGTGATGGAACACTGTATCAAGAGCGTTTTTGGATGGCGTCGGGTGTCCAACATTGATATTAGGGTAGCATGTTGCTTGCGTTGTAGCATCATCTTAGTCCTGACGTCGCCAAGTTGGCCCTGGTAATAATATTGACGACGGGAACGCAAAATAATGCTACTGCGTCACGGTTTCACCTGAAGTTACTGTCACAATTGATTACTACGCCATCGTTAACCGCAACACAATCGGGGTGTGTTGATTGATCTCTAAAGGTATAGACGCAGCTGGCACGGGAACGCGTGGTTGACTCCAGACAATAACACGGAACTTCTCTTATACCAGATATATATTATTATGTATCAGTGCTGTCGAGTGACTCAGGTGGCGGCGCATTCACACGATTATCCATCACATTGCAGGCACAATTAATCTCCCGCTCTTATAATCCCACATCAATATATGGAACTCCCTGATACTAAATGAAACATCTACGTCGTGTCTATTGAGCACAGTCAATAGGGTGACAGAACGAGCAGCAGCAACCGGCCCCCCGAGGCCAGCGGAAACACTGTTCGTCAAGTCTTTTTTCAGGTCGAAAAATTGGGGAAGGTCTGTGTTTGCCCTGTGCAGAAAGCAAAGTGCGGAACAACCATAGCAAAGACTGTCCTCCGTCCCTGCCCCTTGCCGGTTCTCTCTGTCTGGCACTCGCTCCCTCTCTCCCTCCCTTGCTCCCCACCCCCCTGCCCTCTCCCTCCCTCCCTTCCTCCCTCCCTCCCGCCTTCCTCTCTCCCTGCCTGCCTGCAACCTCCTCCTTGTTTCCGTGTACTTCCCTTCCTACAGCGGTAGTTGTACCTGGTACCTCGTGCGCTGACGCAACACGTAACAACACCGTTTTCGAAGTTCGTACATTCTTTCGGTATGAACAATACTTCGGAACTTGGTAAATCATATAGAATACGCGCAAACGGCTTACCATACAATTTGCAAATTCAATAAAACATGGGATATAGACGAGACGTATCACGCAGCTTGCAAAGTTGAGTATCAACTATTTAATCAGTCGAACTCACAGCTGACGTATTCCACAACTGATTATTTACGATGTTTCGATATTTCCGTAGATGTGTTTCCGTACGGGGAGGGTCCCACTTAACCCTTTCAGAACCCCAGTCCCGTTTCGGAGACAGACTACGTATAATTTGAGTGATTTGTCCCCACATATGGGACTGCGGTGCCAAACAGGTTAATCAACCATTTTATGACTGTAGTCCCGTTTTGGGTGTAAAGTACTTGAAATAGGACTGCAGTCCTAAACGTGTGGTTCCGTTGAGCGCGGAGCCCCACGTAATAAGTAAGTGCGGTTACAAAATCTTGACTCAAGTTCTCCCACCTTAAGGGCGGCTGCCGCACTCAAATTGAGCAAGTGCGGTGCGGGAGCGGCTGCTGCACTCAGTCAGGTGAAACCAATCTCGCTTTCGATGTGCTTCAGTCATCAGTGATATCATGTGTATTATTATCTTCTGGTTTATGGGTTTACCGAGGTACCCTTCCACTCCAGAGGTATCGGAGCCTGCCCTGCGACGACGGACTGCATTTTATTTTGGCGATGAGTTCATGTGAGAACTAGTGAAAAATGGGAGCTAATCATGACTTTGCACGCCTTCGACCGCAGGTTCCTTGAGCATATTACCGCAGCAGCAGCCATCACGTAGTGCTGGAGAGCATACTCTCCACCGCGCGCTTACAATAATTCCGAGCTGTTGATGCACACGAGACCGAGCTTCGAGTACGAGTTGTTTTGTGTACGTATTCAATGATAGCCCGTGCATGGAGCCAACAAGAACTACTGATGTGCAACAAACAGTTCCCGTGCGAGTATATACGAGAAGTGTAGGCACGTGCCCAAGCTGGGCTGAGCTACAGCAGCACAGGACTAATACTCGAACACGACAAATAAATGACAAACCAAACAACGTCACGAGGATATCGCCTTAGCATTTTAGTAAACTACAGAAAAAGCAGGCGGGGGTGACGCCGTGCTTCCCTCGCAGAGTTGGACAGCGGTAGACGAGAGCCGTACTGCTGTGCTTTGGCTTGCACCATGCCAACTCTCTTTCACAAAAGACGGAGAAAACTAGATAGTATTGATTCATCCTGAATCATCTAAAATTCATTTATTTACCTTTCTTTATAAACCTTGAAATCGCTTCCCCCCCAGACCGGACTGTTTTCGATGGTCTTACTGCAAGTAAGTGGTCTATTCTGCAGATGGATTCAGGTTTCGCCTTCCTCGTATAAGGACTTGTATACCGGGCATGACGCCAAATATAACCCGTACTCGTAGTTCGTGTGATCGGAGTATCACACCTAGCTTGCAAATATGAGCTATTCTCGTACTAGACATATAAAAAGAACAAACAATAATAACTCAGGTAACAAATAAAACGCGGTTCGTGGTTGTCGGACTGCCTCCAACAACTCTGCAGTGAGTGGAAGAATGCCATGAAAAAACACAAATAAAACAAAGACTATAACCAGTCGGCAGCAGCAGTGCCTACCTAAAACATGCGACAAAATACACCACCTCCGTCGTACAAACTGAAAAAGAGAGACTCTGGTTTCCCCAGGAATGCGTCCTCAAGTACCCGAGCTTAGGAGTTTCGTCAGCTTATACATGAGGATTGCCAACCAAGATCCGGGTTTCGTAGTTCAAAAAAATGATAATGTAATTTAAAATGAATCCTGAGCCTTTTAGCCTTTTGTTGCCCTTTTTGGGCCCAAGAACGTACTATTTATACCTGTCATGGGAACAAAAATTCCCGCCCGCCCCACCTCCGACGGCAACTCTCTCAGAGCAAAAGATATATCATCCGCCTGGAGAACAGAAACAGTTAGTGAGTGCAAATGGTGTCATCCGTGTTGACATAGCCATTGTGCCATGCCCCCTCGCGTACATTTCAGCATCCTGGCGTTTTTGCGACATTTTTGTGCTATTAATATTAATAGTTGCTCTCAACTTCGAGTACACTTAAACACCTCGTGAGTCGCGTCTGCAGCATACGACTGCCGTCAGGCGCACCGGATATATCCTCACACATTCCTCCGAGAGCATCCCTCAATATCGCGGGCTGTAGTTCCCTATGAGGAGCTGCAGCTGTCCGCAAGGGAAGTAAGTGCAAACGTTCAGATGGGGGTTGGTTTTTGTCTCGTTTTAAAATTTGTTCACCCCAACGTTCGACCAATTTCGACCACTGCAACACCCCTACGTTGAGATGTGGACGTCTGTTGAGAACGAGCGGGGAGTCAAAATCAAGAGAGGAGAAACACAAGCTGTTGTGATGAACCTCTTTCAAGATGCCGTCGGTCTTTAGAAAGCACGAACCAGCTGATTTTGTGAACGTAGCGTACTACACTGCCGATGTGTTTTTTTCTGTTCCGATAAAACATCTAGATGTTAGAGTTACAGTTACTGGAAACCCGGGAACCAGGGGACGCTTGGGTGCCAGCGTCCCCTTGACTGCTCTATTTCTATAAAAGGGTCTGAAAACAAAAACAAAAAAACAAGATTTCGTTTCGGTTGTTTGCATATATATTATGGCGAAAGTTTCATCTGTCGAACGTTTTCAACCTTTTACCGATATTGCAGCACAGGATAAAAACAATTCAACGTCGAAAATTCGAAATCGAAATCTGAAACAAAGAAGGGAAGAGAGAGATAAAACACAAAAAAAAAGCAAACAAGAATCAGGAAAGAAAACACACAAGGGAATAATACGCAGATTTTCGCAGATTTTCAGCGCTAAGGAGTGTGAAGCAGAAAAGCAACGATAATATGTGGTGTTCTAACTCCTGAAATTCCAACTTCTGAAAAAAAACTGACCAACAACAAGAAATTGTTACTATTACGGGGGACCATAGTTAATAGGACCAAATATCGTTAGTAAAATTGTTTAAATATATAGGGTTTTATGTATACCATAGGTCCTATTAACTATGGTCCCCCGTAATAGCACACACACATACATTTCGAATAAGCACGCCAACCCCGTTCTATGGGCGTGCAACAACAATTCAATACACGTCTCCTGGAGCTGGGGCATCTACAACATTATCCCCGGAAAGGCAGCGACTCAATACAATCAACCCCCGAAAGTAACAATGAACATGTTTGAATTCTAGAACGGGGGATATTTGGATGGATCCGAGGCGTTCTACGATAGAGGTTCACCTTAGTTTTTTCTGATGCTCCTCACGTAAGGGGCTCCATACCTCACCCAAAATTTGGCTTCACCAGAAATCAAGTTGCACCCCAGTGAATAACCCCATGTATACAGAAACGCCATTTATTTTTCGAAACAAGCTTTGGCATTCCGACGATTTTACGCTAAGTACACCCGACATTCAGAAACCGTTTTAGCGGCAATATTCTACCTCTATCGTATAACGCGTCATACCCAAAAGCAAACCGCCAAGAAAATGTTAGAAGCCTCGCCGGTACGTGTTCAATCTATTACGCGTTATAGGTCAATCTTCATACTCGCACACACGCGCTACCGCAGGACTAACATATGGTCGATGCAATGATATCCCCTCTCCCCTGTTGCGGCGTTATGGTTGTTGAAACCGTCCCCTCATCATACCTGGCAGGCGTTAACGCCTGCTTTTCTGATGAGCGCCTCACCCCTTCGTGCAGAAGACCTCTGGCGAGGTAAGCAGCAACTAATACAAGATATTATATAATTTAACATCGTCAAGCACATCGTGTGAGTGGCACCCGTAGAGGCAAAGGCATCCACCTGCAAGTAGTGGTCAGTTCCTAGGTACATATTACCCTACACTTACCACTGGCGTCGTCGGCAGGACGCCTACGGTATTTGTTCGAGTACGGGGTCAGTGGCGGGGAGAGCACCATCCGGCCAGGTGAGAGTGCGTAAGGCGTGTTGATGCGCCTTTCAAAGGGCGAAGATGAGGTCGCAGGCCGCGATTAACATGATATTCGTGGAGCGAAGAACATAACCTTTCAAGAACAACAAGAGTTCCCGGTCACAGAAGCGACCGAAAAAGGAGACACGAGCTCAAAAGAGGAGAGGAGTCAGATATATTGGCGGACTCTTCAAGTTATCTCATATCAATCTCTTATGGTCGTAGCGGTTGTGTAACATCGGTTTATACCTTGTCGGTGAAGACTCGATATATTTTGTGACTTCTATAGATTATGGCAAATCGGACTCTGCCATATCTTGCATCAAAGAACAGGCTGTACCTGTTGTGGCGTTCATCGATTGTGTAATTTGAAGGCTGACACTGTCACACAGACTTGTTTCAGGGCCTTCGGTACGGCTACCTATAATCGGTTTGGGCACATTTCTCTCTTCCGCGCAGTCGTACGGTAGACAGCGTCATTGTCAAGCGAACATCGATTTTGGACAGTAACGTTGCGATGATATGAAATAAATGCTGAGTACCACGCCCACCCACTCCCCGCACGTGCTGGTGGTGGTGGTGGTGGTGCTGCCGCTACTGCTGCTGATACCGCTACTGTGCTGTTCGCTATCCGCCTGACCCGAGTCGTACGATCTGAAGCAACGGCCAGTCCCGTTTGTCGGGTGCTTGCACAAGTGTATTTCAAGCTTTCACACAACGGAGATATCATGCATCACACAGAGTCAGACCCAAAAAAATGCTGGACTTCCGTGCGCTAGCTATTATATAAGAGCGGCGTACGTCTTGAGACATACTACTACCCTCAGTGCTGCTGTGGCTTTTGCTTTGGCTACTGCAGCTGCTGTCACTTACGAGTTACAACAACTACTACTGCTGCTGTGTTCGCTGCTTGTGGCCACGACGATGGCTCCTCCTCCTGCTTGCTGGGTTCAATATTTTATGTACCAGGTATTATGTTCTCGTATTTTTAGGATATTTATTCCATTCCAGACAAAGACGGAGAAACCTCAATCCGGTGCCTCACAGCGAAAGCGTGAAAAGCACCTCGAAACAATCCGGTTCGCGAAAAATGCGTTTTGGAGAGCGAGGACAAGCTGCGTGACGCGCGACGAAGCGAACCGAGCTAAGGGCAGAGAGCACCAATGCATTATGTCACGAGCAACAGCGTGCGAGTCTTTTCATGGCGTATCTTGTTCTTCTGTTACAAAATTTTCGTTTTGCTGTGCGATATCATATAATATCATGTGATGTGATATCATGCAAGATCCGATCGGCTATATTGGAGGATATCTTGTTCTTCTTGACAGGTTTTGTTCTTGGTTTCACGAATATCATGTTGATTGTGGTCGCCGTTGACAACGAAGCGGCAGGGCCCGTCAACACCATCTCCAATGCGCCCCTTTCCCCTACCGCTCCCTCCCTCCCCTACCTCCGCCCTCAGCATCGCCCCCGCCCCCGCCCCCGCCTCCACTCTATATTGGGTGCATCGGTGTCCACGGTCCATGTCGCGGTTGCAGCTGCCGCGCGTCGCTCGTTCTCATCGCCCTTTTCCGCGCCATATCAGTTTTGTATGTTAGCCTCTGCCCCGTTTCTCGACCCCTCCATACCAGATTCTGCCGGTCTTCTGTGCTGATTCGCACCACCTTTCAGACCTAATACCGACCTGAACAAGGTCCTTCCCGAGGCGCCCCACCCAGCCTCTCATGTCCAAAGGGGTAGCACATACCGCCAGCCATCTCTTCAAACATCACCCTCCTCGGCATGCGCTCCTCTTCCATGCCTGCCACGAAACACGCAAAACAAAATCCTTCGTCTAGGCACCGTCACCGCAATGCTCTCGGCGTCCCTCTTCTTGACAAGCGAGCGGGCGCAGAGTGGTGTGTGATGTTCGCGTTACCGCTTCCGACAGTCAAGGCATATAAGGAGAATCCAGTGATGCACCCGCTATAGCCTGTGGAAGTCAGCCGGTGTTGGACTCCACGTAACGCACCCGTATGGTATCGTCCCATATTACATCGGTTTTCAACAGCCGCACTCTCCGTCGCAAGCACAAACGTGAGCGGTGGTAAATATCCATCGTATACCGCCCGAGGCATGCTTATCCCCCCCGGAATCGTCGCGTTACCTCGATACTGAGATCCCGGTTTTCACTCTTAGCCCGGCTCGAGTACACAAAACAAACCCGGCCGTTTGTTTGTACACCTGTCCAGCTGCAGCGACGTTGAACGACACCTTCTCCCCATCGTTCACTCACAGGAACACGATCTCCGTTTTGGTCTCCGACGCCGTAGGTCCGAAGGAGGCACAAGAAAGAACGACCATCGAAACCATCATGTCCAAATCTCCTCGAGGTCGAGCTGCAATGTCTGCATCGTCCACGTACCGCAAGCCCCACAAGGAATGGACCTCCTCCTTCTTTATTTTCTCCCCACCGTCGGCGTTGCCAGCCCGTGTCTTACACCTCTTCCTCTCCCCTTGCTCCTTCTTTCGTTGGAGTTGCACTATGTTGTTCACGACGGCTGCATCGGCAACGGAGCGTGTCTCGGCCACGCGCAGCACCGCCGTGATATACGAGTTGAGCAACAATGGCGCCAGCACCCGCCCTTTTCGAAGACCCTGCTTTACATCGAACATATATTTGAGTACTCGCGATCGACTACCCGCACACAAAATTGCATACCGTCATAGCATTGGCGATTGACGGCGAGCATTCTCTGTGTCATGCCAACCCAAAATAATACAGTCTTAAGGAGGGAAAGGTCTACGGAATCACAGGCGTTATTGAGGTCGTCAGATTTCAGGCATGGTGGGGTGTGATTCTTCTTGCAGAGGTCGCACCACAAACATAATGTCGGCTGTCGAGCTCTGGGGTCTGAACCGACACTTCTCCTGTGGCATGATCTCTTGCCGTTAACAATAGTCGGCGAGGCGGCCCGCAATGACTTTGAGAAGTGTTTAACCTGGGTAAGCCACGATATATACCACACTCCGTCCCATTTTTGTTTTTGGGAAGCACCTTGATCGTTGCGTGATTTCATTGTCGCGCCATGTCCGCTCTCCTTCATACGGCGACGAGGATACGGTAGACCTTTGCTAGATTTGGATGACCGGATCTCCCTCGTCGGCTAGGAGCTTCAGGGGTTCGACAGAAGGCCATCCGGCCCAATTGCCGGGCTCTTCGCTGTCGCTTGAATAGCTTCTTCCACCTCGTACCTGTTGCTTATCTGCAAAAACGGGGGCTATACCTTGATCTCGTCGACGATGAACGGGTCAACGATCTGCTAGTTGGTAGTCTGCGGTTAGTGAAGAAACCTTACCCCGCGTTCTCGGATGACAACAATCCCCCGCAGACATCTACCTTCCATGTCGATGTACTGCGAAAAAAACAACCCCTATTGTTAACATATCCATCCCGTTGAGGTGCTTTTCGGATAAATCTTATCGGAGAGCTTTTCTTCCATTATTTCCATGTCTTTTCGCGCAGCTGTTTGATCTTCCAGGTTTTCCTGATTCTGTTTCCCAATTACATATGAGAAATTTAACAAACCTGAATGTATTGCTTCTGGAGAGTTTCACGAGTAGTGACAGAATGCCTCCGTATCTTGATACATACCTACAATTACTTTGAAACTTTGGAAAATCTGGAAAATAAAATATCTCGGATAGGGATGAGTTTATAAGGAGCCAAACTGATCGCGTTCTCGACCACGCCCTTCACGTTGACTGACCTATTATTGTAGAAGAATCACCTGCACACCTCCCGCCCCCCTCGCGTTTTAGCTGCTCATTGGCAATATTCAAGGGTTCCCGACGACCACATTTACGGAATGCCATGTAGTGACAGTTTCGCGATTTTCCTCCTCCGCCTTCACCTATGAATCTCCGCGGTTTCCTCTCCAGACGCACATCAATCCATCAGTACTTGTTTGCGTCGAACGACCGATGCGAGATTCGCGGCTGCTGAAAGCAAGGCCTCCGAGAGCACCTCTGCCGTATTGTCGACAGTACGATTCTGGGTGTATCCAACTGTTCGGGATTCACAATGATGTCATCTCCTTACTGTGGTTCCTTCGGAGACTCCAGCCCGCCATCGACTGTTGTAAATTAAAATACCCCACTGTCCATAAGTATCCCCTTCCCCGTGCAATCCAAAATTGATTCTTCTCGCCCACCGAAGTGCTTTCTGTAGGGGCATAATTATGCCGACAGCTAACGATAGGTTGGTATTGACATATCATATGTTTTTGCGCTAGTCTACCAGTATTTATATAATACAACAGAGTAGTTGTTACACATACACATTACGCAGCCAACATTTTATCGAAGCACAGCCTTCAAGGCAAAGACTCTCTGAAGGAACGACGGTGCGAGAGTTCTTCCGCAGTTCAGGTATTAATCATGGATATCCCCTGCCTCTGGAATACATCCGACAACTTCCTTGATATTGGATATCGGATGGCCATCAGCGTGTTTCAACAATGCTATGTAAATGTTCGGATTCAATAACCGGTACCTACTTCCTGTCCCTTCGCTGCCTCGGCAAGGCATGCTGCGAGGCATGCTCTGTCAGGCTTATTACGAGTTGGGCACGTATTTCAGGCTGCTGTCAAGCCGGACTTACTCTTTAAGAGTGATTCATTGTTTCTGCCGCCTGTGGCCCCGAAGCATGGGGTTGGCAGTAGAGTTGGGTCGTACGTGGTGCGCCAGGCATGTACACCCACGATTCGCGCGTATATTTTCAGGCAGCAATGGCAGAGCACCAATGCTCAATCGGGTGTCGGTGCATGGAAGAAGGCGAAACTACAGGCAAAACTACGGCGCTGTCTAACTGCGTCGGACAGAGGCTAGATTCGACGACGAAGGAGGAGAGGGGGAAAAAAACAGATTGAACCCATCTTGCGCTTTTTGTTGTTGTTCAGATTGAAACCGCGAGTAAGGGCCGTTCCTGACAAAAAAACAAAATCATGATTTGGGACATTTAGGCATGACAAAATATCACGACTGGTGATATTTCAGTTCCAACGAAAAAATGTGCTAAATCGCGTTTCAAGAGGTTTTCACGGGAAACGCCCACTATTTTTCATGCAAATCCTACCTTTGGCAGACCTTTGGATTTGAACGTGGGGGACCACAGGGGGCGATCTGCCGAGCTTGACGACATGCTGTCACACGAATACCCAAGCTAGGAGCTTGCACACATATTACGTGGAGGCTAATATGGTTCCGTCAAGAAGATCTGCGAGGCCAGCTGTTCCTCCAGCCCGGCTACGTCATGCAGGACAACCCGGGGCTGCGGCTGGGTTAGGCATGGTTGCTGCTGCTGGAAGAGGGGTAGCCCGGCAGTCATCCGCCACGAGTCCCGAGGCAGAGCCACTGTCTCCCGCACGGCAAGACTTGGAATTTACGGGCGATCATGTGCGCGTGCGTTCAACTTCAGGGGGAGGCCTCGACGCGGGGTCTACGCCGCCGGCATCTGGGTCTGAGGACGCACGCAACGTGGGTGGTGACCCTGTTTCTGTTCTGAGCGTCTTGGACGCTATATGCTAACGTGGGAGCACCTCAGGTGGCGACAAGCAAAGGAGCGGGTCGGATGACAGTGGGGATGCTGACAAGCAGAGTCAAGAGGAAATGGCGGGAGAGGAATTACGCCCACAAGGGAACACACCGGGGAAGGGGAGAGGGCGCTCCAAACAGAATTCCCCTGAGGCCGCCATAACGAGGAAGAGGAAATGATCTCCGCCTGTAGCTCGACGCAAGCCCCCCAAGGAATAGCGGTACATCCTATGATCGTTGGCGGTGTTGCGGGAGGCGTGCTAAGAACGGGGCGTCAAGGGATAGCAGAGGTGTAGCGACAAGGATGTGCTAAAGAAGCTACTCGAGCGAGATGATGTGCAGGCAGGGAAGTTGTCGCCGTATTCTGGGGATTTTGGCGGAGGTCTTTCTCCCGCTAAAGGTGAGCATCCACGAACTCCGAGTACTACTTTACCACAGCTCGGTATATATGCACGTACATGTTTGTACCGGTACGTAATCTACCACAGTCTGCACGAGTAAGAGCATTGTTATGGTTTCCATGCTATTATAGACTGCATACCTGTTACGTATGACGTCCTTGTCGTCAACATCGTACGGAATATGTTTTGTGCCTACAAATAAGGGGGCATCGATAACCATCTACGTAGACAAGTGTATCAACTAGACCGGGGAGGGGTCGACAGCTATAACCTCATTCTAGCATCGGAAACGTTTATAAACATGAATGGGCACCAGGTGCATGAGAGCTCGTTGTGCGATACACAGCTCATCTTCAGTGAGCTGCGCAGTGAACGGCAAATATTTACTCGGTTTTGGACACCTCTTTGAACCCGAGGCACTCTCTACACGAGCGTCGGCGTAGACTTGTTGGCCGGCACGATGCGTACCGTGTTGTTTGGTGTGCGTTGGGTTTCTTGTGGAACGCACTCCACAACGATTGACGAGCCCGCGCTGTTTCGAATGTCAGTACAGGAAATAAACCGGGCGAGGGAATCAGGTCTGATATCCCCGGCGGAGTTTTGTTGACTTTCCGGGGGTTCTTGGGCACAGGCGGGAAGACGAAAAGGGCAGAGAGCGTCGACTTCAACGGCATGTCGTACTATGTGGGGAGGCTGTTGGATGCTTTGGAGGAGAGTCGTGGTCACGGCGACAGCCTGGACGGTGATGATGCCCCACGGGGGACCCGCAAAACGTCCATTTGCTCACTGCGTCTCGTCAACATCATGGTGGGTGACGGGTTTAGATCACGGATGATCGAGTCCGACGCACAGGCGCCCAGAGCCGGTCGACAATGGCGCCGTTGGGGTGAAGCGAAGTGTGTGGGTGGACTTGACGGCAGCTTTCATCGATCCTGACTCAAACGTGGGAGGCGTAACGCCAGAGTGGGGAGGGTGGGGTGTGGGAAGGGAGGGGGGTATTTGTGTCCTGCATGGCCGTCTTGGTATAGGGAGCGGGGCGGAGGGGGACGGGAGGGGTAGTCAACACCGTGTCACTCGCATACCTGCATTACCGGGACCGTGCACGTCGGGGTTTGGGCGTATTGATGGTAGGGGGGTGGGGGGGGGGGTAGATGACATATGTTTGCACCACCCGTGCCAACACCAGCGGTAAAGGACGGCCTTTGTAGTTGGTGTGCATGAGCATGCATTGCCGCCCGACACCCACCGGCCACCCCACCCCCCCCCCCCCCCCCCCAAACAAAAACACAAGTACATCAATAAATAACAATGCATACATATAGAGCTATATACATTGCAGAAAAACGCTGACAGACAGAGAAGGGGGAGTATGACCCCATGCGTCTGACTTCCAGAGTCGAGGTCTCTGACGGTGGTCCCCCCAAAAGGATAGTGATAACTCTCCTCACCCGAGGGCATCGTTCGACATTCGCCACTCGCAGAGTTTGGTTGCGGCCCGCCTGCTTTCACGTGGCACGATATGGTCGCGCGACCGCGGGAAACTGAGCAGGGACAAACCGCACTATGGTAGCAATAGCGCGCTGCGTGGGGGGTTGGATCTGGACGTCTCTGTCTCGCGCGCTCTCAGTGTTGAATTTGTGGGTATGTTTCATGCGGGAATGTTATGAGGTCCACGATAACATTGGTTTGACACAGCGGTTGCTTTTCATACCCCCCCGTGACAATTCCCGCCGCCCTTCCCCCCCCCGCGCGCCCGTACACGCGCGCGCCTGCACTAATCAAGCGATACTGACGTTCTCTACATCTACGAAGCCGGCGGGCGGTACACCGAGCTACGGGAGCTGTACCAGACGTCTATCCCGGAGGAGATCGCCCAGGAAGCGGGGTGGTCTGGCTCCGGCGAGGACAAGTCGAGCGCAGATGATACACCTGAGTGTGGAGGGAGGACGACTTCGAAGTTGGAGGCGCAGAAACTTAGAGCTAAAGCGAGAGCCAAACAAGCAAGCACACGTCAGAAGAAAAAGACCGAGGAAGCCTTCGACGATCTCCTACCGAACATACGTCGCGAGCTGGCGCCGAGGTTGTCAAATCCGACTGCGGCGGTAGGTGCCGCGCCTGTTATCGACAGCGACTTTGTTCGCGAAAAACAGCAAGCCGGCATCGACCTCCAGAAAACACGACTCGCCAAAGTTGAGGAGAAAAAGAGCATGCAGGCAATAGAAACCCGAAAGCTTCTGGCAGAGGAAATACAAGGCGCCAGATATGAATATACGCGTCTACGGGCAGAGCTCCCGACAGAGAGGGCGGGCGCTGAACCTGACAGTCTACACCCACACGCTCGAACGGGACCCAACCATGGTGCTCAAGGGCCTTCGCCGGGCTGAACGACGGTGGATGGTACCCGTGCTCTTTCTTGGTGTGGCCACGCTGTGTACTCGTCCAATGCAACTTTTGTTATGCGTTGAGTCACCATGGCTACTCGCAGGTTTCTTGTTGCTTGTCAAGTTGTCTGACGTGGGCGGTGTCGGCGGCGCCCGTGCTACCAGGAAAATGCATGAGGGGTGAGGGCAGCCTGTCAGTATTTTCCTCGATCTTCTGTACGATGGGTGACAAAGGCGAGGCTGCTAGTTTAGATTCCTCAAGCGTGTTGGCATTCCTCTAACGCGTTGGCAAACGCGGCGTCATTTGGCGAATGGAGTGGCATGTTTCATTTTGTTTTTCACGTCGATGTAGTTTGTGCGCGACGAGTCCCTATTTGAAGTGGAACCGGGTATGTTCTTGGGTAAGATTGATGACAAGCGCCGCGGCTCAGTCCTTTACTGGATTGTCGTGATTTCGTTTGGTACAGGCGGCATGTCAATATTTTGTCTACACGACGAGCCTTGGCGTCAGGGGGGTGGCAGGGTACGAACTCAAGTATGCGTCAGCGTTGAGTATTTTGTCCTTACTTAATCTGTACGTGCTTCTGTATTGCGTCCAATACCACGACGCCTGGAAGCAAGGGGCGCGGGATACCTTTCCTTTCTCTCTCGCAAATTGTGATGGCCCTCGTTGCGTTTTCATCCGTGGATGGACTCGCGATATCGGTTTTTAGGGCGACTTGTTTTGTAGCTGCTTTCCTTTGCACGCCGCCAGCACGCCGGTGTTTCGTTTTCGTACTTTGAGGGAAGGGGACGGGATTTGTTTTCTGATCCTGGGTGTACTGGCAAAGACGGGTGTGCTGGTAAAACCGCTGGGAAAGGTGCGGTCGCATTTGTGTTTTATGTCGCGCTTACTTTGTGAAGCACCGGACGGCGGTACCCACTGCCTGCACAAGTAGTCTCGGCGTGAGACGTTCGTGTGTGCTCGGATTATCCTTTTGAGGTATTTACAGTTGGCTGGGGTGATGGCACACGCGGCGCCAGTCCGTGGTATGTATTATGTTGGTGCCATACAATGTTATTCTGTTATTAAAGTACCTGGTAGTGTTTTTGGACACAGACGGGTCGTCGGTCATAATGTAGAGGGAGGGGGGATGCTCTATTTTTTCTTGGTGTCGGGGCAGATAAAATCGTCATTGGCGTAGTGGAGGTCGCATTAGTTAACTTGTAACACTTGTCTGTTGAACGCGGGGTGCAATCCAGTGTTTGGTAAATGCATCGTCCGTCCGTGGGGGCATGATATTGTTTCGTGTTTACGTCTCTACACGGGGTGGATATTCTTGTCCTACTACTTGCGCGGTGAGACTTGGGTTGAGGGGAAGAGGGGATGGGGTCTTGGAATAAAATCTACGTTACAACTTTTTATCGATTCCACAAAGGCTAGTTCAAGCGAAAGCCCCACGTGGCGTCAGGTGTGACGCATGTAATAGCTACTTCACTGTGGCCCATTTGGGATATTACTGACCGTAACGACCAGTAGCAAAGGGTGGCACAACCCATGTTTGGTTTTGGGACAAGGGCTACCGGTAGCGGCTTAAGTTGGTCCCTGAGATAAACAGGCATTCGAAAGTATCAATCATAAGCGTGGTTCGGATGCATTAACGGGTTCCACGTTTTCGAAGCATGTCTGTAAATCGTTTCGCGCACACATTTTACAAGAACCGATTACGTACGACCAAGTTATATTCAACGCCAAAAGAAGGATACGAGTATTACACTGGAACTAGTCATTTTGAGGATCCCGTCATCATTTTGCATGTCTACTGCACAAAAAAGGCGTAGTGAAAACGAGAGATGCCTGAACAGAAAATAGTGTGAAGGAACACGCATGCATCTTGGTATTAATATAGGAAACATCATCCTAAAACAAATCGGCATATTCGCGACGGACCACAGATGGGTTTGGGCGTGCCCGACGCCCGCACTGTCAACAGCCGACTCGAGAGTCCGACCCTGGAGAGACGAACGAAGAGAACATGTATGTATATTATGCTGCTGGAGCTCTGTGTTACTGGTGATGGTCCGAGAGTGTTGCCTCATTCATGTCCCTTACCATTTCGAGTCCGTGGACCCAAAGCAGGCGGAAAACAAAGAGCCTCAAAAGGAGAAAAACAGTATAAGACAGTACGTGCACCGCACAAACAGTACGTAAGTAGGCGGCCCAAACGACCTGTGGTACAGCATACCAGGTGACGTTCAGACTAAAGAGTACAAGAAATGAAAAAAACGTACAGATACCACGAACAACGACACGAAAAAAACGAAATAACGTGAAAGGCAAAATTACAAGAACAACTACGCTCGGCGCGAGTTCCAGGGGCACAAGATTGCCGTGTGCTTGTATGAGCAGTTCTATAGCAAGCTGGGGGGACCGGCAGAAAGGAGCACAAAAAATACCAGCAATAAACAAGGACAAGTTAAGGCCCAGAAACACTGATGACTAACACAAAACGAGCAGACCAATGCCCAGCCGGTAGGCCACGGACGACGCAAAAATATTAAAAGACAGCGACGCTTCACCAGCGTACTACGACGAAACCTAACACCTGCTATATACATATATATGTATATATACATATAGATACTACCTTCACTACAAAAACAACCCACACACTAACCGCACATTTACCTATCCACCCCACCCACCCGTCACGTGTGTTTGTACCGCACAAAAATGTAACCCCCCCTACCGCCACACAAACGTGCCGGTTGCCCGCAATGCTGCACGTGAGTACGTGATGCCGTACAGTACCCACAATGCGTGCGGACAACAACCAATATCCCAGAGACGAAACAAATCCCATGGAGAAGAAGGCCCTAGGACATACCCTATTAAAAGCGCATTTTGTACCAACCGAAACCCAACACTAAGGATTAAAGAAATAAAAAAGGGGGCTCCTACAATAACCCCTCCCCCCCTCACCTTGCTCCGTCTTGAAAGGGGTGCGTGCAATCGTCAAATGACTAAAGCAAGCAACAAATGAGTACCCCCCCCCCCGTCACCCTCCGGGCATTCAAGCAACTCTCGTCCGCGGAAGGGTGTCATTCGACGCCGCCCACTCGTTGACTCGGACGGCGACGTCGCCGAGAGGTCGAATAACGCTCGCGACAGCAACATGAAGGGGTCAGCCAGAGCCTCGAAAAATGCACAGCGCGGCGCTAACCGCGCCATGTTTCGTTGCTTGATACGCTGAGGCCGGCCCTGCCGACCCCGCTGTAGGTTACGCATAATGCTCCTTCGAGTTACTACCATTTCACTTCGCCTGAATCGCTTTGGTTTTGCGGTGTGGACTGTAGTCCGGAGAACACCTTCGGCGCCGGGCTCGGGCGCAATGGTCGAGCCTCATCAATTTCACCTGGCCGGTCAACGAGAGGGGATGCCTCGTCGAAGCAAAATTTGTGCAAGTGGAACAACTCGCGAATGAGGTTGGGGTGTTTGTCGAAGGCAATACGGAGCGGCCTCCACAGAATGTGCCAGGTCTGCACGAGGATGCCAAAGGACTGCTCCATCTTCACTCGAAGCTGGCTCAGATGGAAGTTAAACGAGTCGTACTCGGGGGCAAGGCCTTTGCCGGGGTACGGTGTCAAGAGCTGGTCACTGAGGGGGTAGGCCGCACCCCCCAAGATGTAGTAGCCGTCAGGCAACATGTCGACAGCTTGCGATATTTGACAGCCCGTGTACGCCGTCCAATCGTGACTCGAACCTGGCGCTGTGCACGACATGTACCGGAATCTGTACTTCGCCGTGGCGATAGCCCGAACGTTCAGGCTATAACAGCTCTTCGATCAGGAGAAGTACCGAATGACGTTCACGACGTCGTGGATTGGAGGTGCCTCTGTCTTGACGTCCAGACCGTCCGAGGTGCTGATGCAACCAGAAATTGTGCCGCCATCGCCCTTTTCCTGGAATAGTGTGGCAACCGAAAATATGATAGGACAGGAAGAAGAAATGCTGCGGCACAGGACAAAAAAAAAAAGAGACCGAGGCTTTGCAGCGTCGCGGACAGTAATGACCTAATTTTCCGGGGTTACAGAGCGGAATCTCACCCGAGATCAATCAATCAACTACCAAACCACGTACCAGTACAAGGTGCCCACAGAAACCATGGCCTATCGCGTACGCCATTGCACGGCTTGCGGTTTCGTCTACATATAGGTACGTATCATACTGCAGTACACAATTTTCGTTTGCACGTCTTCTGTACAGCAGCACGGACGCACAAGACTGGCCCGAGCTATATTCCGACAGCCATTCACAGAGCAGTGGGTTTGTGAACTCGCTTGGTTTAGTCAACAGGGAAGACGTACCAACGCAGATGAGCGAGGCAACTCGCCGTGCATCGCTGAGGTAAATAAGACAAACATGTTGCCGCTTTGGTTGATGACGCCCCAAGAGTAGGAAATAGATTCACGAACCGAGGCAGGAGCCACTGCCTCCCAGCGAGGCCAACCCCAAATGGACCGCCATGCGCACGATATCCGCGAGCACGGCTGCTGAAATGGAAATTCCACGTAGGGTGCTGGACGAATATTTGAACAAACTTGCCCACCCTGTCCATGTCAAGGTATCGCTTTGTCCGCTTGGCATGACAACGCCAACAAATTTACGAAAAACTGAAATAGAGCACACACGACAGGATGTTTCGAACGACTCGGGACTCATTCTTACAGTTTGCCGGCAAGTAAAATATGTGTTTTATTTGTGGGCATTTCTACAGGATACCTGGTGCATGCCAGTGACACGATATGTATATCCTCAACTAGGCTGCCAACATCGACTATACTGACAGCCTCAATCAATCGAAGCTTTAAAAGTATGTGTCCTGCCTACGGGGAGGATCTTATGCGCCAATGCGCGGCCCCCATAACTGGCGCATGCGAATATACGGGATGAAAAGAGGGAAAAACAATTACTCGACACATTGAAAGACGGTGAGTGCGAATGTGCTTGCCTGGAACTCTGCGGCGAGTTTCGCAAGCTCTTCCGGTGTGTTGGGCTTAATGCCCCCAACCTTCGACCTGCGTTTGATGATGGCGTCCACAACTTGGTGGAAGCAATCTTAGCACGCCGTGCGGGACACACCATAAATGGCCAACAGATCCAAGTAGGAAGCCCCGGCGCCAAAACGCACAGAGATGGCCACGCAATTCTCGACGCTGATAACTCCCGATTTGGTCGTCACGCCTGCAAAGCAGAGGGCATACACGACATGACTAAAGTGTGCATGTCGGCGACAGGACGCTCTTGTGTGTGCAGTGAAAGTGCGGAAAACCTATGTCCTAAGGTGGGCCCGATCGGGGCCCCCCGCTACGCGTTTCAGTCGTGTGTGTTATATAAACTTTGCAGACCTATTTTCCACGTAGTTTTCTCGCGAAAGTACACGCAAGTCAAAAGCTAGGGCGCAATTACTTCTCCTTTGCACGGTATGCTGGGGGGACAATAGCGTACAGTAGGTGTCGGGGATGCGCATCACGTGCATGAGTATCGGCCGTAGCATCACGTGGCGAATTCCCTGTGTTCGATTGCAGCAACACAGCAAGATTGCACGCGCATGTATGTGTGCACATGACATGTATGAGTTTGATAGAGCGCAGTATAGGATACGTCTAGTAGACATATATACTGCTCTCTAGCCGGTATAAAGTAGATGGCTCACACGCTGGGAGCTTTATACTTCCGATTGGTACGGTGCGGAAGGTTTCCCCCTTCCCGCAATCTAGTACGTCATACACGTGTGTGTTTCTGTAGTAGGCCTTTATATTTTGCCGCGCTACTTGATCGAGGGGTCGTGTCGGGGATACGCGACATGTGCATGAGTATCAACAGCATCATGTCACGCAATCCCTCTGTATTGGATTGAAGCAAACATCAAGAATGGCCTGTGTGATAAGGCGTCGCACGCTGTACTTTATGTTCAGTAGACACACATCATGTGGACACTGCCTTCTGGTAGTCCGTGTGACTAGGACGATTTGTAGAACAATGTCTAGAACAGTTTCTGTTACGGGGGATCATAGTTAACAGGACCTATGGTACACATAAAAACCGTTATGTTTAACAATTTTTACTAACATATCTGGTCCTGTTAACTATGCCCCCCCGTAATAGAGCAGTGTCTGGAACAAATTAAAGGAAAACCAAATAAATAGAACAGTTAAATGCTTTGTGGAATAGGTCCAGAAGATCTAGAATTGATGGTGTGAATCGTTCCAGAACCGGCAGTTGGTTCCAAACGACAGTATCTTGGAGTCTGGAACATTTCTAGGCCAGTCTTCGAGTGTTCTAGACGTCTTCGTTGGAAAGGTGGGCAGAGCGCGCCCTCGCCCCCTTCGTCTTCACTCCACTTCTACACCACCAGCAAACCCTCACCCCGGAGTCAGTCAATAATATGACATTTTCCCTTGTTTCTTCGTTTCGAGATACACACTGAGCTGCACCTGCACTCGACGTGCCGCCTCTGTGCAGTAGACTGCTGCATCGACACACATTCTACGAAGCGACCGCAGCACACAGTACACACCACTGCTTCTGAGACGCTTCTCAGCGTGAGTGGGCGCCCGCAGCTGAGGAATATTAGGATCGGAAAAAAGGCTCACATCGGCACGAACAAAAAGAAAATTAGTTTAAGAAACATAGCTCAGCAGTGAGTGGTACTAACTCTGAATCCAATACAATAGAGTTATATCAAGGTCGGACGAAATAAGGCGTTCAGTTTGAACACCAACTTGACGTTTCTCAAAACCAAGTGCCCACTGCATGCGCTGAATAAACCACAACTACAGCAGTAGTGCATATACGGAGGAATATTCGACCAATGATATCAGAGCACGTTGATGCGACCCATTGCGTTGGTGACTTCTTCTGGCAGCTGCAAAGTCTCGACAAGCTGCGAGGTGTTAAAATGTGGGCACTGCGTAACAGGCACCGCGAAATGATACAGTTGCACAAGGTTCCAGGTACCGCGACATGATACTGGTGCACCAGGCACCCGGTATATGATGCACGAGTACTGGCACCTGGTATACCGGAGGCATCAGAACAAGCGAAAACATTGCGCGGGCGCGTACCACCGCTGTTTTATAGCCCGATATACTCGCATGAGTGGTCGGTGTACGTGGACAGCGGGAGTCATTGTTGTACAGTGTACGTACCTACAGCATCAGCAGTACAGCAGCGTAGGTCAGTCCTACCGGTCCAACCCATGCAACCTGTACACGCACATACTCGTGTGCTTGTACTCTATTTTTCCATGATTGTTTGAAAACAAAAGTGCCTAGGAGCACAAATTCGGCCACACTCGCGTGAGAACTTCTTGTCGCGCTCGATGACAGGGCGTAGGATCTCAACCAGCTTGTTGAACACCGACTCCTCCGTGCGATGATTCTTCCGGAAGCTGTTTTTTGCCGTCGAAGTCTCCGCATGATCGTCCCAGTCGAGACGTTTGCAGTTCATCACTGCACCTCTCAACTCCGACTTTACCTCCCGATAGGCCGGTACCCAGGCCATCGTGGCGGCCACGGCTTCCTCTTCCTGCTGCTGTTGCAGTAGCAGTAGTAGCGCGTCAACCTGTTAAAGCTGGGCTTCTTCACGCCCTCTATCTTCTTCGCGTTGTTCCTGCTCTTCGCACTCTTCACGCTCGTCGCGCTCCTGCCACCTATTGCGACGCTTCTGCCTTCTCTCGCGACATTCCTCGTCTCGGTAGCACCGCTCCTCTTCGCCCTGTCGCTCCTCCATTTCTCTTCCAGGTT